>OZ023324.1:22359392-22576892 GCA_964007375.1 Ophion obscuratus
TCAAACTTTTTTGAGACTTAGGATATGTCTTATTACTACTTTTCGATGTTACATAATAATTTTCTATACTAATCTTTAATGATCGCGTAGGTATGGCACGGTCTCCTATACGGGTTGCGGCGAATGTTGTCAGACGGCGTGACACGTAGCGTCGGCGGGATTAAGGTAGTAGTCTCGCCAAGGCGTTTTTCTATATATTTTTAAATTTATTTTGAGGAAACATTCAAGACACCATTAAGTGATTACCGGCAAAATTGCAAATTCACCCTTCTGTATTCGAGATACAAAATGGCCGACTACTAATATTTTCTTTGATTATCTTTTTTTTAGGCACTCCGCGGCGTGACATTTAGCATCCGCAATTTTTTCCCTAGAACGAAAAACAAAAATTCTCATCAGTCTACATTAGAATACCTAAAGAAGTACTTACGGAATTTAAAAAACGTAGTTTTATTCAAAAGTTGTAGGTATTTGAACTTAAGAAATGAATTTTCAGTGAAAAATTTCGTTATAACTGCTCGTAAACTGCTCATGAAATGGAAAGTTTTCGATTAATCAGAAATTGTGTACGTACTTCTCTGCGAAATGCAATTAGGAACATAACTTTTGAATTTGAAGTAAATCGAGTGAAAATTGTTGAAGTTATTTGTCACGCCAATTGGAAAAAAGCTGTTTTGAGAAGTTTCGAGTAGTCGGCCATTTTGTACCCCGAAAAAAAAGTATATATTTTCCGAACAGCTTGATATTCATACTAAATAGATGTATAATTAATGTTATGAGTGGATCACTTTTTCATACGAAAAAAATTGTTAAATTCGCACATGATTTTATACCCGTTACTGTGGTCTAAGGACTTAAATTGAGCACGGTCTAGCGACGCTAGCGCCACGAAGCGACTGGAGCAGACTAGAGCCGGCGATCTGGCAGCGCTGCAAGCGTTCGGCGCGTTCATCGATAGATATTGTATCTAGAGACGCCGTACATTTTTTATATTACTATATATATATATATTTCTAATAGATGGCAGATATAATGAATATATCATATATTATATATATACAATTGCATGCAAAACTATCCGACCAAAGATAATTTTATGATTAAGTAACGTTTAAATGGTGCAAAATGAGAACACAAATATCGTAAAGTTCTTTTATTATGCAATCAAAATATGTAATTAAAAAATTTAACGAAAAAAAATGTTTTTTCATTGAAAATAATTTTTTTTCGTTCAATTTTGCACAAACTAAAAATAAACTGCTTCAGGCCTGACGAAGCCGAATTGGAAACCACAAAATCATTAATAGCATTATTGGAGATTAAAATGATAAAAGTCTTCTGAATTTTTTTTTCTTCAGACCGAAATCGACATTTTTGGAAATTTATAACTCCTAAAAGAGAAGAGATAAAAATCGAAAAATTCGTGTGGATATTCCTTTTATGGGGTACAGTCTTACAAAAAAATCAGGAAAGCCAAAAATGGTCCTGTCATGGACTAGGTGAAATTGCGTGGAATGTCCCATATGTATAAAATGTATAATATATATGTAAAATACTATTATATATATATTCAATGCATGTATGAATATATATTTTTTGTATACTTTGTATACTTGTAAAAAAATTAACAACAGTCGTATAAGAGTACGCGCGTACTCCTACAAACCCAAGCACTGCGTACTCACACCACCTGCACATTTTAAACAAACATGACTACCGCTGCCATTTATTGATGAGATGCAAAATTACTTTCATTTTGAACAATAACCTCGGTAAACTGACGTACGAAATTAATAGTTGTTTTTGAAGAAAGTAAATTGTGTTTCGTACTTGGTATGCTTTGAAAGTGTCCAAAATAAATAAGAAATTGCAACCAAAACTTCAAACTTACCTAGCCTCTGCGTTTTATTTTACTTTGAATTTTTTTCGGTCGGATACCCTTACCCTGTGGGGCGGTCTAAACACAACGGAAGTTAGCTTCAATTAGCAAACCGTTTCATCATTAGGTACGCCTGCGTATCCCTATACCAGCTTACCCTAGTACTCTATGTTCGCCACAAAAAAAATGGCGCGCATTTTAAGGGGCCAGTCCACTTTGGAGCCACGAAAAAAAAGGCGATTTGCGCGATTTTCTTTTGAGGATTTTATAAAAGATATGAATATAAAAGTTGTTGGGCTTGATAAATAAAGTCTTGAAATACATTTTAAAAAAATTTAATTCATTTTTAACACTCCGTCACAATTCAAAAACGGCTTGTATGAAACAAAAAAATCAAAGTCCATTAGATTCAGTATGACACCAGCTACAAAATGACCCTCGGACATAAAGTTGTATCAAAAAATAAAAATAAAAATGGCGGACGAAAAACGAAAAAAGTATTTTAAAAACGCGTTTTTTCGCAGTTTTTCGCACAAAAGAGAGTAAAAAAATCGACATTTTAAAACCATCGATGGTCATCTTGTTGCGAATCATGTTTACAATATGTGGTTCAAATTTCAAGAGAATCGGTTTATTAGTTTCAGAGATACGATGGAGCTAGATTTTGAAAACGTTGTTTCGAGAAAAACGCGTTTGAAGTTTATACCGTGAAAAACTCTTTCTTCAAGTCTTGCTTGCTTTCGATTTTTCGAAATTCCCGAAGTGGACTGGCCCCTTGAAACGTCGGGTCATTTTGAGGCACTCTTTGTATATGATAGTTTTCGGGGCATTCGCACTCAGAAAAAAAAACATTCATTATGTTCTAATAGATTGGCACATTAGAAAATAATTAATTAGAAATTGACAAATGTTTACTCGTAGGGATTACAACATTTATTCAGGCCCACTAAATATATTTCCCACTAAACACATCAATTAAAAGCCATATTTAAAATATAAAATTTGAATAAATATTCCCTCAAATCAAATAAATACTTCTTTCCAATCACGAAAACCTCTTATCTCGCGGACTCCCGTGCAGAAATTTTGACCGGGATACCCTATGTCCGATCAAATCCCGATCAGGATTTGTCATGGATTCCCCAAAACCGGTATCCCGGTTAGAATCCAACTTGCATCAGTATCGGCATATGTACGACGACGATGGCATCATTTTGAAAATTTTGGCGTCACGTGTATTTTCTGTATTAGTATGGAATTAATATCTATAGATAGGAATTTCTGTCTGTAGATTCCTATCTATGAAATTCCTATCTATAGATAGGAATTACATAGTAATACCGAAAATACACGTGATGCCAAAATTTTCAAAATTATGCCATCGTCGTCGTGCATATTCCGATACTGATGCAAGTAGGATTCTAACCGGGATACCGGTTTTGGGGAATAAGTCTCTGTTTATATCCACCGACATGTCGGTGGGTATAAACACGTATTTAAGACAAATTAAAATCCAATTCACAATGATTAGATTAAAATTAACACCAACCGTGAGTTCTTACGTATTTCGAGAGAAAACATTTCGTCGAGGCAAAGAAATGTTTGCAAAAAAAGTTGTGAGTTTCAAATATTACATTATAAATATGAAAAAATCACAAAATGAGTTGTGAATTTCCTCAAGTTGAAGAAAATAAAAATCGAATTCACGACAGTTATATTAAAATTTACACCACAAGTGTAAACGTATTTTGAGAGAAAACATTGTGTTGAGGCAAAGAAATGTTCGCACAAAAAGTTATGTGCAAAAATTTCTTTGCCTCGAGGCAATGTTTTCTCTCAAAATACGTACGAACTCACTTTTGGCGCAAATTTTAATCTAATCATTTTGAATTTGATTTTAATTTGTCTTAAATACGAAAAAAATTCACAACTAATTTTGTGAATTTTTTTGTATTTATAATTTCTTGTCAATACATTTGCATTCACAGATTTTGATGTGAATTTTTTTTAATTCACATCAATACCTCGCGATGAGCGCGATCTGCCATTTGAATCTTTGGACAATTTTTTTTTATTGATAGTTTAATGCACCAAAACTTTGTAAATGTTATTTATTTTTATAATAAATTTAACATGTCATAATTCCATTTTTGACATTTTATTTCAGCCTGTATTCATCCGTGATCCTTCCCAGATTCCTCAATGATTCCATGGGGAATCTATTTAGAGTCATTAAAGGATCCGGTTCTGGATCCCTAATGGAATCCAGTTTACGGATCTTACATTTAGTCTTCGAATCTGATCCGATATCGGACTAGATCCCGACTGGGAGCCCGGGATACAAGTCAGAATCCAGCTGTATCCCTGCCAAAATTTCTGCACGGGCTGTTATACTAATGCGCGCATGCGCACTTCGCCCTTCAACGCGACGGGCCCGACAGCAGGCCGTTCGTCAGATGTAGCTCACGCGTACGCTTACCATGTAGCTCCTTCCTATGCCAATTCCTTTGGCACAAGTGTCAGTGTTGCATTTCGGTAGTGAGAAACTCGGAAGTGAGGAATAATTTAAGTGCAAGTAAGAATATAAAGTGAGAAAAACAAACGTTCAAGTGAGAAAATAATGACGAACTAAATGACACATTTCCTCGAGAAAAAAAATCCAGCTGGGGGATTATGAAGAATCCCATTAGATGTTAAGAAAAACTCTTCTATTTTTCGCCGTAAAACACCTATTGCTTCTAACTTATATACCCTATTGGATGTTAAGAAGAATTCTTAGTAAATCTTAAACATAACCTCAAATAAAAAAATTAGCTGTTAATAAAATCGTGGGAGGCCGACAGACGAATGAGAAAACTCATTCGCCGGGAAACAAACTTCTTTGTCCTTAATGAATCTTTTTTTTCTTCTCAGTGCGTTTCTTTCTGGCTACGGGGAAAGGTATTGAAGAAAGAAGACACGCAACGTGATGTATAGTTGCACAATTTTTTTTATATTTCCATTAATAAATGGCAAAGGTTGTTTGGGTGCGCGTTTCGAAGGACGGCCTCGTGTGTTTTTTTCCGATTTGTCTCTTCCAATATTCTCAATGATAGGATTACAGGGTACAATACACACGCATGTCCATATTATAAAGCGTCGGTCTATGTAATTTCTCAAGTGTTTTCTTTCTTCTTTAGTCCATCGGGTTGTCGTTAGTTGGACCTTTTGAAGCTCGGAATCTCATCTGCGAGAAGAGAGAAATGTCGAGATTTTCATTGGAGAACAGTTTCCGGGTTTGTTTTTATCAGCGCCCCTTGAGAGGAGAGTCCAAGAGACAGAGAGAGAGAGAGAGAGAATGAAAGAAACATGAAATACGAAAAAAGGAATAGAAAACAAAAAACATCGAATAATCGAAACATTTTGTGAAGAAAAATTCTGAAAAATATAAGTTCGGAAGCATCAGGATCGCCTTGTCGGTCGAATCGCTCGGCTCTCTCGTAGCTCTTTGCAAGCAAGAAAACAAGTCTGGTACAAGAAAGTAAACAAAAGGAAGGTAGAATCAAAAGATCGTCACTTCGCGGCCTAATGGTACTCGGGGCTTCCTTTTGAGCCCAAGAATATCCCAAATGAGGCCCCGAGGATACCCTCGGTGAAAGATACAATTTTTACAAGGCCCAGGAGGTTTGGGAGAGTGGAGGGAGCTTACGAGGAGATGAGCCAAGCCGATTGGACGGGAAACAAAAAAATCATCGATACACTCGAAAGTACGGACAAGAAGAGAGGCTCCTTGACCGATCTACTTTCTTCACAATGATCTCTCATCGGTTTCCGTATTGTTGTGTTTCACCGCTCGATTGTATTACAGCTACACATGCGACAATTCTCACTTTCTAATTTGAGATTCATCAGTCGCCCCCGAAGCCATAGTCGATGTCATAGGACTCCGTCGTAGTGAAGTCGTCGAAGGTGGGTGACAAGGGGGATCTGGGGTCTTGATATGAAACCGAGGTGTCTCTGTTGCCAGTCGCGGCGCCTCTGTATCCAGGGAAGTTTCGGTCGGTACGCCCGCTGCCTGGGTGGGCAGAGTGAGTGTTTTGGGGCTGATTCCCGGCGTTATTCTGGGGTTTTTGTGGCTGGCTCGGGGACTTTGGTCTTGCGTTCGGTTCAGATGCAAATTTCGTTTGCGACGTAATCTGAAAAGCGATGAACCATACTCGCCGTTAATCGTCATTTCTCGTCACCCCTCCACGAAGGGGTCAGACTTCCGGGCACCTGGGAAGAGCCAGGAGCTCTTCCCAGTGCTTCCTGACTTCGAAATTCGGGAAGAAAATTGAAGAAAAAAAAAAGTACACAAGTTATTTGTCCGAAAATTTGCCATGACGACAAGAGTGAAATACGGTCGGCTGCGTGAAAAGCGCAGCCGTTGTCGACATGTGACAAAAAAAACGAAATATCAAGCGAAAATTGTTTTTTTTCTCACTCAATTTTAAACTCACTCGAAGGTTTCCATGCAACATGTGTGTGCACTGAGAAAAAAAGAACCAATTGAAAAAAACCAATCGAATGAAAAAAAATATATCGGTTGATACAAAGCAGTGTCTGATCGCGGAACGCCACCGATTTTTTTTTTTTTTTTTTTTTTTTTTTTAGATAATCCAAACCGAAGATACTTTGCTCACTGCCGGACACTTTTTTTTTCGGGGACCTTCAGGAGACTCTACAGTAGCAATGTTAATGAACATTTTTGAAAATAAAAAATGTCAATCTAAAGCTAAAAAATGCCACTACACTGCCTAATACTTTTCGTTTTGGCCAAATGAAATCCTTTTGCAGAAAAAAATTCGTGAAAACCGACTTTTTCGGCCTTGCAACTGCGTATAACGCCTTAAGAGGGAATGATACCTCATCGCGGTCGGTATGGTAGAACAATTATAGGTTCCCAAAAATCTCGAAAACGGCTATTCAAATCCCGTCGAAACTTTGCCAAACGACGTCAAATAGATAGACGAACAGCTGTCTTCCCCTCAAATTTTTTGAATTTGAGAAAAAAAATGTAGATTGGCTTATCATTAGCCAATCTAGTTTTTTTCTCTCAAATTCAGAAAATTTGAGGGGAAGACAGCTGTTCGTCTATCTATTTGACGTCGTTTGGCAAAGTTTCGACGAGATCTGAAGAGCCGTTTTCGAGATTTTTGGGAATCTATAATTGTTCTACCATACCGACCGCGATGAGGTATCATTCCCTCTTAAGTAGACTTTCGGTTCGCGCTACGCTTACGAGAAACGGGCGCGCGTGAGGCTTCTAGCGGTTACTCCGAGAACCACGGGTTTCCTCACACCTATAATTTCGGTGGCGCTCGGCCATGATTTGGTTGAATTTCTACAACCAAATGCGCAAGAAACAAATTTTATTTTCGCATAGTTTTTTTTTTAACCAACTCAGACATTTGCTCAATATTATTCAATCGAAATCAAATATGAATATTTTAACGAATAATGTACTTGAAAATCAATGTCGGATATGGTGGAAAAAAATACATATTTACTCAATAGAAATTTTATCTGGATCAAACGAGCGATATTCAATTTTTCTTGTGTACTCGAATCAACAATATTCGGGTTATGAATTGAAACGCTTTTTTTGGTCGTTGCAGAAAATGCATTCAAAACTATATAATTTGTTCGCGATCATTTTTTAGATAGTTTCAATAATATATTGTTCTCGGCTACAATATATCATTTGAATGAACAAAAAAACTTTCAATTTTATCATGTTATTAAAGTCAATAGCGTTTCGTTCGGACTAATAAATCCGATTATTTACACCAACAATTTTACAATTGAATCAACGAAATTTCATTCAATAACACCAATGATATTGATCAATGATTTTTTTTTCTCAGCGTGTGTGTGTGTGTGTGTGTGTGTGTGTGTGTGTGTGTGTGTGTGTGTGTGTGTGTGTGTGTGTGTGTGTGTGTGTGTGTGTGTGTGTGTGTGTGTGTGTGTGTGTGTGTGTGCGTGTGTTTGTGTGTGTATGTCTGTTCTTTATGTATATTTACCGATGTGAGTCCATGAGCCGCGCTCTTAACAGCACCCTCGGCCTGCGATCGAAGAGAAAACGAATAATTATACACTCATACGGCAAACAAAGTACAACGATAACGCTCGCATTTTTAATCGGGCTCAACTTTCGTGTTCCCTTTTCCCTTACCGAGTGCAGTACGCCTCCCGTTAAATTTAATGCCGTGTCCAGCACCTGTTGACGGAGATTGAAGGGACATTAAAAAAAAACAATGAGATTACGAAAGACAAACAATGGTGACATTGAAACAAACAAAAAACGAGTAAACAGTTATACTCACGTTGTCCGAGACTATCTCCCCGTCCTGAAGTACGTCCCCGGCCTGCGAAAGTTCCAAAGACGTGAAAAAATTTTCGTCACTTGCAATCATTTTCCTCCCTTGATTCTTTTTTTTTTCTCATACATATACCGTAGCGTGCACGAATTTCGGGCCACCCTATTTTTCATGGATATTGCATAGAAATATCCATGGTACGGGAAATACAAACGAGTGATGACACTTATAATTGACGTCGAGATGCTTGATTTTAAAAAAAATGTGCAGCGATTATTACAGCAGCGCATCGTCGGGGTATAGAGGCAATTAATTGCGAGATGCGATCTTGTGGCATCTTCTCCCACTCATATTGCAAATGATCCCATAATTCCCTCTGGTCGGAGTGATTCTTCTATTCAACGCGAACCTTGAGGCTCTTGCCACAAATGTTCAATCGGATCAAAATCCGGTGACTGCGAGGGGCCAGTCGAGACGGCGCACTTTTCGGCCTTCAAGGAAATTCTTCACAAGCCGCGAAGCATGTTTGGCATCATTGTCGTGTTGAAATATCCATCCATTCGGCATATTTTTCTTTGCAAATGGGAGCATATGGTCTTGCAATATACTTCGATACATTATAGCGTCCGTATTGCCTTGGATTTGCTATTAGCGGACCAATGCCGTTATCAAAAAATGCTCCCCAAACTTTAACACTTCTGCCAGCGTGTTTTACAGTTGGAATTTGATATCGTAAATCGTATCTGGTACCTCCCGGACGTCTTACGTACTTGCGACCATCACTTCCGAACAATGGAAATTTGGATTCGTCGGAAAAAAAGAACTTTCCGCCAATTCGATACTGTCCAATGTTGATATTTTTACGGCAAAATTCAATCCAACCTTCTTATTCTTTGTGCTCATGAGTGGTTTCTTTAAGGCAGGATTCTACTTTGAAACTTTGAAACTTTGAAATTGGATGAAAACACCCACCTGGAACACGTCGAAGGCGTATTATATGGCCCAGGCATCGCTGATTGAGGGTAAGATAATTTTTTCTACGATTTATCACTCACCAAAACTTTAAACGCGTTTTTCTCGAAACGACATTTTCAAGTACCGTGGTCGTGATAACTCAAAAAGTACTGAACCGATCCTTATGAAATTTGGAACACATATTCTATATGTGTGTACCAACCGACCTAACTACAATCAACTTGAAATTTTGATTAGAACTATTTTTTTTATTGCAAAAAAAGACCCAAAAAAACGCATTTTTTTCGTATTTTAGCCGCCATTTTGTTAATTTTGCACGTATATAAAATATTCTAGTTAGGTCGGTTCTTGAAGACATACCGAACATGAAACTATTTGATTTTTTTGTTTCAGACCATCCGTCGGGAAGATTTCACGACCACGGCAACGGTACCTGCTTTTCGAGGCGTTGGCTTTAAACATATTTTACGTGTACAAAAAATGAATAAAATACATTTAAATTTTTTTTTTTTATGTACTTAAAGAGTGTATTTATTGAACAGTTTAAACCCCATATCGATATCTTTAATAGTATTCTCAGAAAAAATTCACGAAAATAGCGTTTTTTTCATGGTTTCAAAGTAGAATCCTGCCTTAAACCGACGCGCCCAATCAATCCCACAGCCTTCAGACGTCCGGGATACCGTACTCCGACTGATATCGGCAAGATTTTCACTGCGTCATTCTCGCGAAATTATTGCTGCAGTTTTTCGCGGATCTATGGACGCACTTTCTTTTAATGATTTTGTCCACGCGTTTTCAAGTTTTTCGTCGTCTACCGCTTCGACTTTTATCGCACAACGAATTTGTTGATTTACATTTCGCAATAATACGGTTTACTGTGATTTTCCCAATAGATAAAGTATTTGCAATATTACGAGAACTCTTTCCTTTTTCAAATAGTTTTAACACAACTTCGCGGACCTCTGTTTTTGTGTGTTTTGCCATTGCGGCAGAAATACAACTGATTTTTTTTCTTCATGTTTCTTTATGTTTCGAACTAACGCGAAAGAAAGCGCGAAAGAAAACGTAAACAAACCGTGCGGCTGGAGAAGGTGAGCCAGCGGCCCAATATTTTTGCACACTGACCGAACGCGTTCGACGCTGTACACAAACCATACACTATACAAACAAAATAATATACCACGCTGTTACGCATATCATAGCTCCCTCAAATATTTGAAATGATGGAGAGCTTCAGGCATTAAATATTTTATCGAACAACTGAGAAAAAAAAAAGGTTGGCCCGAAACTTTTGCACGCCACTGTATGTATATATATTTTAAATGTTCGACTTCAGTCGCTCGGTTCCGGAACATCCTACACTTTCGGACGACGCCGGGGGGGGGGGGGGGGGGGGGGCTACTCACCGTCTCCGCCACCTCGTGGCCGAGTGTTGAAACCCCACGGATGCCCTGCGAATGAAAAACAATACTGTATATTCGCCAAGTCGGCTTTACCCTCGTTATTTTCAATCCACTTATACATGCACGGTGTACGCATTCAAACGCGGAGCACACTCGCGAATATCGTGCGTGCGTGCGTGTGTGTGTGTGTGTGTGTGTGTGTGTGTGTGTGTGTGTGTAATTCGATTTTTTCGGGTCTATTTACCTTCGTGACGATTCTTCCAGCAGACCCGACGCCTCGCCGGCCCTGAAAAAAAATGACGAAACGGACGAACCTTCGTTACTCAGGCGGTAAATTTTCTTCCCGTTTTTTTGTTTGTTTGGGTTTGTTTGTCGTACGGTGAATGATAATTTTGTTTTTGATTTTCGGGAATGTCTTGCCGGAAATTCGTTAAGGCATTCCTTTCGCGGACGGCCGTATTTTGTGGGGGCTTAAGCAGGGCCCTCCTGATTCATCGGTAAATTACAATGGCGCTTAACGGCGGGGTAAAGTTAATTCGGCGAAAAAAAAGGCATGGTTTTAAGATTTTTTTTGGCGTAACGAATAGTATTCGTTTAATGAAAAATTTACGTATAATAAAGTAACATTTGAACAACATTCTCCTAAGTTTGCATTGCAAAATATTCAAAATAGAGCGAGTGAACATTAAACCCCGGAGGCGCCTCGAAAAAAAGTTGGTTTGCGGTGTGCACCATAACTCGCAACAGAATCATTTGAAACAAAAAAATCAAAATGCATTTGTTAAAGGAGATGTTTCTCGTGGTAATGACGGGAGGATTTTTTTTTCGATTTTTCGTAGCACTTGGGAGCCAAAAACCCGATTTTCGCTAAAAAAAATCGGCTAATTTGTTGTTGAAAAATTAGTAATTATTAAAAAAAAAACAAAAAAGCTCTCGACAATACCTGGTGAATTATGTGAAGAAGTACTTTGCAAAATTTCAAAGCGATTGGTCCAGTAGATTTTGAGTTATCGTGCACACGGACTTCAAATATGACAAGTCTCAGAAAAAACGGTTTGAAAAACGCAGAAGAGAAGAGAACGGCATGGAGCAATAGACGCTCAAATACTCATAACTTCGTCAATTTTACTCCGATCGACTTGAAATTTTAACACAATATTCTTGATATATTATGTATTCATTTAAAAGATTAAAAAAAATGAAAAAGAAATTTAAATACTATACCCCGCCATTAATAAAAAAATAAGTTCCAATCGATTATCATACACTACGATAAACTAGAATAAAAAATTTCGCGCAAATTTAGTAGATTTGGACATTTTACATTTTTTTAAAACGTCACCGCCACAAAAGTTCTTCTGCTGGTCTCGTTGTTCCAAGTTTCATCATTAATATTTTCTTTAAACATTCGGTGACCCGCCGTTTTCTATTGTCGTTGCGGAAACTTTAGATTTTTTCACACCCGCGACCAGCTTATATCACATCTAGAGTTTTTTTAGTGTATAAATTATTAGATAGAAATGTGGCCAGCGTGACATCTCCACAAAGCGCCGTACAAATGAGACCATTTTTAGAGTCGTAATTTTTCGTTAAAAGTTCGGTAACTTGGCTTGGAATTTTACCTCTACACTGGGATGTATTTTTACACGATTGTAGACGAAAATCGTTTAATTGTTAAATATTTGGATTCGCGAAAGGAATATCTTTTAAGGGCTTGCACCACTGTAAACGTCTAAACTTGAGTGATTTCTCGGGATTTTTATTCGGCTTGAAGGACAAGTAAGTAGATAATGACATTCAAAGATGTTAATAGTCATGTCTTCAAATGACGAAAAAAAAAAATTATATCAAAAAATTGTACAAAATGGCGACGCTGGAGTCATTCTCCAGCGAGGCACGTTGAATTTGAGAAGCTCTGCGGCACGCAGTTCAACTGACACAAATTTGAATTTGGAAGGAAGTTTTTTTAATTTTTATTTATTAACACGTGTATAGCTAGAGACACACGTATGGGATTTTGAAAATATGATTTTTTTTGTGCAATTCGCAAGCATTCGAAGTAATAACTCAATTCGACAGAAAAAAGGACAATCATTTGTCAATCGCTAATGTTATAATTAACTCACGGAGAATCCCTTACGTATTTCTCTTCGGAATGTTATTGCAAAGATGCGCACAAAGTTTGTAGTGAAAATAATGAAAGTAGCGTATTTTGCTCTATGTAAGAAAAATACTAAGAATGCACAAATAAGGTATTTTTCGCAATAAGCAATCGAATAATGTCGGTTTCGATTTATAAAAACACAAAATAAATGTTATAATTCATTTTTTTTTCTAAATACTTTTTCTATCTGTTCAATGAACATTTGAAACGGTAGCCACCACAATGGATTCCCAAGTGACGTCATTGACATAGTAAACAAAGTGAGCTATAGACGTATTACTCTCGTGTCATAGTTAATTGCAAATTTTCAAATAGTCAGTACTTAAAAAAAAAACCAATGATTTTTTTTTCTCGGACTACGAGTTTGGACCTCTTCTCGTAAGTTTTAACCAAGTTCGGGGTTGCGACATTTGTAATAAAAACGCAATGTATTATTCATTACTGTTTAAATGGGTAATGAAAAAATATTTCACTGCCCATCACATTACATTCATCAATGTAAACAAATTCCATTACTCATTACATTATATTTTGTAATGTGAAACATTTTCATTGTAAAATGCAATGTGTTGTGCAATGGCAACAAATTTCATTACATATTACATTGTAATGGGTAATGGCATTTTTTTACATTACAAAATATGAGGGTTTCCCCGTAAATTCAGCCACTTCTTTTTTCGACCATCTCAAATCTGCCCCCTAATTGGTTATATCAAAGTACCACTAAAAAGCATTCTATGTGAATTTCTTCAGATTTTTTGATTCAACATTTCTGAAAATGCCGTTTTTTTTTTCTTCAAATGAATATATCTCGAAAACTAGAAGTAACTGAAAAAAAAATGTCTTCACATAAAAGTTGTAGTTTTGTGTTAGCTTTCGAGCGGACGACTCGAAATAATTTTTACGTTCCGGTAAAGCTGACTTTTTTTACCAAAAAAGGGGGAAATAATTTTTTTATTCAAAAACGGCCATTTTTTTTGGCTGCAAAAATTACAAAGTCTTCCAGTATGTCTGACGATATCGCAAAAAAATCGCCAGAGTGGCACGGATCGAGGTAGTAGGATAGAAAAAAATGAAACCACACAAATCAATTTTTTTATACCGGAACCTCGCTTCGTGCCACTCTGGCGATTGTTTTTGCGATATCGTCCGACATACTGGAAGACTCGGTAATTTTTTCAGCAAAAAACGGCTATTTTTTTAATAAAAACAAAATAATTTCCCCCTTTTTTGGTAAAAAAAATCAGCGTTACCGGAACGTAAAAATTATTTCAAATATTCCGCTCGAAAGCTAACATAAAGCTACGACTGTTACGTGCAGACATTTCTTTTTTTCGGTAACTTCAAGTTTCCGAGATATGTTAACGTGGAAAAAACGGCTTTTTCGAAAACGTTGGATTAAAACATCTGAAAAAATTCACACAGAATGCCTATTAGTGCTACTTCGATATAACCAATTATGGGGCACATGTGAGATGGTCGAAAAAAAGTAACTGAATTGACAGATAATGCCTCATCGACGTATCTCAGAAACTTGAAGTTACTGAAGAAAAATGTCTGCACGTAAAAGTTGTATTTTTGTGTTAGCTTTCGAGCGGAATATTTGAAATAATTTTTACGTCCCGGTAACGCTGGTTTTTTACCAAAAAAGAGCGAAATTATTTTTTTATTAAAAAACAGCCGTTTTTTTGGCTGAAAAAATTACAGTTTTCCAGTATGTCCTACGATATCGCCTTATATTACCTTATACGATATTACCTTATATTTTTGGTAATGTGAAAAAATTCCATTGCTCATTGCATTACATTTTGTAATGTAAAATATTTTCATTACTCATTACATTGGACTTTGTGAGGTAAAAAATTTCCATTACATTTCCATTACCAAGGTAAAAAATTTCCATTACATTGTAATAGGTAATGCAAATATCAACATTCCTCATATCATTACAAAATGTAGTGTAATGAGGAATGGACATTTTTTACATTACAAATTCCAGTGTAATGAGTAATGGCAATTTTTTGCATTACAAAATGTAAAGTAATGAGTAATGGAAATTTTTTATAGTACTGAATGTAACGTAATGGGTAATGACATTGCTTTTTCATTACAAAATGTAAAATAAAGAGTAATGAAAACGCCAATGCATTATTTGCAACCCTGACGAAGTCATCCTCATATATATATCAATTGACATTGATCAATTGAAAAAATTGATTTTTTTCTTGCCCTTTTCGACAGTTTATACTTTGAAAAATATCATTATCATTCATGTCATTTATATCAAAATTTTTCAAATTTGCTATCATTGTAACTCAAAGAGTAAATATCCGATTGAGTTGAAATTTAGATTGAGTACTCTTGAATATATTTACTCTACAATGACGTAGGATATTTTTAATTGGACGAAAATTGACGATTTGGCATTGAAAAAACGACCATTTTATAGGCAAGAAAACAGACGTTTTTTTCATAACTACGCCATTTTGTTAGATTTTGATATTTTTCGAAAATCCTCCGTCATTGTACAGGAAATACTTTCCAGTTTAACGACATTTTTCTCCTTTTCCGGTTTCAGCTACTCTTTCAATATTTTTCTGTGAAAAAAATATGTAACAAATGTCAAATATAGCCAAATCTATTCAAAATTTTCCGAAACATTTAATTGAGTACTTTTCTGCCAAAAAATCTCCCGAAAATCACCCAAATTGTCAGCGTTTCCGCTGATATAGCCCCTTAAAGCAAGCTCGCTGCGGGAGTTGCGAATCGGCGTGCAGTCTAGCTTCCCGTGGACTTTTATTCGCAATAAAGTTCAAACCTTTTTCCATGTAGTTCATTTTTCTGGTTAGTCCAGTTAGTACAGTTTCTATCCCGAGTCGAAATTTAGACCCTCCTTTAAACCTCCTTTCGATCCCAATTTGTCATTCAATGGAGGTTCAAGAGGTTCAAATGGAAATCTCAAAAACATGTATATCAGAACCTACTGAACCTCCAAAAGTGGCAGAAATTGGACTTTTTCACTCAAAGGAGGTTTAGTAGGTTCATCTGAACCTCCTTTAAACCCTAGTGAGCCTGATTTAATGCTTACGCAAACCTACAGACCCTCTTTTAAACCTCCTTTCGCCCTACTAACTCTCCTTTGACTCCTTTCACCGGTGGCTCGCAGAGCCTCCTAGCCCTCCTTTAAACCTCTTCTGACCCTACTAACCCTCCTTTAAGCCTACTTCAATATGCTGCCCTCCGCTCCCCCCCCCTTCTCTCCCATCCGCAGTTCACCGATATTCCAAAGAAGGGATAATTATAATTAAAAAATATTTTCAGATAAACTATATATCATTTATTTATAATAATGAAATAAACTTGAAAACACACAAACAAATGTAGTACCAGCGTACTTTACTGGACTACTAACGTATACTATATTTGTACTATACTATAGTGCATATATAGTATACGTTTAATATAACGTTTTTTTAAGTTACACGAAATAATTTATAGTTGTGACAATGTATGTATATGTTTCGAATTAATAAATCAATCTTATAATAAATAATCAAACATCATATTTTTAATTCACACATATAATTTATTTTTCAGCTATAGCTTGACCCTACAGAACCTCCTTTGGATCCAATCTTTCATTTTCCTTCTGCTTTGGATTCAAAGGAGGTTCTGTAGGGTACAGATCGGACTTTAGGCCAAAACGAGGTTGTGTAGGTTCACGCAAGCCGAGCCCATAGGCCTAAAGGAGGCTCAGGAGGTTGAATAGAAGGTTCAGTAGGGCTAAAGGAGGGTCGCCAACGGTGCAAATTTCTCCATATAGGTTCAAGGGGAGTCAAAGGAGGGCGGCGGTCTGTGCGTTACAAAGGAAATAGGTTCTCGAGCATTCAAAGGAGGGTCTAAATTTCGACTCGGGATGTGACGGTGGTTAAAATGAAGAAAATGCAAATTTCGAGAAAATAGCGCGTGTTAACAAAAAAAAAAAAATCCAAAATTCGAAAATTCTGTCGAAATTGGTGATAGTCAGAAAATGGTTATAAAACAGGTGGCACTCTCAGAGTGCCAACGTGGCACAAGGGGTTAAAGAGAAAAAACAAATCGATTTTTTCATCGTTGCAAATGTATATCCTGCGTTGAGGCAATTTTTGAAAATTCTACAGCGGTGTTACCCCTCAAAGAGAATAATTCCGTGCCGGCATTACTTTTCATTGGGTCGGAGAAAAATTGCGCGTGTAAAACACGACTCACCAGTTTAATGCCGTCTACGGTGAGGTTGGCCGCTGCATCCTCGAGCTGGTCAAAAACGAAAAACAATAAATATAAGAGCGAACATTGGCGAGCATATTGGGGTAGAACCACCGGAGAGTACGCAGTGCTTTTGTTTTATTTTAATTTTTTCTGTTGGCAACACCACCTAACCTACCAGTGGCATATGTCATGTCAAGGTGGTGGACAACTACTCGCTCCGTTGACGTATTTATTTCCAATTTTATCATTGATAACAGATGTTCGTTGTGTTTGGTCGTATTTTTTTTTTTGAACAATTTTAAACACGTTTTGCAGTTCGCGATTAATGTCCACCCAACGAATGTTATTTGAGAATTTGTGTTCGAAATTTTGTTTTTATTGAGAGGTTATGTCACCGTTTTGCTTGCTTACGAAAATTATAGTGACCATAGGGGCCATATTTTACGTCATCGATTTTTGCTGATTTTCGACCCCCCCCCCTACAATCATCCTATCGTCATTTCCTAATGACCCCCCCCCTAGCAAAACTGACGTCATTACCAGTTTGGCAAAATTACCACATTTGCGGATTTGAGAAACAATGGGTATCATTAAAACATTTTGTTATAGAATCATCTTTTATTATTTTGTACTTTGGCAATGTTTATTAATATAATAATATTATTCTTCCCTATTCTTTAGTTTTCTTTGGATAGCTCCCACAATTTGTTATAGAATCATCTTTTATTATTTTGTACTTTGGCAATTTTCATTAATATAGTAATATTATTCTTCCCTATTCTTTAGTTTTCTATGGATAGCTCCCACGGAGTTTTCACCCATTCTTGCAAATCCTGGATCACGGGTAGTATCTCCGTATCCTCCCCATATTCATTTTGGCTCGATCGAACTATTTTCATAGGTACGCTGTTATTTGAAATTCTCGAATATAATGTAGACAAACCTTATGTAATAGATAAATAAATAATGAGTTCAATAATTAATACCATTAGGTACTTGCAAAATATTTTTCATCACTCATGCGGGGAAACCACTCTGGTTGTACAATATACTATTGTACATTTTGAATTAACTGGTATCACAAGAACGACGTCAATTTCGAAACGCCCCCCCCCCCCCATCCATCATTTACCGTCATCCGCAGACGAACCTCCCCCCCCCCCAAATTTAGAATGACGTAATACATGGACGGCCCCATAGACTAAAAACACGTATTTGGCAAGGGTACCGTAAAATGGGGTTACTTTGAAAAGATTTTGGAATTTGTTCGTAGATAACTTTTTTCTAATATCCTTAAATCCAACGTTTTTTTTTGTTCCAATAGAACAATGTGTCCTTTGGCTGTCAAATGTATTAGGAAGTCAAGCCTCACTAACCGCCCACAATTTTATATATATACTTTTTGTTGAGGGTCAAAATAACGTCTAATTTGAGGTTCCCTTGACGAGACATTGAAATTCAACTTACGTCAAAGATTAAGGGTTACTTTGACATCATTTTGATACAAACAATGCAACAATGCGTTATATATGGAATTGAATGAAAAACAAAGATTTTTTACAATCGAATTGTCATCTTTATTAAGGAAACATTTCACATGACAATATCAAGTACCTAGGGTAATATTATAGGCACTTAATCGTCTTATAATTATCATTGAAATAAAAATCAACTTTAGCAACAGTATAACAACTTGAACGACAAATTTGTGCAACAATAGAAAAATTTGGAAAATATTTTTTCGAGATTGTTACTTAAAATTTATATTTAAAATAATGTTCCTAAATGACCGAAGCTTAATTAAAATAAGAAGTACAAAGTGTATGATCAAAATTGATTTTTCTTGAAATAAAAGTTTATAAAGTGCGTACTCTTTGCTGGGATTACCCTACGTATTATCGTTGCGTCATTCGCACAACTCACCGCTGTGAAAACGTCCGTTCCGCCGTGTAGTCCGTCAGCCACCTGTCAAGTACAAATTTGAACGTTTCACTTTTTTTTCTACTCTCTTCGTTTCGCTGTTTATTTTTATTTAAAAAAAAAACATTTTTTTTCTTTTCTCCCAAGTTACCGGAAGACCAAGCCGTTGCTCGATCGTTTTTTTTTCTCTCTCTTCGTAACGTCACTCGCCGACGTTACGTAGTAGAGAAACCAAAAATACAAAAAAAAGTACAAGTTGTACACAAATAGGCGGTTCTTATGGGTCGCGAAAATGGTGAATTGTTGATCGATCCTCCTTTTTTTTCGAAACTTCACTCACCGACATTTGGTAATTAGAAAAGAAAAAAATTGAATTTCTTTTTCGTGCTCTTGAAATAGGGAAACAAATGCTTACGAGTTCGCCGGTTTCGGCCACGATGTTCGTTCCACCGCGCACCGTCTACGAATTGACGAGGAAAAACATTTTTTAGGATTATTCTCGTCATCGTTGCGGGCCTTTCTCTCTCTCTCTCTCTCTCTCTCTTTCTCTCTCTTTCTTAAACTCACTCACTCACTCTTCATTTTTGTTAAATTGATCATTTAAGGGGCGAAATGCAGTCAGAATTTTCGAAAAATCGTTTTTTTAAACATTTTATTGAAGTATGATGTTTCGAAGTAGCGGCAGAATGCTTCGAAGATAACAACAAATTGATATTTTGGAAGCTTCCACGTCGGCAGAAGCCCTATCGTATGGGCCAGGAATTGATGATTCGATGTAAGTAATTTTTTCATCAGTATTTCTATACATAAATCCAGAGTAAAATTGGAAAACTCTTCCAGAAATTTTAAAAAATGTCTTACTCGAAAACTATGAACTTTAGCATAATTTTATAAGGAATAATTTCGTTTTAAAATTGCTCAAATTGCTTTAAAAAAAATTCATCCCGAAATTTATTAATTTTTTGAAAGTCATTTTAACAACTGGCTATAAACAATTGAATGCTTGACTTTTCAGCAAAAAATTGTGATATTCGGATTCAGCGGATCAAAATACATAAAAAAAGTTTAGCTTCATCCATCGAGCTCAAAATTTTACGAACATATAATACCGTATCCACATAGAAAAACTTTAAACGCGTTTTTCTCGAAACTATGTTTTTTCAAGTCGGTGACCACTATAATTAAAAAACCACTCGAAATTGAGGTCTGATCGACCATTCGATCAGACCTTAATCGAAGGATTTTCATTTTTGTTGAAAATTTCTATTTTTTCAACAATAAACGAGCGATTTTTTGGTCGAAAATCGAAAGTTATCTGTCGAAAGCCGCCATTTCGTTAATTTTTGAAAAAAAAGCTTCGATTAAGGACCAGATTTATCGTTAAACTAATTATTTTTTTTCGGTCTTTTCATTTCGGATGATCCAGTAAAATTTTATGATGGTCACCGCAAAGCACTACATGCTGAAGGGGGTCCGACAAAGATGGCGATACTTTTATAAATAATCAAGATTTTTCTTTGAAAATTTGTACAAGCAAAGTTGAAATATAACATGAAAAGTCTGTGTAACCACTCTTGTAAAACAAACTTAATTGCTATTAAAAAAATTATTGAAAATGCTCGTTTTTTCACGCCTCTGACTGCATCCCTTAAAGAAGAAAAAAAAAATCCTTTTCCTATTGCTACATATGTCGGTGACAAAATGAGAGAGAGGGAGAAACCGTTGCGTGATTTTAACATTTCACGATACTTACCGATGCGCCTACTTTGCCGACAGTACGGACTCCTTCCTTGACCTATACATCCCGACGGAAGACAAAAAAGCAACACGTTCATCATTCTTGTCGTTTGACTTTGCGCGTGCGTGTGTGTGTGCCTGTGCGTGTGCGCGTGTGCGTGTGTGTGTGTGTGTGTGTGTGTGTGTGTGTGTGTGTGTGTGTGTGTGTGTGTGTGTGTGTGTGTTACACACTTACCACGTGGAGTCCCGACTTGGCCATTTTGCCAGTACCTTCGATTCCCTAGAGAGAGAAGAAAAAAAATAGTCACAAATTTCGTTAATTTAGAGGGAGGAATACATTCAGCATTGCGACCGCGCAGCAAAGTTATTCTCATTTGCGCGACCTATCTTGAATTTTATTTTCTTTCGCTTTGTAATATTTGTCTTTTTTTTCTCAAGATTTTTCACGTCAAACTTCGCGCTACTTCGTTAAAATAAATGATTTTTTTTATTCAAAGAAATAATAGAGTAGAAACAAAAATGAGATTGAATTTTGCATCGTTGAAATACAATGATATATGTGTGTATATATATATATATATATATATATATATATATATATATATATAGCACGAGAATACAATAGCACGAGAATCCAGAAGGAAATTTGTTTTGTGAATCAGTCTAATATATATATATATATATATATATATATATATATATATATATTAGACTGATTCACAAAACAAATTTCCTTCTGGATTCTCGTGCTATTGTTGGGCACTGATAAAACAAAATTTCTCTAAAAAGATGGGCGCGGTCACTCAATTTTTAGAGGTGGCTATCTCGACTTTTTTGTATTTGAATTTTTTTTTAACAAACGTATTGCATTTAAGCATAGTCATGGCGTCGGATTACGGATAAAAATCACATCCAGCAGCTTTTTCGTAACAAAAATAAACTCTAACAATTTGAAAAGGGTGCAATATTCACAATTCAAATCCAGGTAGATCAATAATGGCGTCTATACTACTCTCGTTATTCATATAGATTTATTTATACGCATTAACATTTCGCACTTTTTACGAAAAATTAAATTATAAGCTTTTATTCATAAATCGTATATTTACATTTTCAAAATGCTACGCTTATATTATCTTCAAACTCATTTACATTTCTTCCCAGCCATTCTCAAGTTCGTTAACATTTTGGGCAGAACGAAAATGTGCAACGTTGAACAGTTTGTCCAAATCTCTCTTAAATTTACGCTCCTTCGATATTTGTGACGGCAAATTCTTTTTAACTCGATTTTTTAAAAGTTGTTTCCAGACTAGATGGAGTTTTATTGATTTCAAGATTGCGTTATTCAGTCGACGCGTTGGAATTTCAGCACATTTCCATTGTTCGAAAATTTCTTTCATCGTTTCGTGTGCACTTCGCCGTATGGTCAATTTTTCTCTGTTATGTTTGTAAAAGAACAAACTCAAAACTTTTCCGATTTTTATCCGTAATCCGAAGCCATGACTATGCGTAAATGCAATACGTTCGTTAAAAAAAATTCAAATACAAAAAAGTCGAGATAGCCACCTCTAAAAATTCAGTGACCGCGCCCATTTTTTTAGAGAAATTTTCTTTTGTTAGTGCCCAACAATAGCACGAGAATCCAGAAGGAAAAAAAAATAATTTTTTTTTTTAATCAGTCTAATATATATATATATATATATATATATATTAGGATGACCGTTATATTGGCTTCGGTAAAAAAAATTTAACGTCTAGCAAAAAAAATAATCAAGATATGAAAAAAAAAAATCTGTGTAAAATTTGGACGCGCTGGGATAAGGAGAACACGTGCCACCGAGCAGTTTAATTTTCAAAAATACATGCATTTTTTTAATGGCCGCACTGAAATATTCATTAGTCTCATAATATTAATTACAAAATCTGGAATTGGGTACATGGATTATACATATATTATATATACATGGATTATATATATTAAGAGGTACAAAATATATTGTTTACTGATTTTTTTTCCATCATTTATGCACAGTCATGAGTAGATTGAAAAATTAATAGAAAATTTGCAAACGGATGTGGCGGTTTGGCCACGTTGTGGCGGGAACTCGAAGCAGTGAATTAATTATCGGGGCGGATTTTTTATGCAAATAATAATACAATAATCGTGTATTGAATGCTTCAAAATGATACTTTTTTTTCTTGAGCCTGTGAGAAGATTTTCCAGCTGTAGTGGCGATAATACAAAATATAGTGCAGACAAATAGTTCGAAATTTGGTCGTGGCGCTTCGCCCGTTTATTTTTACCTCCCGAGCATTACCGACCGAGTTGGTATGCCATTGTTGGACATAGAAAAAAAATATAACACGTGAAATCTTTACGTTTCGGCAAATTTATTTCGATTTTGCGATGCGGCTCCAAACGGTATCAGGTTTTCCAGTCAGACTTTACTTTTCTGCCCAATAAAGACATTGATTTCTTTATTAGTGCCGAATCTATGGCGTTTTTTGAATGATTTAAAATTGATTGTACTTTTCTCGACACTGATGTATCTGTTTGGACTCGAACGAGAGTCATCAAATGGGCGCGCAATTGATAAAAAAAAAAAAATAAGAGTCTGTAATGATATAGCGGAGCGAGGTATCAAACTTATCACCGATTATAACAATAGATCGACTTATGATGAAGATTAAAAACAATTTGTTCTTCAAGTTGGCGCCGAATATCATAAAAAAATTCCGAACGTAAACAAATGTACTCTACTTCAATCATTTCATAGATGAACTGCTATTACTTATGTAATATTTCATGTAAAGGTACGAATTTACGGTGCGTGATTGATGGAAAAAATCAGTAAATAATATATTTTTGTAACTCTTAATATGTATAATCAATATACCCAATTCCAGATATTTTAATTAATATTATGCGACTAATAAATATATCAGTGCGGCCATTAAAAAAATGCATGTATTCTTGAAAATTAAACTGCTCGGTGGCACGTGTTCTCCTTATCCCAGCGCGTCCAAATTTTACACAGATTTTTTTTTTTCATATCTTGATTAGTTTTTTTGCTAGACGTTAACCTTTTTTTACCTAAGCCAAAATAACGGCCACCCTAATATACATATATACTTCAATTTCTCTATTTTTGTTCACTGTATTTTAACTACGAAAATCGGTCGATTATTTTTTGCAATGTTCATCTAATTATGCAAAAAAATATTTGCCTTGATAGTAACAAGAAGAAAACTTCATTCATCGAACTTCATCGGCATAGAAAAAAGTTTCAATTGCAATTTAAGAGAGAAAAAAACGGACAAAAGGAAAGCACGATTGTTTTTTACAAGTTCGTTTCGTTCCGACTGATCGTGGCTAGGAGGGACTGAAGCATTTGTTTCGATTTGAATTTGTGAAATTGACGGGCCAGTCGCTCATCGGTCGCCTCCGCGTGTGCCAATTACGCGTCCAGTGAAACAATTAGCAGTTCAATCGGCAATCGATTGCCAACAATTGCCTACTACCCCGCCGCCTTCCGTCACACTAACAAACTTAAAGAATCTTCCTTAATCGTGATTAAGGGGAGGATATTTACCGCTTCGAGAACATCGGCAGTACTATCCACTCCCTGATCGACCTGCGAAACAAAAGGGTCATTCAGACTCTGGCGATAATCGTGAATCAATTGTTTTTTAAATGTTCATCATTGCGCGGCGTTTCGTCGCGACAGGAGGACGAATGTACACCGATACTTACAACGTCGAATGCAGCGTCCCCGGCATTGTTCAACGCCTTCTTCGACTGCCGAAGCGAAAAAAAGGACACTTAAGTTTTAAAAAATGCACGTTTTTCAGAGGAGAAACGAAAAAGATTTTTTTTTCTACTTGCGACTGTTTGCATTCTTCGAGGCCGAATTTTATTTTATTTTTTCTCGAGGGAGGGGGGGGGGCGAGATCAATCTTCAATTTGCAATTGAAGATTGATCTCGTTTCGCAAAATACTCACCGTTTTGAGGAGCCCCTGAAACCTCCTTTCGCCTCGTTGGACCTGCGAATGTCAATTAATATTCTTTGCTCGAATCAAAGGCACTGCAAGGCACGACAATTTTACACCCTCCTTTTTCGCAATATAGGAGTCGGGAACAACAAAAGAATAAAAATAAAATAAAACACCGTCGCTCTCCACTTACCGATTGTGCCGCGCGTCTGCCGAGAAAATCGAGTTCGTCCTGCAAAAAGACATTTAGAGGCTGGAAAAATGCTCGTCGACGTCGACGAATTTTCAAGCAAGAAAGAAAGGAAAAATACATCGCCAAGATTCACAATGAGTCTTACTTTTTTTCTCTACGTTTTTTTTTGCCGATCTTGTGCTTATTTCATTTTTGTTTGGGTTTGTTTGCGTTAGAATGGGGGCTACGAGGTGAATAATCGTTTTCTTTTTTCGTATTTGTATTTATTCGATTTGTGTTTGGGTTACTTTGGGGTGCAAGATGCGTCTTGATGTTTTTTTTTTCTATTTTGTATTCATTCAATTTTTGGTTGGATCTATATGGGTTACGATGTGACTTGATTTTCTTGAATTTATCGCTTTTTAAATCTCGTTTTTGTTAAAATAAAAAATTGATCCTCTCCAATTCGCATTTTCATTATTCTTTTTTTTTCCTTTATTCGTACCAATTTTGAGCATAGTTCAATTTTTTTTGGACTTTTCCAATTTCTTTGCCCCGTATTTCGACACCTCTTATTCGCGTAAGTTTCCTTTCTTACTTTCCTTCGTATATTTCACGGTGGCCTAATTTCGTTACTCACATCGTCTTTTTTTTCGCGTCTGTATCTCGGGGCCAGAGACGTCGCCTAAACGCGAGAGAAGAGAGAGAATTAGAGTTAGAAACACGTAGAGCGAGAGCCGTGAGGGCAAAAGGTAGAACGGGGGAAGACACTTGCCTCGGCGAGAACGCAGCCGGCGAGCGCGATAAGCAGTAGATGCCGAATCATTTCGGCCCGTTGATCTTCTCCAAAGAAGTAAAACTTGCGGCTGAATGAAAAAAAAGGCGAATTTAAAGGGAGAGACGATGACGATGAAGAAAAGGGATCTATGGCGGAAGCTGGATTGGGCTAACGCCGCGATCGATAAACTTTTTACCATCGGCCATTACCGCTAAACGGCCGATTAATCGCATAACTATTACCCATTAACGCACTAATTAATAATCACTCGCATTTCCATAATCCATAAACCGCGGTAATAATTCATTATTCATGTTTGTAAAGCTTGTTGTTGACGCGACAATCGCCAATAATTGGCCTTCCCACTAGTCGTTTGATCCGGCGATAAATAATAATCGGCCCGTCTTGTCTGCCGATTAGCGCCTTCATGACCGATTACTCAGGTTTTCATTGTTATCGGACGCGATAATAGCCAACAATTTGCATTTCTACAACCCATTAACGCGGTTATTAAGGGTAATTCGCCTTTAAACTGTAGAATTGCCGCGGTAACGGCTGAAAAATCGGCTCCTCGTTAACCGTTACCACCCTAATGGACAACGAGTCCACATCCCCTTGGCTTATTAACAATAATAACTCTAATCACATCTCGCTTATTAATAACAATAATCATTTTACTGCCGTCACCCATAAGCACGGCAATAGCTGACGAATCGGCTTCTCATTGACCAATTACCCCGATAACGGACTACAACAATAATCATTCGATGCGTCGTCTTGCCTGCCGATTAACGCGGTAATGCCCGATTATTCGCATTTTCTTTACCATTCATCGGACGCGATAATAGCCAATGGTTCGCCCTTCACCGGTACATTACCGCGATTATAAGCAGCAATTCGCCCTTAAATTGTACAATTACCGCGGTAATGGCTGAAGAATCGGCCACTCGTTAGCCGCTACCTCGCTAATCGACACCGCGTCGGCATCCCGTTACCGATTATCACGGCCAACGTGATGGAATGGTTACATTACCGCGATTATAACCGGCAATACGCCTTTAAATTGTACAATTACCGCGGTAGCAAACAACCAATAATCGGCCCGTCTTGTTTGCCGATTAGCGCGTTTCTGCTCGACTACTCAGATTTTCATTGCTATTCATTGGACGCGATAATAGCCAACGATTTGCATTTCCACAACCCATTACCGCGGTTATTAACGGTAATTCGCCTTAAAACTGTACAATTGCCGCGGTAACGGCTGAAGATTCGGCCCCTCGTCAACCATTACCACCCTAATGGACAACGAGTCGACATCCCTTTGGCTCATTAATAACAATAATAATTCTCATCCCATCTCGCTTATTAATAACAATAATAATTCTCATCCCATCTTGCTTATCAATAACAATAATAATTGTTACTGCCGTCACCCATAAGTACGGCAATAGCTGACAAATCGGCTTCTCATTGACCATTCACCCCGATAACGGACTACAACAATAATCATTCGATGCGTCGTCTTGCCTGCCGATTAACGAGGTAATGCCCGATTACTCGCATTTTCTTTACCATTCATCGGACGCGATAATAGCCAATGGTTCGCCCTTCACCGCGATTATAAGCGGTAATACGCCCTGAAATTGTACAATTACCGCGGTAATGGCTGAAGAATCGGCCACTCGCTAGCCGCTACCTCGCTAATCGACACCGCGTCGGCATCCCGTTACCGATTATCACGGCCAACGTGATAATCGGTAACGGTATGACGATTATGACAATAGCCAACGAACCGACTTTCCAATATCAATTACCGCGGTAACGGCTGACGAATCGGCCTATCGCTACCCGTTACCGCGCCAACGGACAACGAGTGATCACACCTCATTACACATTATCACGCTCATTAATAACGATAAAATAAATCTTATTACCGTCGCCCGGCAATAACTAACGAATTGGCGTCTCATTGCTCATTACCATGACAATAGTCAACGAACCGAATTTCCATTATCAATTACCGCGGAAATGTATAATAATAACAATAATAATTTGCATTACCGCGATAAGGAGGTACACCGAGCCTATTCGACCCTCAATTGCCGCACCGTTCCACCGAACAATTGGCGTTTTCGCCACTAATTAGCCTCGCGATAACCTCAAAAAAAAATTCGACACTAACGACTAGCAGATATCTACGCATCGTCGGGCCTTCGTACTCACCAAACAATAAAAGAAAATCCCTCAAGCAATGTTTCTTGTCTCGTGACAAAATCTTCAACAAAAGCAACGCTTATTGCTCGCTCTCCTTGATGATAAACGGCAAGAAATAACTCAACGAATGTAACGATAGCGCGCGATCGCGGCTCTTTTATTCCAATGCCGAACCCTACCGAAAACGAGGAAATATTTGTCACACAATCGCCGAGTACGATATTTTTGCATAACAATTAAACGATGAGGTATGAAATTCGAGAGAAAAAAAAATTGCGGATGCCGACCGTGTCATGGGGAGGAAGGCGGAGCGACAGGGAGAGAGAGAGAGAGACCAGATACATTTCGACATTAAAAAAAGGAGCGAGATACTTGAAGGTTTTATTTCACTATTATTTTCCCCTCCCAACTCAGAGGTGCCTCCCATTAAATGTCGTAATTTTCGACTTTTTTCCGCCTCGTCTGCCTTGTTTGTAGACACGAGCTTGTTTTAGGAGCATTACCGATGTCTAGTTCAAACAACGGTATAAAATATGCGCCACCTGTACAAGTGGCCTATCATTCCCATATCTAGAAACTCCCGTACCCTCTTGCCGCCCCGCGCCATTATCCGCACGCAAACACTCATATTGAGCAATGAAAGCAAATTCTGCCAGAGGAACGTTTGAGAAAACCACGCACATTCCTGTGCCGTACCGTGGATTCTTTTTTCACAAATCCCTCTTCAGAGAAAAAGGTATACGGGTATAAAAAATAATATACAATCTGGAAATTTGCAATTATTATTATTGTCAATAATAATACGTTGTACACAGCATTGCAATTGTTGAGAGGAAGAAAAAAATTAGGGTTCCGTACATATGAACAATTCATTTTTTTGTTTTGTTTACTAGATATTTAATTAGATAATGCTTTTTATCTGTCTTGGTTCTTAGGTATACACTGACAGACAAAATTCTACTGATATGAACTAATCGCGTCTATGTGATTTTTGTTTATTTGAATCGACTAGATTTTTCGTAGAATCAAATTTTTCCTATTGCTTTCCATTATTGAAATTATTCACTTCAAATATATTCATTTATTCAAATCAAAATATATTCGATATCGTCCAATAACTAAATATTTCATTTAATCCTAATAAATCTGTGATTGGGTTTCATTTGCTCAAAAAACAATTTAGTTGAATCCACTAAATGGATCGATTTGATTTTAAAAAATTTTAATTAAATAGGATTTTCGTAGAGTCAACCATTTGTCTATTTGATTGAATGGTCTGTCTTTATTGCAACACACATATCAAAGAGATGTGGGGGTAGAGAGGGTGGAGAGAGAACAATTATACACACACACACACATATATATATATATATATATATATATATATATATATATATATATATATATATATATATATATATGGGTCATTCCATGTCAAATCGACAAATTTTTTACCTGACCCCCTTTGATTTCGCTGAAAATTTTCTATCTTTTTCTACCCCCCGAAAGTTATTTTTCAGAATTTTTTCAAATTTTTTTTCCCGACTCAAAAAAAGTTATGAATTTTTGAAAAAAACCGCTCTTTTATTTTTAAATTGCCAGAACTTTTTCAAAAATTGACCGTTTGGGAACTTTTTTTTTCAAAATTTTTGTTTTTAAATGTAGTTTTCGAAAAAAAATATGAAAAAATTTTCAGAATCCCAGATATATGAAATATTTTAGTTTTTTTGAAAAAACCGTAATTTTCTCAAAGTCCGACCGTTTTTTTTTTGTTTTTTTTTTGCTCTAAAAATACTTCAACTAATTCTGCAATGATCCCCGTTAATCAAAAGATGTGACGACAATCGCTTCTAATTTTTTTTCTTGATTATAAAAAAAATTTTGTTGAATTTTTGCTGATTTTATATAACTTTGTTATGAAATTTTTTTTATTTCCTCGTGAAACCTCAAAAGTTGAAAAATAAAATTTTATTGGAGAATTTCAAGTGATTATCGTCCAAGAAATTGTTATTTTTTTTCAAAAAAGTAAAAAAAAAGGACTTTTCTTACTCTTAAATAAATTCACCGTCTCTTAACATCTTTAAATAAATTAAAAACATTTTTTTGTATGTGTTCAAATTATATTATCTTTTATTTAACTTTCATCAGAAGTATTGTCAACAGAGGGCTGAAGCATTTTTTTATAACATGAACTACATATTCGCTCATCAGTCGACAAATTGTATCGAATTGCTAAATGCTCCGGTAAATTTCGCAGGGATATTTTTTTTCTATGCTTCTCCAAATTAAATGGATTGCAACATCGATCAAAAAACTTCGGCATTGTAATCACTCGTTAACAAAATATAAATTAACAGCACTTTATGATAAATAATAGGTACTTTATTTAGCAATAGTAAGTCTACGTGACACGATGAACACAACGACAATGTAATTATTCTGAAAACATAACCTCCATATTATTTAAATGAAATGTAGATGATATCTTTTTTACCGACAATCGATAGCTCTTAAATTATCACATTGTATCAACTGGAGGTAACTTTTAAACCCATTGTATTTTTGAAGTTGTCATATTTCAGTACCAAAAAAAAACGTCCATAAGAGTAAAAAAATAACGTCAATGAGAGAAAAAAATTATTTTTTTTTTAAAATAACAATTTCTTGGACGATAATCACTTGAAATTCTCCAATAAAATTTTATTTTTCAACTTTTGAGGTTTCACGAGGAAATAAAAAAAATGTCATAACAAAGTTATATAAAATCAGCAAAAATTCAACAAAATTTTTTTTATAATCAAGAAAAAAAATTAGAAGCGATTGTCGTCACATCTTTTGATTAACGGGGATCATTGCAGAATTAGTTGAAGTATTTTTAGAGCAAAAAAAAAACAAAAAAAAAACGGTCGGACTTTGAGAAAATTACGGTTTTTTCAAAAAAACTAAAATATTTCATATATCTGGGATTCTGAAAAATTTTTCATATTTTTTTTCGAAAACTACATTTAAAAACAAAAATTTTGAAAAAAAAAAGTTCCCAAACGGTCAATTTTTGAAAAAGTTCTGGCAATTTAAAAATAAAAGAGCGGTTTTTTTCAAAAATTCATAACTTTTTTTGAGTCGGGAAAAAAAATTTGAAAAAATTCTGAAAAATAACTTTCGGGGGGTAGAAAAAGATAGAAAATTTTCAGCGAAATCAAAGGGGGTCAGGTAAAAAATTTGTCGATTTGACATGGAATGACCCATATATATGAATATAAAATATTATTAGTTTCATTATTATGTTATTATATTTTTATGTTATGTTATTATATGATTATTTTATTATTATTATGTTAGAAAAATATACAGCATGTTATTCGATAAAACTCTCTAATTTTAACAATGATATTAACTAATTGATATAGATTATGTGATACAGCAAATAATTATAGGAATTTATTTGGTCTCTTAGCCATATCTGCGACTAAGGTGATACAAGCACTCGGTAAGTAGGGGCAGCGTGCGTAGCTATAAGTAGATAGGTTGTAGGTTCGATTCCCACACAGGTGAAATATTTTCTTCGATAGAAATCATCTGAAAAAACCAGGGGAATGACGAATTACGATACAAAATCGTTGTCGTCAAAACTCTCAATTAAGTATTTCGTTTTAATTTGAATTTATGAAATATTTTATGCATATAGTACATTTAGATTTACAGTGTACATTCTAAGCAAATGAAGATTTAGTTGAATCGAACATTTATTTATTCAATTTGAATATATTCAATATTTAAAACGAATAGCTGAAACAAATAAAAAATTATCTTTGAAACAAATAAGATCGCAGTAGGCGCCGTGAGCCAAGGAAAAAACCTATTTGATTTAAATGGATCCTATTTGGATTAAATTTTTTTTTTGTCAGTGTAGTACTAAACTGAAATCATATGGGGTGATGATAGCTAAAGAAAGCTTCGTATACTCCTCCTGTAAGCTAACAATGGAAATATAAAAAATTATTGTTTTTCAAAAATTTGCAATACCGAATGACTTACTTTTGGAATGGGTACTGGCAAATTGCCAACGTTGCGACATTTTTTGCAGAACAAGAGGCTTGCAGGAAATTTATTTTAGTTTTCGAAGCTGCCCTTTAATTCCCGGTGCGATCATTGGTTGCTGAAATAACGATGATCAAAGACAAAAGGATCTTTTTTCATTCAAAGTCCGATCTCTCAGCAAAAAATTGACGTATAGAGACCAAAAAAAAAACAAATTGAAGCTGAATAAACAAGCTAATTGAAGTATGAATTGATTCAACTGAAAAAAATGTCCCGAGCCCATGGACCCTTAAAAAGAAACAAATTAAATTTTGAAAAAAAAAAATTCTCCCGCTATTTCTTATGATTGCGCGATGACCGTAGCTCGCACACATTTTTCGCCAAAAGATCCCAAAACTAGAAACTTATAACTTCAAAATGCTTTTTTTTTTTCATCTCGATACGACCATTTTTCATATAGATACAGCGCTTCAAAGTACGTGAAAAAAATTGAAGAAATGTTCTGTTCTTTTAATTTTTGGACCAGTGCATTATGATAATAATGATAATTATCACAATTAACCATTGTTGTCATCGTTATATATTATTCTTGATTATTATTATCACCGCTGTTATAACGATGAATTATATTACCAATAATTGTTATTACCCTTCAACAAATTTATCCCTCTGTAATAATAATCCATTGGCTTTTAAATCAAATAGAGAGGCTTCCCCCTCCCTTGTTGTCACAGTTATCAACAACTTTTCATCATTTTTTTTTTCCTCCAGAAAATTGCCGATAACTTTGCGTTGCCGATTTTTCTCACCGATGTACACGTGGTTCATTTCTACTTTGGGAACATGAAAAACATCGCTACGCCGCAATGCCGGCAACGTAACTTTTTTTGCCGTGAAATGTCGCTTGATTACGAAATATCACTCGAAACGCAAAACGCGCTTCTTTAATCAAAGAAACGAAAGAATTGGAAGAAAAAAAAAATTCTAACGAAATAACGACCACGTGATCATCCACGTCGAACGGTTTCCAAACGGGCCCCGTCCACACGCACACACTTGTGCAATTAAAAAACGAAACGAAACAACGTAAAGAACATACTTTTTCTAGTCTGGCGAAACGGTCGAAATAGTTGCACAATGGGGAATCCGAGTTAATAATAACGGGTTTTTCTTCCTTCGAGAAGAAAGATTAAACGTGAAAGGATAACTTCGATATATTATATAATGTAACATATGTAGCTTCGCGAAGTTACAATATTACATTTATTTTTACGCATTATTGTCAATATTATTATTATTATTCAGATGACGCGAACAGTGACGTCTGAAAGGAAAATGTAGATGCCTCGTGTCAATACCCATCCGAATGACCTTCGTGTCTGATGTACGCCCGAGCCAAAATTTAGACCCTCCTTTAAACCTCCTTTCGATCCCAATTTGTCATTCAATGGAGGTTCAAGAGGTTCAAATGGAAATCTCAAAAACATGTATATCAGAACCTACTGAACCTCCAAAAGTGGCAGAAATTGGACTTTTTCACTCAAAGGAGGTTTAGTAGGTTCATCTGAACCTCCTTTAAACCCTAGTGAGCCTAATTTAATGCTTACGCAAACCTACAGACCCTCTTTTAAACCTCCTTTCGCCCTACTAACTCTCCTTTGACTCCTTTCACCGGTGGCTCGCAGAGCCTCCTAGCCCTTCTTCAAACCTCTTCTGACCCTACTAACCCTCCTTTAAGCCTACTTCAATATGCTGCCCTCCGCTCCCCCCCCCCCTTCTCTCCCATCCGCAGTTCACCGATATTCCAAAGAAGGGATAATTATAATTAAAAAATATTTTCAGATAAACTATATATCATTTATTTATAATAATGAAATAAACTTGAAAACACACAAACAAATGTAGTACCAGCGTACTTTACTGGACTACTAACGTATACTATATTTGTACTATACTATAGTGCATATATAGTATACGTTTAATATAACGTTTTTTTAAGTTACACGAAATAATTTATAGTTGTGACAATGTATGTATATGTTTCGAATTAATAAATCAATCTTATAATAAATAATCAAAGATCATATTTTTAATTCACACATATAATTTATTTTTCAGATATAGCTTGACCCTACAGAACCTCCTTTGGATCCAATTTGTCATTTTCCTTCTGCTTTGGATTCAAAGGAGGTTCTGTAGGGTACAGATAGGACTTTAGGCCAAAACGAGGTTGTGTAGGTTCACGCAAGCTGAGCCCATAGGCCTAAAGGAGGCTCAGGAGGTTGAATAGAAGGTTCAGTAGGGCTAAAGGAGGGTCGCCAACGGTCCAAATTTTTCCATATAGGTTCAAGGGGAGTCAAGGGAGGGCGGCGGTCTTTGCGTTACAAAGGAAATAGGTTCTCGAGCATTCAAAGGAGGGTCTAAATTTCGACTCGGGCGATTTTTCTAAAAAATTTCGTGAAAAAAAGCCATTTTTTTTTAAATATTAAGAGGCTATACCAGTGTGAACGCTGGAAATATGGGTGATTTTCTGGAATTTTTTGGAAGAAAAGTACTTAATTAAATGTTTCGGAAAATTAAAAATATATTTGGCTATATCTGACCTATATTACATAATTTTTTCGTAGAAAAATATTGAAATCCAAGCGACTTATGCGCCGCCTTCGGAGGCGCCAGAAAAAAGTTCCTCCACTGCTGACAAGATTCCGGCCGATTGAGTTGCTGAAACCAAACAAGGAAAAAAATGTCATTAAACTGGAAGGTATTTTCTGTACGATGATGTAGGATTTTCGAAGAATATCAAAATCTAACAAAATGGCGTAGTTATGAAAAAAAAAAAACGTCTGTTTTCTTGCCTATAAAATGTTTGGTTTTTTTTCAATTCCAAATCGTCAATTTTCATCCAATCAAAAATATCCTACGTCATTGTAGAGTAAATATATTCAAGAGTACTCAGTTCAAATTTCAAGTCAATCGGATAATTGTTCTTTGAGTTACGATGTCAGCAAATTTGAAAAATCTCATTTCAACAAAAAAAGGGGTTTAAATATTCATCTATCGATTTTTGCAAGATAAAATGATATTGGTATAAATTATATAAATGATAATGATATTCTTGAAAGTATAAACTGTCGAAAAAGGCAAAAAAAATCGATTTTTTTTAAGTGTCACACTGGTATAGCCCCTTAAAGTGCTTGGAGCGGTCCAGTTGAGTCTAAACGGTTTATGATTTTTTTTTCAATGAACCTCCAAGAATTCGAGGTATAGATTTATTCTTTACATGATAATTTTTCATAAAATATATACTTAAGGTGGAAAATTATGCATTTTCATATTTCTATTGAGTAAATAAGAAAAACTTCTGTGTTACTACCAACTTGAAAAAGTATAACATTATCGATGATTATTATGAAGAAAAAAAAACGGCGTCAGCGAATGTTTGATACAACTCAGAGTGCAATTTTGAGTCAATTGAAATTATGTCATTTGTATTTATGTCGTGAGATTATTTATTATTAGCATCAATTAATATTATGTGTTGCCGAAATACGGTAACTTCGCGGACATTGAGGTTGGCAGCAATGTTCTTTATTCGCCAGCCAAGTTTCGTAATCTTTCATCAAACCTTCATGATTTAATATTGAATATATCTTCAATATTGAATATTGAATATGTCTTGCACATCGTAAGATGTGCAAGATGGGGTGTTTTAAAATAAATTTTTACAAAGGTTTAGTTTGCTTTAATCCGCTGTTAGAAATGGTTTATCTTGGTGCTAAATAGCCGAAAAAGTACATCACCCGTAGCGTGAACGTCTCGCCTATCTAACCGCATGTAAAATTACATACATTAGACTATTTTTCAAGTCTAGTTTATTTGTCAATTTTTCAACACGATATTTCTGTGGTTTAAATAAATAAATTCCTACTGAACGAACTAGTATCGATATCTTGTGTGTACATTTTTTAAATATTATTTTTTTTCCGACCAATCGGTTGACTTGTGCGAATAAATAATTTCTTTGTTTTCAATAAAACGAACAAGCTCGCCAAGTTTAAAATGTCCCTATGCATTTTTGCGAAAGTAATTTTCGAATACATTTTTTATCCACAGCACTGGAAGTCTGATCTCAGTGAAATATTAATATGTTTGTATCTCAGCATGCAAGGAATACTTCTAACAAAATTTAAAAAAAAAACAACTCTGGCCAATCCGGAAGTTCGATGCGAATGGTTTATCGTGAATTTATATCCTTCGTACTTAACAGATTTTTCTGACAAGATGCAAATTTAAAGTATGATTTTGATGTGATTAAAAGCGTTCGACAGCAGCTAAATCGAACTATTGTTCCAAAATAATAGGATGATAAAACTGAACGCTCATCAAATCTAGTATGGAGGACCTTATTGTTTGATCTGTATATTGAATACCAATATACAGGGTGCGCCAGAGAAACTTACTTATTTGAAAGGTCAATAAAAACAAAAGTACTTCAATTATTGTTTTAAATTTTTTTTTATTTGAGAATACAATATCCCAATTTTTTTTCATGCAGTTTTGAAGATGACATCGGATAAATGGCGACCCCCATTGCGCATACACTGATGAAGTCGATTTTTGAAATTCGTATCCACTCTTTGCAGCATATCAATCGGTATGTTGGCAATGGCGTCGCGAATGTTGTTCTTGAGGTGTGCTATGGTCCGTGGTCGATCGACATAAACCAGAGATTTCAAATAACCCCATAAAAAGAAATCGCATGGAGTCAAATCTGGAGAGCGTGCCAGCCATTGGAGATCGCCTCTGAGAGAGATGAGGCGGTCGGGGAAATGTTGTCGCAACAAATTCATTGAGTCTCGTGCTGTGTGTGCTGTGGCTCCATCTTGCTGAAACCACACGTTCCTAACGTTCATTTCTTCGAGTCTTTGAAGAAAAAATTCCTCGATCATGTTCCTGTAACGAGCTCCATTCACGGTAACTGACTGCCTCACTCTTTCGACATTTTCCGGAGTTCTTATGGTCCGTTGAAGTCCATTTCTGGGTTTAGCGACACTTCCACACTCCCGAAATGAGTTAACCCACGACAGAATCAAATTACGGCCAGGAACGAGTCTGTGAGGAGGAATTTCAAAGCGAGCGCGGAAGGCACGTTGCGTAGCAACAAGTGAGCGACCGTTAGAAAAGAAGCTCTCGACTGCGAAGGCCCGCTGCTCTCTAGACCAGAGCATGATGGCAACTGACTGGAGGGAGAAACAAACTTGGGAACTTCCCCCTCCAGATGCGCCCCCTCTCGCCCCTCTACCCGCTCAACTCACCGCGCGGGAATTTTTTCAAATAAGTAAGTTTCTCTGGCGCACCCTGTACAATAGCTTCGGAAAGTAAAAAAAATTGACAATTAAACTAGATATAAAAAATCGAAATTTATCCAATCATGAAGAAAAATTGATATTTAAATTTAAGTTCATGCTTACAGGCACGCCTTCCTCTTAACGGACATAGCTGGGGCTTCGCGTAGATTTTTTTTTATTATTTGGACCCGTCTTGTAGGGCGGCGCGATCAATTTTTTTTTACCCGTATCAAGGGCCACCCCTTATATATATATATATATATATATATATATATATATATATATATATATATATATATATATATATATATATATCTTGAACCTAATTTATCTCAAAAAATACTGTTCCGTTCAAGTATTGAGTATAATAAAACTTTTAGGGTTCAAAGGGGGGCGTTCAAAAATAAATTTTTCTTTCGTCCCAAACTCAAAATGGCGACGTTAAGATGGCCGACATGTTTAAAAAAATGGGATTATACATTTTTCACCTCAAAATTTGTCAGGCCAAAAATAACAACTTTTTTGGGGAAAGTTTTCGACGACATTCATAATTTTTAGGTTAGAATACCAATATTTTTCTATTATAGCGCTATCCAAAATGTACCACGAGGAGGTTAAGTTTTCAACATCCCTAGTTATTAAGTGTGCGTGTGTGTGAGTGCTTAGGTTTTCTTGCGTTCGTTTGGGTCTGTTGGATAACCTAAAAATGATGAACGTTATCAAAGGACTTTTCATAAACAAAGTTGTTAGTTTTGGCCGGACAAATTTTTTCGTGCCAAATAAATTCATGATCCCATTTGAAATAAGCATGTCGGCCATCTGAACGTCGCCATTTTGAATTTTTGACCAAAAAATATTTTTTTAACGTCCCCCTTTGAACCCTAAAAGTTTTATTACATTCAATTCTTGATCAAAGTGGTATTTTCCCAGATAAATCAGGTGAAGATTAATATGGGACGACCGGTATATATATACGTGCGTGCGCGCGCATGTGTGTGTGTGTGTATGCGTGCATGTGTCAAAAGGCTCGGCAGAGGTTCGAAAATAATTCTTCGTTTAAGCGCGTATTTGTTTTCATTCATTTATTCATGAATTTTTTTTGTTCGAAATTTTCAACAGCTCTGTAGGGGACGAAAACGACGACGACGACGAATATACGATAATGTCACCCCGTTGTCCTCGTATATTTGGCAAATGATCCTATCGAACTTCACACGAGGTCTATTCTTCGTTTAAAATCAAATGGGATTCAAGGGCAAATACATATACATGTATATTTATAAATAAATAAATCTATATATACATATATAGGCGTTAGACACCTCTCTGCCAGTTCCATCGTGTGGTTACGTCAGCATTGCCGCGCATGCGTGCCCGCTTCGAGCAATTATGTTGTGTTCCTCGTGGAACAGCTGTTTGGCGGCCATCTTGGCCAGCTGTGCGCGAGGGGCAACACGAGAGCGCGTTTCATTTCTCTATCCGGTAGGGCCTTTCTCGCGCGCACAGCTGACCTCGCCAACGTCGAAACGAGAGCAGCGTCGTGCACCCCACGCGCGCTTTGCTCCCTCCAGCGGTCACTCTCCGCTGGTGCTTCTTCCACCTCCAGGAGCGCCATACGTGCTTGATGGGGCGTTCGACCCCCCCCCCCCCCCCGCAGAGCGTGACTGTCGTTCACTCGCTCTCGTTCTCTTTGTCGTGTGTTGAATCCCTTTGAATCGATCGTGAGCCGGAAAAAGTCTTCGACCCGAACCCGAACAGGCTCAATTTTACGTCTCTGATGCTCAGCTGCATGGACCATTTCATCGAGAGCATTGAGATACGCGCCTAAAGACGCGAGGATAAAGAGTTGGTCGTGTAGAAGAATCGGTAGTACGGATTGGCCGTGCGTAGTTTTTTTTCGAACGGTACCGTCCCGTCGAAAATTCGTGTGCAACGGGAAGAGAGTTCGTCCGTCCGATCAATAACGACGGCGGATGAGCCTTCGCTCCCGACCTCTCGTGCTGGTACTCTTTTCGCACTGTTACTTGGCGCGATCTTTTTTCTTCCGTCTACCTCAACCCCTTTTGGAGGACGCGCGACATCCGCGGTCTTGCGATCCCACATTCGGAACTGGTACCTCGAGCGCGGCGAGCGCCACCTAGCAAGCCGACACGAATGCGGCCTAGCAAGCGAATAGAGACCTGAGCGCCACCTAGCGAGCCGATAGCGACGCTGGTGCCGCCTAGCAAGCTAATAGCGACGCTGGGGCCATCTAGCAAGCCGATAGCGACGCGGGTGCCACTTACCAAGTTACTTGCGACGCGAATGCGGCCTAGCAAGTTAATAGCGACGCTGGCGCCACCTAGCGAGCCGATAGCGACGCTGGCACCATCTAGCAAGCTGATAGCGACGCGGGTACCACTTAGCAAGTTATTTGCGACGCGAATGCCGCCTAGCAAGCTAATAGCGTCGCTGGCGCCACCTAGCGAGCCGATAGCGACGCTGGCGCTACCTAGCGAGCCGATAGCGACGCTGGCGCTACCTAGCGAGCCGATAGCGACGCTAGCGCCACATAGCGAGCCGACACGAATGCGGCCTAGCAAGCAAATAGCGACCTGAGCGCCACCTAGCGAGCCGATAGCGACGCTGGTGCCGCCTAGCAAGCTAATAGCGACGCTGGGGCCATCTAGCAAGCCGATAGCGACGCGGGTGCCACTTACCAAGTTACTTGCGACGCGAATGCGGCCTAGCAAGTTAATAGCGACGCTGGCGCCACCTAGCGAGCCGATAGCGACGCTGGCACCATCTAGCAAGCTGATAGCGACGCGGGTACCACTTAGCAAGTTATTTGCGACGCGAATGCCGCCTAGCAAGCTAATAGCGACGCTGGCGCCACCTAGCGAGCCGATAGCGACGCTGGCGCTACCTAGCGAGCCGATAGCGACGCTGGCGCTACCTAACGAGCCGATAGCGGCACTAGCGTCACCTACAAAGCCACTAGCGACGACAGTGGCGCCTAGCAAGTTAATAGCGACCTGAGCGCTACCTAGCAAGTCACTTGCGACGCGAGCGCCTCCTAGCAAGCCACTAGCGACGCGAATGCCGCCTAGCAAGCTAACAGCGACGCTGGCGCCACCTAGTGAGCCGATAGCGAGGCTCGCGCCACCTAGCGAGCTGATATCGACGCTGGCGCCATCTAGCGAGCCGATAGCGACACGGGCGCCACTTAGCAAGTTACTTGCGACGCGAGCGCCACCTAGAAAGCCACTAGCGATGCGAGTGGCGTTTAGCAAGCTAATAGCGACCTGAGCGCTACCTAGCAAGTCACATGCGACGCGAGCACTCCCTAGCAAGCCTTGTAGCGACGCGAATGTCGCCCCAGCAAGCTAATAGCGATCTGAGCGCCACCTAGCGAGCCGATAGCGACGCTGGCGCCGCCTAGCGGGTCGATAGTGACGTGGGTGCCACCTAGCGAGCCGATAGCGACGTGGGCGCCACCTAGCCAGCTACTAGCGACGCGAACGCCCTTCCTTCGTACGATTACGTATACACCTCGCTAGTAGCACTCCTAACACGCTCTCGATATATATATATATATATATATATATACATAATGGTGCGATAGAATTGCAACACAGAGATCGCGAAAACAGTCCAAGAGTTTTGAATAAAACGAATGAGAGACAGAGCCTGAGAGGGAGCAACAGCCTCGACTTTAAGTCGCCTTATTCCAAAACGATCCCGCCTCATTGCTTCCTTTTTCGTTTTCTTCTTTTGCCGTCGCTTTTCTTTTTTCTCACGCCTGTACCGTGTTTTGGTCGTTTGCCACAATATTTGACTCGATCAGCTTGACGCACCAATGGTCGTGCGACCTTGGGCCGCTCGCGCATAACACGAGCGTTCAACGGAGAGTAAAAGCAAAGGAAGAAAAAAGACGAAAGACTAAACCGAAACGTGAAAATACGGAGAGAGGTAAAAACAAACGAAGGAACAAAGACAGCTTCGTATAGTCGGGCGTTGCACCCTCCAGCATCGAGGCGGTTCTTACGAGGAACATCACTCTGGTGTCCGCCTTCGATTTTGTTGAAACTCATGTACATGGTAGAGCATCAAAAACGATTAGGTACGTATTTATTTTCAGCGGCAGAAAAACGGCTTCAAGGGGTGACAGCACCCCTTAGACCGAAGCTCAAAGTCGATTTTGCCGTTCCAACCGCAAGCAGTCCATCAGTGAAAGTGATGCGAAATTTCTTCGAATGCAAAACTGTGAGACATCCACTTAGGGTTCATTGAAGAAAAAAAACTTAGGGATGTACCCCTTTATTTTTCTCGCTTCAACTCCATATTTAAGAGAGTGTATTATATTGAACGTAAATGGTAACATTTTAAAGGGGGCACCTTAAAGTTTATTGCATCTTTGCCGGAGAGCAAGCTTAAGGGGGTAAAACACATTTCATACATTTTTTAGTTATGAAAAACGTCTGTTCTCTTGCCTATAAAATGGTCGTTTTTTTCAATGCCAAATCGTCAATTTTCATCCAATCAAAAATATCCTACGTCATAGTAGAGTAAATTTATTCGAGAGTACTTAATTCAAATTTCAAGTCAATCGGGTAATTGCTCTGTGAGTTTTTTTCAGCTGTCAGCAAATTTGCTGACAGTGTCAGCAAATTTGAAAAATCTTATTTCGAGAAAAACGCGTTTAAAGATATAACTATCGATTTTTGCTACATAAAATGATATTGATAAAAATGATATAAATGATAATGATATTTTTTAAAGTATAAACTCTCGCAAAAAGGCAAAAAAATCGATTTTTTAAAAGTGTCACGCTGGTACAGCCCCTTAAAATACATCGATAGGGCTTGAAAAAAAAATATGGAAAATTGAAACATTTTTCCGATCTCGTTAAAAAATACGTGGCTTCACTGAAACGTCATTAATTTATTTTCGGTTCGGATTTGGAACTCTATTCTTTGCTCATTCTCCTTATCGTTTGCTCTATAAAATGCAATTTGGTTTATTGAGCTCGGATTACTTGGCGTTTTTTTTGCATACTTTCAAAGTCGGACCATCGATTGTCGGATATTTACCGATGCTCTAAACGTCTATGTACCTTTAGTGGATTTCTAATCGTTTTGCACAAGCAGAATTTTCAATTCGGCTTCACTGAAATCGGTGGTCTGCTTGCGGGTGAAAATCAACCCTTGACATGTTTCATTCTAAGGGCTGGTTGCACCCATTGAAACATTTTTGCCGCTGATGAAAAAAAAAACGTTTCTAATAATTTTTGATGCTCCACCATATAGTTGAGTTCTAACAAAATCGAAGACCAAAGTGATGTTCCTTGTTAGCTTCGGATTGCGCACAGTAATTTGAGAGGTTACAGAGCGAGCGAGCTATAGAGGGGGGGGGGTGTAGAGTCCGCAGGCAGCATCAAGGGATTTGAGCACTTTACCGAAAGGAGAGACGACATATCCCGGTCGTTCAACCTTGCAAAGAGAGGGGCCATTCTGCCTAAATCGCAGATCAAGCGGGCGCAAGCCTCCTGGGAAGGATCGTCTAGACGACCCAACTCCAGTCGACCCTTCTTGTGTGCGCCCACGTGCATGCTTATATATATATATATATATATATATATATATATATATATATATATACGTACACATATTTACACGGTATTCCGTTTAAAATGTACCAAGCTGACATCTCGGAAAGGATGCGCAGTACAATGACGAAAAATCATCCAAATAGTTTCATTTTCAAAACGCATTCAAATAACTTTAATTTTTAAAATTCGTTCACGTAAATACGATTATGAAAATCTTTTAAATAAATTCAAATAAAATAATTCAAGTAAATTCAATTTAAAAATTCCTCAAATAAATTCTAGTAAATTCAATTAAAAAGTCGCCCAAATAAATTTGGTTAAAAAACCCCCAAATAAATTCAAATAAAATAATTTAAACAAATGCGCCATTGCGCAATTATCATTGTGAAAACACACGAAAAACAATGATTATGCCTGAAAACGTCACATACACACACACAGCCGGAAACGTTAACGCGCGCACAAATGCGTATAATCGTATAGTAGGGAAGTGAATGACCCGTTGCCCGGAGACCCGAGTATTGGATGTCACGAGAGTAGTAGCCAGAGGCGTACAGCAGCCCGCAAACACACACGTACGTCCCTCGTCAACAATACCTCATACATTATCACATTTCGGATTTTTATTGAAAAAAAAAACGCAACTAAAGGGATAAAAAGGTTAGCATTTGTTTTCACCGTGTTTGTGTTTATTTGTTGGCGTATTTGGTGCGGCCCCGTCATTACGGTCACAACAATTACAAACGCGATCATTTCCAATCACGTATATATTGCTTTCCAATAAAGAGAGCGGGTGATAGGGAGCCGCCGGTGGAACATTATTATTATTATTTTATTTGTATTTTTAATAATGATGATATAAATGAAATAATAACGATAATAATACAAATAAAATAATAATAATTTTCATTATTATTTTATCATAAATTATTCGAATAATGTTATTTGTACTGTTTGTAAAAGTATTTATTATTTCAGGTGTGCCAATACATGTCAAGCATGTCACCAATTTTTTATGCGAAAAGTATTAAATATAGAAATTTGATATTTGGTATGTTGCCTAAGAGGTCTTTATTGAACATCAAAAAAAAATGCTAATTTTGACAAAACATGGCATTCTTCGCTTGCGGAAGTCCTAAGTCCCGGACAGGTGATCCGAAGCAAACAAAATCAAACATATTTTTACTTTGTACAATATTGTGTATAAGTTGACCTAGAATCAAGAAGAAAAATTGAAAAATAAAAAAATAGTGAGCGATCGGAAGGAAGTTTGTTTTTTTTTCCAAAAAGTTTCGCAGTTTTCTGCTCACTATTTTTTTTATTTTTCAATTTTTCTTCTCGATTCTAGGTCAACTTCATACACAATATTGTACAAAGTAAAAATATGTTTGATTTTTTTTATTCAGATCACCTGTCCGGGACTTGGACTTCCGCAAGCGAAGAATGTCATCGCCCGCACACCGACATACGTGGCTCCTCCCACTCCCACCACCATGATTTGTCAAGCTTTGAAAATATTTTGACGTTCAATAAAGCCCGCTTAGTTAACGTACCAAATATCAATACTCTATATATAAGGGGGGAAATCACAGTGCACACAAAAAAATAGGCATATTTTCGGGAATTAATTTTGGCTGAATAAAAGTATCAATCGAAAGTCTGTAAAGTAGGTTTTATAGCAATACTAAAAAAGTACAAAATGTAATTTTTTCAATAAAAAATATTTTAAAATGGCGGCTGCGCAGCATATGCCCCAAGGCGCCTTTTTTTGAGCTCGCCGAAGACATAACTCGAGCAAATTTTTACCGATCGACTTGAAATTTTGACAGTAGCTTCGAAACATCTTTCTCCACGGAGCTACGTAGGATTTTTTATTTTATATGGCTTACTTTTTTTTTTATCGACGATTTTATGGCGTTTTTTTTGTTGTTAAAAATTTAACTTTATTTTCAAACATGCACCATTTTGCGAAAAATCAATATATCGAAAAAATCCTACGTAGCTCCGTGGAGAAAGATGTTTCGAAGCTACTGTCAAAATTTCAAGTCGATCGGTAAAAATTTGCTCGAGTTATGTCTTCGGCGAGCTCAAAAAAAGGCGCCTTGGGGCATATGCTGCGCAGCCGCCATTTTTAAATATTTTTTATTGAAAAAATTACATTTTGTACTTTTTTAGTATTGCTATAAAACCTACTTTACAGATTTTCGATTGATACTTTTATTCAGCCAAAATTAATTCCCGAAAATATGCCTATTTTTTTGTGTGCTACTGTGATTTCCCCCCTTAATACTTTTCGCATAAAAAATTGGTGAAAAATCGAACATTTTTTGACCCAACAAGGCAGTTGCCACAGTGCCACAGTGAAAAAAAAAGAAACACCCTTTATTGATATATTTTAGTTATATAGATATATAATAAAAAATATGTCAAGAAAGTCTGTTGCTTTTTTTTTCACTGTGGCGTACCAAACCGATCATTTTGAAAAAATTACATAATCTAATAAGGTGCCCAAAGATTATATGAAAAATTTCGTTATTGTACCCCAAGTGGATTATAGTTTTAAAAAATAAAACAAGGAACATTATTTTTTTTAAACCTTAATCTTTTGCAAGATGTTCTATAATTTTATTTCGTAACACGTTTGATCGTAACAAGTACAAAAAAAAATCGAATCGATCCACTGAAGCGTTTCCGGAATTTTTTGTTGTTGTTTTATTTTTTGTTAATTCAGTTTTCTAAAACCATTGCGTTGACGGGGATGAAATTTTCAGAAAATGTGTTTTTTTTTTAAACCTCAGAATATACTCCAAATTTCGCTGGAGAAAATGCGAGGGCGATTTTTCCCTACTTACCCGGCTGTGGCCTTTTAATGGTACTTGATTTCAGATAATTTCTAGCTGAGATACAGCGAACACCGCAAATAGTGCTTTCCCAAAGGCGTTCTTGGAAAAGCTTTGTCACCGGCTTGTTGATGGATATTTTCGCGTACAAATTTCATGGAATTTTCTTGAAATGACACTTAACAATGTACAAAAGGTTTCAATAAATTTACTCTATCCATATAAATGAAGAAAATTAAATAGCATATTTACTCGATAGAAATTTTATCTGAATCAAACGAGCGAAATTCATTTCTTCTTGTGTACTCGAATCAACAATATTCATGTTATGAATTGAAACGCTTTTTTTTTGTTAGTTGCAGAAAATGCATTCAAAACACTATAAATTGTTCGCGATAATCTTTCAAATATTTTCAATAATATATTGTTCTCGGCTAACAATATATCTTTTGAATGAAAAAACAAACTATCAATTTTATCATGTTGTTAAAGTCAATAGCGTTTTGTTTGGACTAATAAATCCGATAATTTACATCAACAATTTTGCAATTGAATCAACGACATTTGATTCAATAACACCAATGATATTGGATCAGTGATTTTTTGTTCTCACTGTAGCACACTGACGTGCATCACACCTATTCGGGTCCCCCGTATTTATTCACTCACCTTCCTTTGCCCTTTCTTTCTCTCTTTCAACCCCAACCTCCCGTACCTCTGCACATCGCCCACCCACCCCGAATCCTTCAACCACCCTTGCAAATCGTTCGTAGCAAAAAAAAAAATTTCGACATCTTTTTCTACCCACGAACGGTTCAATAGGAAGTCTACGAATGATTTAATAATAATAAAAAAAATTATTGTATAAATAAAATAATAAGACTAATTATTATTTTTTTTGTATTATTATCGTTCTTATATTATTTATATAATGATCAACATCATCAGCATTGATAATACTCATAAAATAATGATATCTGATGGATGCGATGGTTACAAGTGTGGGTTACTGTACGGGGATGAACTATGGGGGTGGAAGAGACGTGAGCTAATGGAAAGACTCCAAGAAAGTTATCTAAAAATAGTTATGGCCCTAATAACAGTCCTGGATTTTCCAATAGGCTGTATAGGCAGCTGTCCAGGGACGGCAGACTTTGAGGGGCGGGGGATTTTAGAGGCACCTAAAAACACCTAGGTGAATACAAGTGATTAAGGGAATGGTAGGAGATGGGTGGGGGGAGAAATGTCGAACGCTCGATATGTAGATGGGCCAAAATGTCGAATTCGAAAATGACGAATGTTCGAATATAGATAGATCAATCTTACTAAAGTCTGTGAAGTCGAAAATAACAATTACGAATATGAACATCTCGGAAGTTGATATGTAGCGAAAAACAAAAATCAGATTTAATAAAATATCGAAAAACATAAAATCGATGGGCCTGTATGCATAACACCAAATAATTCGAGACGACAATTCTCCGAGTTAAAAAAATGGCGATGGTTCACAATGCAGAAAATCATTAAAGCGAACAGCCGAAAAGTCGAGTGGTTGAAATCGCGGAGGGTCAAAATGTCGAACGACCCGAGTGGCGAATCGAGCAATACGTCACTTGCGCCTCAGAGTGAAGCTGCGAGATGGCGCTGGCGGTCTGTAGGCTAAAATATCGTAAGACAGTCATCCCACGTGACGGGCCCCACCACGTTCGCCGTTTTGGCCGTTCGACATTTCGGCGTTCGACATTTCGGGCCATCGACATTTTGCGTTTCGATATATTGCTTTTCGCCATAGACAGTATTACGCATATTAGGCACTCGCTATTTTCTGTTTCGGAGATATGGGTGTTCTACATTTTTCGATTCTGTATTTTTATGTTCCGAATTGCAGACAATCTGAATATTCGTTTTCGAATAAATTACCTCTCCAATAAATAATGGTTCGATTTAAAATCATCTGATTTTTTTATCAGTCGAAAGTTAAAATTTCGAATGATTTAATCTTCGTTATTTTGACAGTTCATAATTCTGTCGTTTCGAAATCTTTGTCGTTCTATATTTGGTCATTCGACATTTTTAACCCCACCCGTAGGAGATTCAGCGTGAAAAAAAGTTTTTCTTTTCACCATATCCGATATTGATTCTCAAGTACATTATTCGTTAAAATATTAATATTTTATTTTGATTGAAAAATATTAAGCAAATATCTGAATCGGTTAAAAGATGCAAAGGAAAATTCGTTTCTTGCGCATTTGGTTGAAAAAATTCAACCAAATCATGGCCGAGTGCCACCGAAATGATAGGTGTGAGGAAACCCGTAGTTCTCGGAGTGACCGCTAGAAGCCGCACGCGCGCTCGTTTCTCGCAAGCGTAGCGCGAACCGAGAATCTTCTTAAGCGAGACTTTGTCCTTGGAGTGCCATATTTCAGGTGTTTACATTTTATTTTTTTTTAAAGGAAACGAGTAAAGCTTTTTGAGTGCGGTTTTTTTCTTGCTTTTATTCATGATATACAGAGCGTTAAAAAATTTTTTTTTGAAAAAAAAAACCAAAATGGCGGCCGTTGCAGCTCCGCGAAAACAGGTCCTCAAATCGCGGGAGGTAAACGGCTGACATCACTGCCCCCTCTTTGTTGATCTGAAGCACAAATTCAAAGCATATTATCAATCCGTGACCCTTTGGTCATGGAATGACGGATGGGTTTTTCGTTTAGTACAAATTTCGGAAAATGGCGGCAATTTAAAAAAAAATCGAATTTTCGCGTTTTTTTTCGCATAAAAAGATAAATAATAAATGCAAAAATGTATCTATCGAAAAAACGATCCGTCATTCCGTGGAGACATATTTTCCGAGTATGCTCTCCAAATTTCAGGTCGATATGTTAATTACAGCGGTCAGGAGAATGTCAGCCATTTTTAAAAACGTGTTTTCGCGAAAAACGCGTTCAAAGTTTTGTAATGTGTTTACACAAATGTGTTTATAATTACCGCTAATCGGCAATGCCTGGTCCATTGAGGCATCCCTCCTCTTCTTCTAGCTGCTCATGTTGAGCCGCCAACATCTCCCGCTGGGCACAAAGGACAAAGTCTCCCTTAAGTATCTGATACTCTCTCCATGGATGTTCCATTTGATATCTGATATTCTCTCCACTATTATCGCGAATGATCATTCCAATGCTCTTCTTTTATTTAAGATTCAAATAAATCGACAAACTTACGTCTCATGGCATATTCGTTTCGATGTAGTAAAGAAATAATTCATTCTATTGATTATAGTTCTGTTTGGGTTTGTTTGGGTTTGTTCGGGATCAGAAGAGATTTTCAAATAAAATAATTTGTTATTTGAATCAAACACATTTTCCAATATTTTATAGTATTGTAACAATGTCACATATCGGTGGCGCTTCGCGATCAGACATTTATTTTCTAATCAACCAATGTATTCTTTTTATTTCAATTGATTGTTTTCTCAGTATAGGCGCGTTTCGTAAGCCGTTCAACGTCGCGCATTCACCCAAAGCTCAATCGGGAACTCGTGTGTTCGCCGCCCCCCCCACCCGCCCCACCCCCCCACTTCGACGGCCCTTCGCTCTTCCCCACTCAGGGCTGCCTTCCTGTGTCCGGCTTTCCCAAATCCTCGTGACCCCACCACCCTTCGGATTTTTGTGCTCGCTCGAGGGCGCATGCGCGCGGCCCCAAGGCGCGCGCGTGGCACGGCGGGGGCGCAATTGGGGCTTCGGGGGGTCGGGGGGGGGGCGAGGAGGCGAGCTTGTACGCATGACACGCAAAACAACCCTCGCAGTCGCCCTGGTGCTGTCGCAACGCGCGTCCGCTCAATCCGTGCTGCGTCACCTCTCGACGAGCACGGAAACAAAGAAAATGCGCAAAATAAAGGAACGAGCAAATAAACATACGACTGAAGCAACGACGAGTGGAGAAGGGACACAATGACAACGACGAACCAGTGAATAAATTTGTTCGCGAGACGGAGGGGAAAAAAAAGACGAGGAAAAAAAATGCGGGAACTCGGTTACGTCGAGGACGTTAGTGACGCGCGATCGCGACGAACGATTATGCAAAAAGTGCATAAAGAGGCGCATCGAATTTATCGATCTTTGTGACGGATCGGGCATTTTTTTTTTTTTTTTATATTCTATTTTTACTTTATTCATTTTTTGTTTCATTGGTCCGATCTTTCGCTTCTCGATGGCGCTTTGACGTTTCTTGCGCTTTTTTCGTTGTTACTTTTCCAGTACCACTTTCGCGGACGTTTTTTTTTCTTCGGGAGCGAAAGAACAGAGAGATAGAGACAGCGGAAAAAGTTATTTTTTCGGATCGTGGTCTACGATAAAATCGTGCATTACGTGCGGGTGCTTTTTTTTTCTTCAATTTATGCATTTCTATCAATAAGCTATTTCTCTCTGATCGCAAAATGTCGACCGCCCTGTTGCAATACGTGGCCGAGTGTTTTCAGGGAAAACTCGAAGGTGCGTGACGCGCGGACCGAACATTCTTCTTTTTTTCTCGATTCTGCCTGTTGAATTTTATTTGTTGACGTGTTTATCTTTGTCTTGAAAATACTGAAGTACCGGTTATTGTTTACAAGGAAAACAAATGATATGAAAAATTAACAAAAAAAAAATGGCTTTTTTTTACACTTAGCGGGGCTTCGCAACCACGTCATTAGATATAGACCCACCCGTTTTTCTGTGTGTTCCCGCCACGTGCGCGAGTCACCCCTCTCGTTTGCCATATGCATCTTTATACTTACATGGGCAAACACACCGAACACGAATCCGTGCATGCGTGTACGTAGATTCAATTAATCGCGAGTCCAATTACGTAATGTGAGCCTCGGTGTATTTGCGAGAGGTGTTAAGGGGCTAAAGCAGTGTAAACGCTGAAGATTTGGGTGATTTTCGGGAATTTTTTTGGAAGCAAAGTACTCAATTAAATGTTTCGGAAAATTAAGAATATATTTGGCTATATTTGACCTATATTACATAAGTTTTGCATAGAAAAATATTGAGATCCAAGCGACTTATGCGCTGCCCTCGGAGGCGCCAAAAAAAAGTTCCTCCACTGCTGATTAGTACCAGTCGTGCTGTCGCTGAAAAAAACCCGGAATCGGAGAAAATTAGAAGAAGGCTAGTTTTTTGACAGGTGATTTTGTAGGTGCCGCGGGTGCTAATTTGCAAATTTGAATTTTTTGCAAAATTTCTTGCAACAATGTCAGCAAATTTGAAAAATCTCATTTCGAGAAAAACGCGTTTAAAGATTTAACTATCGATTTTCGCAAGATAAAATGATTAGAGATACGACCTTTACATTTACGATTACGATCACCTTTACGATTAGAGATACGATTTTTACAGGATATTCTTGAAAGTATAAACTGTCGAAAAAGGCAAAAAAATCGTTTTTTTTAAGTGTCACACTCACATAGCCCCTTAAATCTTGTTTGTATGCTTATTGTTGTTGTTGCTGGTATCGAGTACTTAGTGATAATAACAACAATAATTTATGACTTATTATCACTATGATACATTTTATTATTTATTATCATTAATTCACACTTATAAAAATAATAACAATAGTCTATAATGATACATTTTGATTATCATTATTATATTAATGATATATGCTAATTACAATATATTATTAATATATTTTTATTATATCTATATGTTATTATCATTGTTGTTATATAATTAACATTGTTGTTATTGTTAGTTCTGTCGATGTTGAGACTATTATCTCCTAGATAGATAGACTTATTCAGCCATTCTTGTCTCTCGGGCTTAAGAATATTACATCAATTTACAGCAGTTACATATTTCTCTCTCATACTACGCTTAAGGGGAGATATACACCTAGGAGCCGGGAAAAAGGTCATTTTTGTGCATTTTTTCAAGGAAAACTATTTAAAATTTCCGATTAGGATTTTAATTATCTAAAAGTATATACATTCAAAAGTATGATCCTCGGAGCGTTGTAAAAAAATCCGCGTATACGGTGCCCACTGGCGTTTCTTCAAAAATCTCTTCATAAATGTTTTCCCAAAGTGGAACAAGTAATTCATTACTGCCTTGAATTTGTGTTTACGGTATTTTTTTTTTTCAACGCGTTTTTCACCAAACGATTTTTTTTCTCAATTTGTGTACACTCTGGCTCAAAAAGTTTCTAACCTATAATTCAGGATAATATCATCATTTAAAGTATATTTTTTTATAGGTAAAACTGTTATAAGATAATGGCAAAAAATATATCCTTTTGTTTAAACACCTCTAAAAGTTACAATTTCTAATTTTATGCTCAAAGTTAGGTTCATACGGAAGGAAAACATGTTCTTAAAGTAATCTCCAAACCGTATTGATTTCTGATGAAAACTGTGGCCTCCAGAGTATACGCAAACAGCAAAGTCTGATGGAGACCTTCGATGGGCGGCAGGTTAGATGTTCCATGTTTTCAGAGGAAATTATTCGAAAAATTGAAATATTTGTTTGAAAATATTTATAAAATATTCCCAAAGTTTGAATAAATTATATTTATTCATTCCTTATTTAAAGGTTCAAAAAAATCGCTTTTAAAAAACGTACTCCTAAACTGGTTTCCCGCCTGTACCTATAATCTTGTCTGTGGTTCATATTAATCTCTTTTCCCCTATCACTACAGTCCAATTATAAATTATCATCTTATGCCCTTTTAACTTATTGCTTTGTCTAGTCCGCACCTTATCCCCGAGCACTATCACGTATTCACATCGTACGGGCTTTGTTTCTCCGTTCAGCAGCTCATTCCATCCTATCCGCTTTTTGTATAAAAATCTATAAAGAGTTCATCCACGTTCTTCCTCATATACCTACTTATCATTTTCCTAAATGCCATAGCCGGGTAAGTAGGGAAAAATTACCCCCGCATTTTTTCCAGCGAAATTTGGAGTATATTCTGAGGTATAAAAAAAAAATTCTGAAAATTTCATGCCCGTCAACGCAATGGTTTTAGAAAAATGATTTTTTAAAAATATAAACAAATTTTTTTTCCGGAAACGGTACAGTGGATGGATTTGATTTTTTTTTGGTACTTGTTCCGATTAAACGTGTTACGAAATAAAATTATAGAACATCTTGCGAAAGATTAAGGTTTGAAAGAAAAATAATGTTTCTTGTTTTATTATTTTTTGACTATAATCCACTTGGGGTACAATAGCGAAAATTTTTTCATATAATCTTTAGACACCTTAATAGATTATATAATTTTTTCAAAATGATCGGTTTGGTACGCCACAGTGAAAAAAAAGAAACGCACTTTATTGATATATTTTAGTTATATAGATATATAACTAAAATATATCAATAAAGTCTGTTTCTTTTTTTTTCACTGTGGCGTACCAAACCGATCATTTTGAAAAAATTATATAATCTAATAAGGTGCCCAAAGATTATATGAAAAAAAAATTCGTTATTGTACCCCAAGTGGATTATAGTAAAAAATAAATAAAACAAGGAACATTATTTTTTTAAAGCTTTAATCTTTCGCAAGAAGTTCTATAATTTTATTTCGTAACACGTTTGATCGTAACAAGTACCAAAAAAAATCGAATCGATCCACTGAAGCGTTTCCGGAATTTTTATTTGTTTTATTTTTTTTAATTCATTTTTCCGAAACCATTGCGTTGACGGGGATGGAATTTTCAGAAATTTTTTTTTTTTATACCTCAGAATATACTCCTATTTCGCTGGAGAAAATGCGGGGGCAATTTTTCCCAACTTACCCGGCTATGGCCTTTCGCCCATTGCCTTATATGCTCTAAATTCTCTTTTCCCGTCCCGCAGTCTACAAGACTCTTCTTCACAAACATTATTTCCCTCCCTCCCCGCAATGCAACATCTCATTCTGGCCCATTGTTCTCAATCTTCTCCTTTTATTCTTTTCTCTTTCCGAAATTTGCCCATCCTTAGATTGCTTATACGATATTTATATTCTATACAGTATTTCGAGGTTTCTTTTCTGCTCCGGACCCCCTGAATCCTTCGATCATTTAGTATATTTCACATCGACTTTTTAGCTTAGCCTTCAGTCGACTCAAAACTCCACCTATTCGTAGTCTCAGCATTGACTCCCCATCTCATACTTTTCCAAACGAATTCTCCATTTCTCGAGCCCACTTGAAAGGGTTTCCATCTGCCCAGTACCTTATTTCTTCACTTGGACCAATTGAGTTGTTAAAAAAAAATAATATTCGTTTTTTTAATAATTGATCCTTTGTGATAATAAAACTGAAAGTAAAAAAGGGGGCTTTTCTTCTAAATAACTCTAAAGATAATTATTAGTTGTTTTTACATCACGATAATTCAAATTGTAGATGTTGGCGGGAAGTGCCACACTATCGGCGCTGGCGCTCGTCACGTCAACGTTCGAACGCGACTGAAAACGTTATGTATACGGCTCACGTGCGAGTGTACACAAACGTGAAATTTGGTGTTACTTTACATATGAAAACATCTCGAGCATTCTGGAAAAGTCGAAAACTAGTTTAATTTCCGTGCAACGATGTTTGAAAGTGGATTCTCGAAAGCAAACTCGAGTAATTTGCCGACCGTGAATTTTTAGGTTAGGAGGGGCTGGATAAATTGTGTCAGTTATTGTCGCTACGTATCATAAGCCACCCACACACACACACACACAGCGCATAGTACCTATAAGATAAAGCCTATAAGGACACAATGATTGTAAATATTGTAATAACATTCATGAGAGTAAGCACAACGCCGTTACGTCCGCAGCGTTTAGGCCACGGTCTTACATACAGGTCTTGAAACTCTGGTGGTGGGGGTATGCCCTCGGTTTGAAGGACCGGCCGTTTCGCCTAGTGACCACGAGTGTCGCTGCTATAGAGTGATGCAGGCTGTGCGAGAGAGATGGAAATCGATTCTTGACTCATAGGAACCTAACCTAGCTGTACAATTGGCTGGTGAAGGCAAATTATGATATTCACTGTCAAAAATGCATGATGGACCTAAATACAATTAAACGTAACTTTATTGTAAACCTGAAAAAAAACCACAAGACTATAGTTATCCAAGTGGGTACAATGAATATGAATGTTTTTTATATAGGTGTCAATGTGAGCTCGTGTTGGTCGAGGGGTTCGGTGCAAGCTTCGTAATGCTGCTTTCAGGGGTTCGATCCCTGTTCGCTCGGTTTTTTAAAAACATGTTTTAGCTTTTATAAAAAAAATAGGCTTTACGCGTTGTTTTAATTGACCGGAAAATAAGTGGCGACTATTCCAGACCGAAGTGTAATCTAGACCGAAACACTTGCAGGATGTGTTTCTTGAAAATAAAACAAATACTTAAGAAACAGAGCTTCTTTTGCAATTCTTTATTTCCTCTTCGAAAAATTTTAATGCATGTCCCAAGAAACATTTTCAATAATCTCTACTTTGCAGTTTCCGAAAGGGTTTGCGTTGGTAAATTTAAAAAAACACCTCTTTTCCGACCTTTAAGCGAAGGACTCTCGAGTAGGATAAATTAAAATAATTCTCTATCTTTGTTTTATGTTTTCCAGCCTGGAAAGTATTTATTGTAAAGATCCCAATAATTTTTCATTTTTTTCAGGTTCCCGGCTCCAACGCGAAAAAAATAATTTCAATCATTCCATAAATTGCAGGTTTTATTGTCGTTAAAAAAATAGATTTTTTTTTTCAATATCACCGTTTTTACAAGTTTACAAGTAGAGCACGTCGCGTGTGGTCGCGTGAATCAGCGGTTATGTTTCGGTTTTGTTTACTTTTGATATCTATTTCCGCCTCTCTCACTCAGCCTGCATCGCTCTACAGCAGCGATCCTCGTGGTCACGAGTTGAAACGGTCGGTGCTTCAAAAAGAGGCCATCCCCCACCCCTGAAATTTTAAGCGAGTTTCAAGACCTGTATGTAAGACCGTGGTTTAGGCCTCCGAGCGGAAGCGAGAGCGAGAATGGAAACTGCCGTCAGCGCCGCTAATCGAGAATTAACCTTGGGGGAATTCCCCTAATAAAATCGGCACATAATATCCTTAAGAACTGCTTTTATGTACGTATAAATCCGTTGGCTTTATGTAAGCCCGTGCCCCGGCCCCTTACCCTACCGCGTCCATGATTGTTAAACATAACCTATAACCTAACATAACCAACACTCTATCGTCAAAAACGTGTCCGTGCGTTATGAGTACCGACATCATTGGAATTAAACAAATCACAACAAAAATGCTTTCTTCTAGATTCAAATCGCTCACGAGCTTTGTAGCAACAAAAAACATCGCTGAGTGGTGATCGAACGCAAAATATGACGGTTTCAAGTTCGGAACTGATCCACACGGCCAAACAGTTTTGTTTACGTTAGGTAATAAATATCGTTCATATTTATCCGAGTCGCTTGGATTTTGATATTTTTGATGGTTTAGAGGCGGACGCGATTACCATTATTGGAAAATGTTTCAACAAACTTTTCAAACAATTTCTTTTGTATCAAGCACATAGAAAATTACGATTAATATATATATATATGGTTAGGGTCCACGGCCTAAGGGCTATGTTCGGGAAAAAGAGACCCTATGGGTGAACCTTGAGGCATAATTTGGAATTTACGAACCTTGGGCACTAAGCGGGCCTACCCCCACCACCGTCGTTTCAAGCCCTGTATGTCAGACCGTGGCTGGGACTTACCCCCATCATCATTTCCCCCGCCCCCCCTCCCCACCCGAAGTTTTAGCATCGTAAGTTAAAATCGCCCTCACTAACGTGTCCAGTAGGTGCGCTCTTCTTTTCATACTGTTTACTCTCGCTCTTGTTTCATTATATCGGAGGCTATATTTGTCGCTACTTGTAATTGTCAGCATTCCAGGTGTTTTGAGTACGAGTTAACTATATATTATTAAATATATTATTATATTATAATTATAATAATAATAAATAAATAATTATTTTAAAAAACAATAATAACACTCCGTCTGTAAACGTTTTTCCGGTACCTTCCATCCGTAAACCTGGGTATTGCAAGTCCTGCCGCTTTTTCACCCAGTTAATACATTCGAAAAAAGTTGAAGAAAAATCATACTAGTGTTCGAAATATTCGATTTAATGTGTCGATCATACAATTATAGGAAAGTCAGTATTTCCGTATATTTTTTGTTAAATAAATTATGCAACTCGGTAGGAAAGTAGTTTTGGCTTGGACAGGAAATATCCAGGCTTACAGACGAAGTGAAACTAATTGTCATTGTTATTATTACATCAATATATTATTGAATAATAACAATAATTGTTGCTTTTGCTATTGTTAGTTCTACTTATTATTATTATCTACTTTTCAATAAAAACAACTATAATTGCAATAGTAATGTTCAGTAGTTATTGTACGACAATTATTATTATTATTGTCGATTTATTATCGATTTATCGATTTATTATCGATTATTTTCGAATTATCGATTTTTCGATCAATTATCGATTTATTATCGATTTATCGATTTATTGTCGATTATTATCGAATTATTATCGATTTTTCGATCACTTGTCGATTTATTATCGATTATTATCGAATTATTATCGATTTTTCGAACAATTATCGATTTATTATCGTTTTATCGAACGATTATGGATTTATCATCGATTATTATCGAATTATTATCGATTGATCGAACAATTATTAGAAGAAAAAAAAATATCGATTTAGCAAACAATTATTATCGATTTATTATCGATTATTATCGTTTTATCGAACAATTATTATTATAGCAATCGATTATTGTCGATTTATCGAATTATTGTCGATTTTTCGAACAATTATCGATTTATTATCGATTAGTATCGATATATCGATTTATTATCGATTATTATCGTATTATCAAACAGTTATCAATTTATTATCGATTATTATCGATTTATCGAACAATTATTATCGATATTGCGATTATTGTTGTAATTGTAGCTGCCATTCTTATAATCGCGATGGTCATTGTCGATATTACTGTTGTGTGTTGAAGGCATGCATTGTCTCGGTGCAGTATCCGGGGTGGACTCGGCGAGCCTAATCGGCGGGACGTCGACATCGTCGCAGTCGACGTCGTCGTCGTCGTCGTCGCCGGCGGTAGCGGCGGCGGCGGCGGTGGCGGCAGCGGGAGGCGTTTGCAGTCGAGGCGCTGTCATGAGCGTCGTTCGTGCTCTTGGTGTCCTGGTATGCGAGGGAAGGCTGCAGGGTCCGCCACGTGGTTACAGGGAGGGCCCACACTGCGCTGCGCCCCTTCAACCCTTGACAAACGATCACGTATGCGAAAAGGACAATTATCTGGTGAGTCACATCGAAAAAAAAAAATGAAGAAAAAAGACCACAAAATTCTCGTGCACGATCTTTTTACCATTTGCGGAAAATTCTTCGACAACAATTGCCCGAACGACAATTTCTCAAATACAATTTCCCAAACGAATTATTTCCCGAATGGATAATATTTTTGTTTGGATTTGCTTGGGTTTATTTGGGTTAAATATAAATATAAAATTTTGTTTTCATTTTTCAAAAATGTTAAAAAGAAAAAAGGCACGAAATGTTTTTTGTTTTAAGAGTCAGAACCCACCACGTCCACGTAGTTGATTCGAGGTTATGCCAAGTGTGGGAACGTATAGTCTGGCGCCTCCTAATGCCGACATCAATAACAGGAAAATTAATGCAAGGAAAATTCGACCCGAAAAAATGGGTTTGTCGAAAAAAATCGTCCAAAATATTCGTTCGGGAACTGGTTCACTCGAGGAATTGTTCATTCGCGGAAAACTTTCATTCGGGAAATTGTCCATTCGAGTTGCATTTGAGAAATTGTTTATTCGGGCAATTGTTATCGAGAAATGGTCATTTGGGCAATAGTTTTTCGACAACTTTTCCACAAAGGCTTTTTACAGGTTAAAAAAAGAAAATTAATTTAAATGTAAAAAAATAATAAAAAAACAATCTTTTATTTAAGGAGGTTCGAGCGTTAGCCACAATCTAAGGTTAAATTTAATAAAAAAATACATATTATTGTTTAGACTATACCGAGTCATTACGAATTTTTTGTACGTTTTTCACCACCAAACACCAGAGATACAAAATAGTTTAATGTATGTAATTTAACGTGGGGTTAGATGGGCAAGACTTTCACACTAAAGGGTATGTATTTTTTTTTTTAATTTAGCACCAAGATAAACCATTTCTAACAACGGATTAACGCAAACTGAACGTTTGTAAACATTTAGAAAAAAAATCCTCATCTTGCCCGGCGTAAACCATGGGCCAGTAATCTCGTGACGTAAATATGAATAGGCATAATTATAAATTACTCAAAATTTCATTGTGAATTGTATACAAAATTCGTTGTCGTAGTTTTTTTTCATAATAATCATCGATAATGTTATAATTTTTCAAGTTGGTATTAACACAAAAGTTTTTCTACTTTACGTAATAAAAATATTAAAATGCATAATTTTACCCTTTAATTATATATTTGAAAAAATTAGCATATACAGAATAAATCTGTACCTCGTATGCATTTTTTTGAGGTTCGTTGAAAAAAAATGAAAAAACCGTCATTTGACTCAACTGAATCGCTCCAACCTCCTTAATGTACTAAAAAGTAGAAAATTATTTTTTTTTACCAAGTCATATGTGACTATAAATAAAAGCTTCGGACGCTGAACTTTTAAAACGTTTGATAAATTTGATCAGTACTGTTTCATTAACCGTATTTAATTTGACACTATAGTAATCAGAGAAATTATTATCACATTATCACATATTTATTTATCACATTATTTTTTTCATATTATTTATTTTTTATTATTTATTATTATTTATTTTTTTCATATTATACATTTTTATCATATTATTTATTATATTATTATTTATCACATTATCACATATTTATACCCAGAGTCAGGGCTTTTCTTTATGAAATCTAAAGTTGTTTTACAGTAAATTAAGAGGCTATACCAGTGTCAACGCTGAAAATTTGGGTGATTTTCGGGAATTTATTGAAGAAAAGTACTGAATGAAATATTTCGAAAAATTAAGAATATATTTGGCTGTATTTGACCTATATTAAATAATTTTTTCATAGAAAAATATCGAGATCCAAGCGACTTATGCGCTGCCTTCGAAGGCGCCAAAAAAAGTCCCTCCACTGCTGGCATGATTCCGGCCGATCAAGTAGCTGAAACCGAAAAAGGAAAAAAGTTTCGTTAAACTGGAAGGCACTTACTGCACGATGACGTAGGATTTTCGAAAAATATCAAAATCTAAAAAAATGGCGTAGTTATGAAAAAAGTCTATTTTCTTGCCTATGAAATGGTCGTTATTTTCAATGCCAAATCGTCAATTTTGTAACAATCAAAAATATCCTACGTCATTGCAGAGTAAATATATTCAAGCGTACTCAGTTCAAATTTCAAGTCAATCGGATAATTGCTCTTTGAGTTACGTCAGCAAATTTGAAAAATCTCATTGCGAAAAAAACGCGTTTAAAGATTTAACTATCGATGTTTGCAAGATAAAATGATATTTATCATAAAAACTGCTACGTATAAACGTAAAGTATAAAGTTTAACTGTCGAAAAAGGCAACAAAAAAAGTCGATTTTTTAAAGTGTCACACTGGTATAGCCCCTTAAGGGGAGATATACACCTAGGAGCCGGAAAAAAGGTCATTTTTGTGAATTCTTTCAAGGACTACTATCCGAAATTTCGGATTGGGGTTTTAATTATCTAAAAGTATATACATTTAAAAATATGTTTAATTTTCTTTATTTAAAAATATCAAAAATATACAAGGATATTGTATGATCCTTGGAGCGTCGTAAAAAAATCTGCGTTTACGAGTACCCACTGGCGTTTCTTCAAAAATCATCTGAAAAAAAAACCAAAAAGATCATTAAATTAGACACTATAATCTAGTACTTGTCATAGCCGACTTTGAAAACATCGATTTATGACAAAATGGCGGACGTTTGAACATAAATAGTGATTTTTGGGCCAAAAATTAGTTATTATTTTGCCTATAAAACAAAAACTAAGTAACGGAATAAAAATCCTATTACACGTACTACATGCTGGTGTATAGAATAACCACAAAAAACTTCAAGGCAATCGGTTCATTGGTTTTCGAGATATTTTGGGTACCGTTTTGAAAAGCGTGGTTTTTGAGAAAACCGCGTTTGAAAATTTGGAAATGAATAAATCATGAAATTTGTCAACTTACATGGAATCATTGATGCCCGGCCCATAGTGTAGGTCTTCTACGGTCGACGGAATGTTCATAGCTTCGAAATCCTCGACCTCGACCATCTAGGTGTATATCTCTCGTTAGATATAAGCTCGTGAAAAAAAAAAATGTCACGTGTGTTCGCAGTGCGCTCGTTACATCGTGCTCGTGAGAGAGATCGCGGAGATAATCAGCGTCGGCTCGCCGCTGTCGGTCGTCGTATCGATGTGCACCGATTGTCCATGCGGCCTCGCGCGCGCCACCTGCAAAAAACCAGCCGCACCGACGCTCATCGCTTCCGGCCCGTTGACGCAATGGCAACTTACGTCGGACGTTCTGCTCGAGTACTGGTCGATCAGCGTTGTGCCGAGCAAGTGGGTACACATACACACACGCGAGGGGGGGGTGAAAATGTCGAATGACCAAATATAGAACGACGAAGACTTCGAAACGACAGAATTACGAACTCTCAATGTAACGAAAGTTAAGGCGTTACCCCCCCACTTGTAGCGCAACAAAAAGGCCTTTTTCATGAAATTTTTTAAAGAAAACTACAAAACTTTTTTAATCGATCAATATACCATCTTAAAGAACACATCTTGAAGAACTTTCAGTAATTTTTTTATTGAAAAATATTACATTGTTTAGTGGCAAATGGCCGTCAATGAAGTAATGTTTTTATATACACGGTTTGCGGTGACCAACATTGCGGCGAAGTGGATTATCTGAAAAAAAAATGCGGATGGATTTAGTCAAATATAAGTACAAACTAGTCTTTAATCGAAGGATTCCAAAAAATATTCATTTTTCACAAAATGGCGGACAGTCAAAGTTAATGGTTCGATTTTAACGAAAAAAAACGGCCGTTTTTTGGCTATAAAACGGCCATTTTTTTTTCGAAAAAAAAAATCGAACGATTAAAGACTACATTTTTATGTATTAAGGAGTAAGGCCACTGTAACGGCCCAAAAAAAAAGGTTTTTTCACTGATTTTTTGCTCCCGAAATTGAAGGTATTTTAAAAAAATCTTTTAATGGTGTTATCGGGCATACATTAAACTTTATTATAAAATTTTTTTACAGTAAAAAAAAAACAAAATGGCGGTTCCACAGCTATCTTCCCGGGACATGTTTTGCTTCCAGGGCTCCGCGGCACGCAACACCACTGGTGCACTTTTGAATCTAGAACAAAAAAAAACCATTAATCTAGAGGGCTATAGCTAGAGAATGTCGAACGGATTTTAAAAAGTATCAATTTTTGTGGATTTGGCGTGCGTTTGAAAAAAAAAATTGATTTTTGACGAAAAAAACGGCAAGTTTTTTGTTAATAAAAAATCAATAAATAAAGTTCTTGAAAATTCCGATCGACATTCTCAAGATGATGTAAATGTTCACATCTGGTTAAAATTTCAAGTAAAAAAAATGAAAATTGTTCGAGTTATGCTGCGTGCCATTTTGAAAAACCATGTTTCGAGAAAAACGCGTTTAAAGTTTTGCGAATAGTTTTTTATTGTAAAAAATTAAAAAAAGAAGTTAAAAGGATTTAAACTATTTTTAAACTAGAGGGTTTAAACTATTTTTTAAGCCAATAAAAAAAAATCGATTTTTCAAAAAATTTACAGTGGCCTTACCCCTTAAATAAGCCTGCAAAATTTCAAAAAGATCGGTTCATTAGTGTTCGAGTAATCTTGGTCACCGACTTCAGAAATGCCATTTTGAGAAAAACCCGTTTAAAGTTTCAATTTCCGGTCGTTTACACAACGGATTCTTCTCTTTCAACGCTCATATCTTAGTCAATTTTGTTCGAATCGACTTGAAATTTTCATGACATATTCTCAGATACTTATACTTCAAGAAAAATGCAATAAAAAAAAATCGATTTTTTCAAAATCGCAAGTGGGAGTAACCCCTTAAATTATTCAAAATGTTATCGTTTGACCGATGACGAGATCGAATAACGTTGACACCAAATGATTATTCATTCGAGGGCTCATTTATTCGAGAATATATATTCGTATAGTCTGCAGTATGAGTCATACAAATACAGATTCGAACAATCTACAACATTCATATCTTCGAAATAGAACAAAGTGAGTATCCAATGTTCGTAATACCGTCTATGGCAAAAAGCCATATATCGAGACTGCAAACTTCGAATGTGCAGACCTTGGAAACGAAAGTGATCGATGGTCCGAAATGGCGAACATGGCATGGCTGCCTGATCCGACCGACCACTGACGCCATCTGCCATCTTCATTTCTGAAGCGCAAGTGGTATTGCGCGATCCCAAATTTTCGCTATCCGGACCGTTCGCCATTTTGGTCCATTGCTTCAAGGCCTTAGGCCACAGTAACGGGTATACAATCATGTGCGAATTTGGCAAATTTTTTTCGTATGAAAAAGTGATTTAATCATAAAATTAATTACACATCTATTTGGTATGAATACCAAGCTGTTAGAAAAAAAAAAAAAAAATTCGTTGTACAAAATGGCCGACTACTAATATTTTCTTTTGTTATCTTTTTCTTAGGCGCTCCGCGACGTGACATTTGGCATCCACAATTTTTGACCTAGTGCAAAAAACAAAAATTCTCGTCAATCTACATTAGAATACCTAGAGAAGTATGAACGGAATTTGAAAAATATTGTTTCATTCAAAAGTTGTAGGTATTTCAATTTAAGAAATGAATTTTCAGTGAAAAATTTCGTTATAACTGCTCATAAACTGCTCATAAAATGAAAAGTTTTCGATTAGTCAGAAATTCCGTACGTACTTCTCTGCGAAATTAAATTAGGAACATAACTCTTAAGGGCGGGGTAAAGTATTTAAATTTTTTTTTCATTTTGTTAAAATTTTTTAAATGAATGCATAATATATCAAGAATATTGTGTTAAAATTTCAAGTCGATCGGAGCAAAATTGACGAAGTTATGGGTATTTGAGCGTCTATTGCTCCATGCCGTTCTCTTCTCTTCTGCGTTTTTCTAACCGTTTTTCTGAGACTTGTCATATTTGAAGTCCGTGTGCACGATAACTCAAAATCTACTGGACCAATCGCTTTGAAATTTTGCACAGTACTTCTTCACATAATTCACCAGGTATTGTCGAGAGCTTTTTTTTTTTTTTTTTAATGATTACTAATTTTTCAACAACAAATTAGCCGATTTTTTTAGCGAAAATCGGGTTTTTGGCTCCAAAGTGCTACGAAAAATCGAAAAATCGAAAAAAAAAATCCTCCCGTCATTACCTCGAGAAACATTTCCTTTAACAAATGCATTTTGATTTTTTTGTTTCAAATGATTCTGTTGCGAGTTATGGTGCACACCGCAAACCAACTTTTTTTCGAGGCGCCTCCGGGGTTTAATTTTCACCCGCTCAATTTTGAATATTTTGCAATGCAAATTTAGGAGAATGTTGTTCAAATGTTACTTTATTATATGTAAATTTTTCAATAAACGAACACTATTCGTTACGCCAAAAAAAATCTTAAAAACATGCCTTTTTTCGCCGAATTAACTTTACCCCGCCGTTAAATTTGAAGCAAATCGAGCGAAAATTGTTGAAGTTATTTGTCACGCCAATTGGAAAAAAGCTGTTTCGAGAAGTTTGGAGTAGTCGGCCATTTTGTACATCGAAAAAAAAATATATATTTTTTCTAACAGCTTGATATTCCTAATAAATAGATGTGTAATTAATTTTATGAGCGAATCACTTTTTCATACGAAAAAAAATTGTTAAATTTGCACATGATTTTATACCCGTCACTGTGGCCTAAGGCCTTAAGGGGTGATATGCAGTCAGAGGCGTGAAAAAATGAGCATTTTCAATAATTTTTTTCTATAGTAATTAAGGTCGTTTTACAAAAGTGGCTACACAGACTTTTTATGTTATATTTCAACTTGACCAAATTTTCAAAGAAAAATATTGGTTATTTATAAAAAAATATCGCCATCTTTGTTGGACCCCCTTCGGCATGGTAGTGCTTTGCGGTGACCATCATAAAATTTTACTGGATATCTGAAGAAGAAAAACAAAAAAAATCATTATTTTAATAATATAGTCCTTAATCGGAGCTTTTTTTTGACAAATTAACAAAATGGCGGCTTCCGACAGATAACTTTTGATCTTCGACCAAAAAAATTGCTCGTTTATTGTTAAAAAAAATTTCAACAAAAATAAAAATTCTTCGATCAAGGACCAGCTTTTAATGCTATCAATAAGCACACCAAATTTCTTCAAAATCCATCGAGTGGTTTTTCAATTATAGTGGTCACTGACTTGAAAAACATAGTTTCGAGAAAAACGCGTTTAAAGTTTCTCGATGTGGATACGGTGCTATAAGTTCGTAAACTTTTGAGCTCGATGGATGAAGCTCAACTTTTTTTGTATGTATTTTGATCCGCTGAATCCGAATATCACATTTTTTGCCGAAAAGTCGAGCCTTCAATTGTTTATAGCCAATTGTTAAAACAATTTTTCAATTTTCAAAAAATTAAATTTTTTCGGAATGAATTATGTTTTTAAAACATTTAGGGCAATTTTAAAACGAAAGTATTCTTCATAAAATTTTGCTAAAGTTCATAGTTTTTGAGTAATAATTTTTTGAAAATTTCTGAAAGTTTTCCAATTTTAAACTTGATTTATGTATAAAAATACTAATTAAAAAATTACTTACTCCGAATCATCAATTCCTGGCCCATAAAGTAGGGCTTCTGCCGATGTGGAAGCTTCCAAAATATCAACTTGTTGTTGTCTTCGAAGCATTCTGCCTTCCCGGGTATTATCATTTGCGCGTTTGTCAGCCACGTTCTATGCGTTGAGAATCGCTTCTTTCTGTGTACCGGTGAGAATTGGCTCCACAATTAATGCCAAGTGTATTTGTGATCAGTAGCAATGTGTGTGTACCTTGATTGAATACACAAGCAGCAACATATGCAGCAATTTCTACAATCGTACTGCTACCACACACTGTTTTTGGGCTTATTTTCCAAATTAGCTGATTGAAGCTTTCGTTATTGTTTTGATTGAAGCCACCTATACACCTAGAGAGTCAATTATCATTACTCAGATCTTCGTAAATTGGTTTTATGGCATCCATAACAATTGGAGGTATTCTGCCGTCTGCATTCTGCATTCTGCCGTCCGCTACCTGCCATGGAGACCCGACGCCCCTTCACTAATTGTGGGATATCCCGGAAACTCTTCATCGGATTGACTTGTAATTTTCAGAGAATATTTTCCAAGCGTCATGCTTCAAGAAAATGCTTAAAAAACGATTTTTTGAAAATTTCTACTGCATCTCACCCCTCAACTATTTTACAGACTATCATAAGATTGTTCCATCTATATTGGAACGTTCGTTATTACTCAATTCGAAATTTCAGTCCTTCTGAATATTGATCGTTCGAATATCCGATCCCCACCCACATATGCATAGGATCTCGGCTATCCGATCTAAAGTATTCGGCACTGATCGCTAAGCGACCTCTTGTTTCGACAAAAAAAAAGGAACTCGGAAACGATGAACGCCCAGGGACTCTATCAGGCGGTCAGGTCCCGCTTGCACTTCAGCCAAGTTGCCGCATGGTGGTCACGCAGCAACGGTACACGGCCCAGCTACGTCACGACGAGGATAACTCCTCACGGAGACGAGAATCTACGAAAATTTCGCGGTATACCGATCGAGCACACCTTCCCGTTGGCCGCTATCGGCGATGGTAATTCGATCAAGGTCAGCATCTCTCTCTCTCTCTCTCTCTCTCTCTCTCTCTCTCTCTCTCTCTCTCTCTCTCTCTCTCTCTCTTATTGTTTATTTTTTGTTAATTCATTCATTGTTTCAAGGGATCATTGCAGTGTAACGTGTCGAAAATACACTAACCAGTCGGATTTTTTCATGTCAAATCAAAGCACTCATGAACAACAGAAAATGAAATTTTTAAACGTTTATTTTCATTATTGTTACGTTTTTTTTACGGTTGAAAATGTCTTCGAAAAAAGGAGTTACGGTATACACGGTTGTGGCCGTAAATATTGTCCGAAACAAAATTTGCAAAACGATTATTAATCAGTTAAAAGCCGCTGTCTTGATACGGAGGATTTTTTAAATCAAAATAGCCAAAATGCCGGCGGTTTGAAAAAAAGTCTCGAATTTAGCTTATTTTTTCGACAGATTTTCGTTACAAAAAAAGAAGGTTAAGAAAAAAAAGCTTCCATAGCAAGATAAAGTATGGCGTGAAGAATGTTGTGTTAAAATTTGAGAAGAACAGCTTGAAAACTCTTCCTTTGGGAGTGTACACCGTTGTGACAAATGATATTTCGAGAAAAACGCGTTTAAAGTTTCGAGTGTGGAATTCTCACATAAATTTTCCACTAACGATCAATTGGTCATGCTTACGAAATGTTTATAACCGCCTATACAATCGGATAATGCAAAAAAAAACAATCAACTTTATTGTTATACACTGTGATGATCCCTTAAGGTAGTTCTGCAGGTACCAAAAGTTTCAAAAGTTTCGGTCGAAGCGTATAGTAACATTCAGGGGGCTGGCACCTCTTATCCCTTACCGTATATAAAAATGCAACGCTTTTTGACCGCTTCATTTAGTTCTACGTCTCCCCGTGGCGCTAGTAGGTCACTGACAATATTCTTATTGCGCAGACGCAAGGCCTGCACGGCGGACTTAACCACCCCGATAACGAATACGACTATTTTGACGTTTGGAGTTTAAGCCGCGGTGCGGAATTGATGAAATTACCGGAATTACTTATACTCGTGCGCTAATGCCGTGTGTTGTGCACGGTTGTTCCTTAGGGTACCCGCGTAATCCTGAAAAGGTGCATTTTTCAACATACTAGCCGATCCTCGCATTCGAAACTATGTAACGTCTTCGAATTATACGTGTGCGTGTGTTTATATATACATAGCCCCTGCGCGCGCATCAGGATTGTTCGAGAACAACTAGCGCTGCGAGTGGCAGAGTAGGACACTACAAACAGAGGATATTCTGCGCAGCAAAAATTCTGAAAGATGCCAGCCCCCTCGTAACATCTAATGCAAGGAGACTAGAGAGAAGGAACCGACACTCCCTGCTCAAACAGTTCTTTCAATCGATCGCAGAGGTGTAGTGCTCAGTTCCGCCGCAGGCGTCGCTAGTGTTCTTGGGAACCGATAATATAAAGCACGGTCTTACATAGAGGTCTTGAAACTCGCTCAAAAATTTCAGTGGTGGGCGATGGCCTCTTATTGAAGCACCGACTGTTTCAACTCGTGACCACGAGGATCGCTGCTATAGAGTGATGCAGGCTGTGTGAAAAAGACGGAAATAGATTTCAAAAGTAAACAAAACCCAAACGTAACCGCTGATTCACGCAACCACACGCGACGTGCTCTACTTGTAAACTTGTAAAAACGGTGATATTGAAAAAAAATCTATTTTTTTAAGGATAATAAAACCTGCAATTTATGGAATGATTGAAATTATTTTTTTCGCGTTGGAGCCGGGAATCTGAAAAAAATGAAAAATTATTGGGATCATTACAATAAGTACTTTCCAGGCCGGAAAACATAAAACAAAGTTAGTGAATTATTTTAATTTATCCTACTCGAGAGTCTTTCGCTTAATGGTCGGGAAAGAGGTGTTTTTTTTTTATTTACCAACGCAAACCGTTTCGGAAACTGCAAAGTAGAGATTATTGAAAATGTTTCTTGGGACATGTATTAAAATTTTTCGAAGAGGAAATAAAGAATTGCAAAAGAAGCACGGTTTCTTAAGTATTTGTTTCATTTTCAAGAAATACATCCTGCAAGTGTTTCGGTCTGGATTCCACTTCGGTCTGGAACAGTTGCCACTTATTTTCCGGTCAAATAAAACAACGCGTAAAGCCTATTTGTTTTATAAAAGCTAAACCATGTTTTTAAAAAACCGAGCGCACAGGGATCGAGCCCCTGAAAGCTTGCACCGAACCCCTCGACCAGCACCTCACATTGACACCTATATAAAAAACATTCATATTCATTGTACCCACTTGGATAACTATAGCCTTTTGGTTTTTTTCAGGTTTACGATAAAGTCACTTTTAATTGTATTTAGGTCCATCATGCAATTTTGACATTGAATATCATAATTTGCCTTCACCAGCTAATTGTACAGCTAGGTTAGGTTCCTATGAGTGAAGAATCGATTTCCATCTCTCTCGCACAGCCTGCATCACTCTATCGCAGCGACACTCGTGATCACTAGGCGAAACGGCTAGTGCTTCAATCCGAGGACATACCCCCACCACCAGCGTTTTAAGACCTGTATGTAAGACCGTGATATCAAGTAATACAACACTGCATAAGGTGAAACCGACCGTGTTATGGCGGCAAAATTGTTTGTGCCTGTCGAACACAAATATATCTGTCATGTACACCAGCACAGCGGCTATCGAACTATGGCGATGACTCCTCGCGAGTCAATGAGATAAAGGGAAAAAGTAAACACTCTAGGTAGGAATTATAAAACAAATTTCAACTATTGATGGCGGTAAATTAAAAAATATATTCTTCCACGTTATTTTTGTTAGAGTTCTTTTTGGATTGGACGAGTTCTTTGATTGGTTGAAACTGCTGAAATTCGCTCCTACAACCAGATACCTATACGAATGCAAAGGAAAAAGAAATTAAAACTACCGAGGCCCGAACTCAGGACCTTCAATACAGTAATCTAGCGTTCTACCAACTTAGCCACACAATCATTTGGCAATAAATATAATCTTCTCATATTTAAGTGATTGCCGCGCTTGGGGTTCAATTAGGCTTGACGGCTTGTTCGGTTAGTTCATCGCTTAATTTAATTCATATTTAGCTTCATTTTTAAACGTAACTAGCAAATCACGAGTTTCCATGGGTATACATATAAACAAGCACGTGTTGAAAAGGGGCCGTCCATATATTACGTCATCGATTTTCATCGTCATCGTCTTTCCTAATGACCCCCCCCCCTTCTCGCAAAATTGACGTCATTACCAGTTTGGCAAAATTAAAACATTTGCGGATTTGAGAAAAATTGGGTAACATTAAAACATTTTGTTATAGAATCATCTTTTATTATTTTGTACTTTGGCAATGTTTATTAATATAATAATATTATTCTTCCCTATTCTTTAGTTTTCTTTGGATAGCCCCCACATTTTGTTATAGAATCATCTTTTATTATTTTGTACTTTGGCAATTTTCATTAATATAATAATATTATTCTTCCCTATTCTTTAGTTTTCTTTGGATAGCTCCCACGGAGTTTTCACCCATTTCTTGCAAATCCTGGATCACGGGCAATATCTCCGTATCCTCCCCATATTCATTTTGGCTCGATCGAACTATTTTCATAGGTACGCTGTTATTTGAAGTTCTCGAATATAATGTAGACAAACCTTATGTAATAAATAAATAAATAATGAGTTCAATAATTAATACCATTAGGTACTTGCAAAATATTTTTCATCACTCATGCGGGGAAACCACTCTAGTTGTACAATATACTATTGTACATTTTGAAGTAACTGGTATCACAAGAATGACGTCAATTTCGAAACGCCCCCCCCCCCTCATCCATCATTTACCGTCATCCGCAGACGAACCTCCCCCCCCCCCCCAAATTTAGAATGACGTAATATATGGACGACCCCAAAGACAACCCCAGCATGTAGAGCCAACATTCCCACATTCGCCCGGTTTCTTGCGTGTACATTTTATTATTATTATTTATTATTAGTATTGTACAGAAAAACAGAGTAACGCGCATCCGAATCATAAACAAATTACGAGATGCATTACGGTTGTTTTATCGCTTTATTCGCGTTTCATTATAATTAGCTATATTTTTAAACGTAACAGGCAAATCATACGTTTCCATAATAAAATGACTCGTGTTGTACTTATATAATTATTATATCGGATGTGCTTATTGTATAATAAGCCCATGTGAATAAAACAACACGAGTTGTTTCATTAATACGTGCTTTATTAACATTATTTATATTTTATTTATTATATATGTGTACACAATATTATTATATATTATAATGGAAGAAATCCCCACTTGGGTGTATTATCGTCCGTGTGCGAGAGAGAACGCACCATGACTGTTCCAAGTGAGTACGAGAGAGAAACACTATCATCCCAGTTTTGTGATTGGTCGTTGAGACGGAGCTCTCGGACCTTATGCAGTTTTGTATTACTATATATTATCGATTCGCAAGAACACTAGCGACGCGTGCGGCGGAACTGAGCACTACACCTCTGCGACCGCTTGAAAGAACTTCGTACATACAGGCTAGGATAGGGAGTGTGGACTCCTTTACTCTAGTTTCCTTGATCCAATGCCTATACGATGCTGTTGGTTGTAATTTTTTGACAGAGCTTGTACCCTCTATATGTCCCATACATTCGCACATCATGCATAGATAGGTCTCATACTCGCATAGAGAGCGGCGCTGTAATCGTGGCAACAGCGCGATTTTCCTGCAGTCATCGCGTTGAGCTTCCTACGATCCGTCTTTCGCGAAATATTTTATATAAGTAAAAAAAGCGTGATAATGTCAACCCCAATGGGATACAAAGGAAAGTTTACAAGGAAAAAAGGCTCTTGCTAAAAGACTGAAAGCTGTGGCAGCCATTTGTCAAGCAAATGCGACCAAACGCGATGCGAATAACCATAACCTCAAAGATCAGCAACAAAAATTCGCTGTCGAAGGACGTCGGGTCGTGGATTTTCGTCTTGCCGACAGTTTAAATTGTATTCGCTGTAACAAAAACAAATATATGCATAAGTACATGCATAGATTGAACAAATTAAATTTGTTTGCAGAATAAATTTACTTCACATCCGTCTCAGAATTGCTAGAATTCGGGGGGGGAAAAAACACGCTTCGAGATTCCAGATCACGCTGCGATCAGCTGGCTGCAACGTACACTTGCCATTCCGTTACAGATCGTTGGGTCCGAGTTCGGTGTGGAATAAAATTATCACTATTCATAAGTCGATATCTCCGAAACTAAACGGTCAAAGTTTGTCATTTTTTTTAAATCAATCCCACAATAGTACTGCGTACCCGGGTGTTCTCATTTTTAAATCCGTAGATCCGTTTAGCACATATATCGAGAAATGCGAGCAAACTCCAATCGGTTTACGCGTTAGGTATAGGGATCACGCACAAAAATACGCATATTCAATTGCTATCATCTCATACCCTGAACGGTGAATCGAATTGAATTTTTGGGCATTAGTCCATGAAGGTCACATCTACACCATACTTAGATTTCCGCCAATTTCTAATATCAGACCAAATCTACAGAACTACCTTAATTTCAGTTTTGTGTTCTTTTGGTAATTTTATTAATTGCTTTTTCATTTATTATTATTCGTACGAATATATAATTTAGGGTAGTACTAGTCATAGTTTTGACGGTTAGGATTATTGTAAAGGTATCTAAATATTCCTTGTGTCAGTGTCCATGCGCCTTGCAGTCCCCTGCACGGTACTCTTCACCCTAGGACTCATGGGTATCGCAAACCCCACATAAATAGCGAGAAATGCTAATTATACTAATCATCACTCTCCGATAATATCTTCACCCCCAAAAAATGGTTAAAAAACCAAAAAAAAAAATAGTTTATTGAATAACTAAAAAACAATCGGGTTTTCGAGTATGGTTCAAATGTACGAAATGTAGAGAATAATTTTCTCAATATTTTCGTTGCTATGGACCATCCTTGAATTTTGATTTCCCAACCCCTCTTGGGGGTTGAACATTCAAAATGAAATTCTGGGTAAATTATTGACGGCACGAATTCGCCGCCGTGGAAGAATTTGTAGCTTGAACCCTCAGCTACATTTTTGTCCACAGCGCCAAACTCGTATCTCTTTAATTTCGGTCAATAGTTTTTCCAGAATTTCATTTTGAAATTTCAACCCCTGAGAGGGGTTCGAAAAAGCAAAATTCAGAAGTTGCGCATAGGAACGAAAATATAGAGAAAATTATTCTCCACATTTCGTACATTTGATCCATCCCCGAAAAAACGATTGTTTTTGAGTTATTCAATAAACAATTTTTTTGTTAATTCTTCAACAATTCTTTTGGGGGTGAAGATATTATTGGAGAGGGTTGATCGAATACTCGATCGACGCGTCTTTTCAAGGGCTACAACGTTTCCATTTGAACAAAAATTGTATGAATTTGTCCTAAAGAGTTATCGAATGAAAACTGATTTTTCAAAATTTCACCCCACTTTTTCACCCCCAAAATGAACTTCCACGACTTCGGCGCTATGGACAAAAATAAAACCCGGATTTTTCTGAACATTTTGTCTCCCGGCGCCGACCTCGTGGGGGTTGTAGTTTGGCATTAATCAACTTCCATCCCCTAAAAAAACCCTACCCCCCCCCCCCCCCATTTTTAGGCAAACTTGGTTTTAGCACCCGTGGCACCTACAAAATCACCTGTCAAAAACTAGCCTTCTTCTAATTTTTTCGATTCCAATATACAGCACGACTGTACTGTATCCTATTCCAGCGTCTTTTAGCGTTTGGATGAAAAAAAAACAAACGTTCTACGACAAACAGTTCGTTCACAGCGTTGATTTGAACCGCTGGGGCGCGCGTGACCCCTCTGTGGGCTCTTTGTTTCGTACAGATAGTATAGGGTTCTAGCATTGGGTAGCAGCAGCTCGAGAGTACGAAACAAACGGCTCTCTTTCTCTCTATACACATATATTTTTTTTTATTCTCATATTTTATTTTCTACCTTATCGCATCTTATATTGTTTATTTTTGTTTTGTATCTAACGCTTATTTCTTTAACATTTATTGAAGACATAAGAATCCTACTTTAATTACTGTTTATTGTTTGTTTTATATCGAATTTTTATTTCTTTAAGCTCTGTTCATTTTTATTTCATATCGAATCCTTATTTCTTCAATTACTCTTCTTATGGTGACTCCAAGAGAAAAAGAACAACTATATATATATACATATATATATATGTGTGTGTGTGTTTGTATATGGTGTATTTTTCAGGTGACGGTCTGGGCGCTGCCGCGTATGGAGGAGGTGCCAACGTTGTTCTGCCCGTTACACCCGACGAAGGAGAAAGAGGACGCGGCGCGGGCGCTCACGCCGACGAAAATCGGGCCCCTGGTGGCCCCGTCGAATGCGCAGGTCGTCGAGAATCTCGTTCTGCCCGGTAATATTTGAAAAAAAAAACGAGATTCGTAGGTGCATTCGATTGACCGTGCTCCGCGTTTCGTTGGTGCGTCTCGTATTAAGGGGCTATACCAGTGTGAACGTTGAAAATTTGGGCGATTTTCGGGAATTTTTTGGAAGACGAATACTCGATTAAATGTTTCGAAAATATAAGAATACATTTGGCTATATTTGAAACCGAAAAGGAAAAAAAATGTCGTTAAACTGGAAGGTATTTCCTGTACAATGACGTAGGATTTTCGAAAAGCATCGAAATCTAACAAAATGGCGTAGTTATGAAGAAAAAACGTCTATTTTCTTGCCTATAAAATGGTCGTTTTTTTTTTCAATGTCAAATTGTCAATTTTCATCCAATCAAAAATATCCTACGTCATTGTGGAGTAAATATATTCACGAGTACTCAGTTCAAATTTCAAGTCAATCGGATAATTGCTCTTTGCGTTACAATGTCAGCAAATTTGATAATTCTCTTATCGATCGAACATTCGGGGAGTATTAGAGATACGGCCTCGACATTTTTACAGGATATTCTTCAACGTATAAACTGTCGGAAAAGGCAAAAAATCGATTTTTTTAAGTGTCACACTGGTACAGCCCCTTAAGGGCGGGGTAAGGTTAATTCGGTGAAAAAAGGCATGTTTTTAAGAATTTTTTTGGCGATACAGATAGTGTTAGTTTATTCAGTCAATTTCCATATAATAATGCAACATATGAACAATACTTTCCTAAATTTTCATTGCAAAATATTGAAAATTGAGCGAGCGACAGCGAATCTCCGGAGGCGCCACGAAAAAAAGTTGTTTCGCGGTGTACGTCGTGACTCGCAACAGAATCATCTGAAACAAAAAAAAATCAAAATGCATTTGTTAAAGGAGATGTTTCTCGAGGTAACCACGGGAGGATTTTTTTCGTCGATTTTTCAATTTTTCGCAGCACTTGGGAGCCAAAAAATCGATTCTCGCTAAAAAAAAAAATCGGCTAATTTGTTGTTGTAAAATTAATACTTATTTTTAAAAAACCAAAAATCTCCCGACAATACCCGTAGATGATGTGAAGAAGTACTGTGCAAATTTTCAAAACGATTGGTCCAGTAGATTTTGAGTTATGGCGTGCACGGACTTCAAACATGACAAGTTTCCGAAAAACGCTTTAAAGTTCAGCACACTGAAAAATTCCACACAAAACTCGATAATTTTCTTACACTCACGCAGAGTCGTCGATGCCAGGTCCGTAGAGCAAAAAGCTTCCGTCAACATGATCTCGAACATCTTGTTGCATTTGTCTACGCAAAACTCTTCCTTCTTTACTTCGACTTGAAATTTCGACACAATATTCTTGAGATATTCATTCAAAAAAACAATTGTTAATACCTACACTCGAATCCCAGCTATATCGGGATAATTTAACGGGGGCGTTAAATTATCCCGTTATAGCTGGGATTCGAGTGTCCTTCTCGAATCGGGGGGCATTTCGCGGGCCTACGAGTCGAAAGTAAGTGTATTATCATGACAAATGAATGTGGAAAAATTCGACAGTACTCGTGGACGACAGGCTGCAGACGGCGTGCGACAAGCCGGGCAAGCACCATTGCCATTGCGAGGACGAGGAGACGAGTCCGTCCTCGATGATGCTAATGATGATGCGCCCGAACGGCGAGAGAAAGCGGCGCCGCTCGTTGCCCTGCGGTCCAACGGGACAAGAGACAACCGGAGCCGCGCATCATCCGCAGATCGCTCTGCCACCCGTACGGGAGACCGGGCTCGCCGCGTCCCTCCAGGAGACGACCATCAACTCCCTCCTCTACGGCAACAACAGCAACAACAACAACAACAACAACAGCGCGATGGTGAGCAACAGGAACGAGTTGTACGAGAATACGTACCTGAGCACCGGAAGCCTCGAGAGACGTTTCCGGAAGCAAGCGAGCCTCGACGAGGCCAACAAGGACCCGGACGCCGAGCAAGGCGAGCAATCCAGCCTCGATACCGAGAACGAGGGCAACGACGAGAAGCGATACAAGCCCTCGATCGACGCCCGTAGCATCCCCGAGGAGATCGGCAAGCGTACGAGCTCGTCTCCGATGCCCGGAAGTGTCCTCGGGCCGTGCGAGACGACCACGAGACGCGACAATTTCACGAACAAATCGAGCCCCGCCTGCACCGTACATCGCCATTATCACAGGATGCCCAGTTCGTCCGGGAGCACCGATCGGAGCAACGACCTCACCGACCTCATGTCGAAGCTCTCCTTTCCCGGGGATAAACGCGAGGATCGTCCGAGAATCGCCGATTGGCTCGGAGAGCGGCCATCGACCGGCCGATCTCTTCCCACGGGCGGACCTCCACGGCCCACCGAGGAAGAGCCGAGCGAGGTCAGACTGAGAAACGGCAGCCTCGAGCTCAGCCAGCGAGAGTTCAACGAGGTCCTGGCCGTTCTACGGGCACGAACACCGATCACGCGACGACGCCCACCACCCAGGAGCCTCAGGCGACGCGGCGGCAACGAGGACCCCGCGAGGAACGCCGAACGCGGCGGCCCCTCCGTATGCCCGGTACATCGGGACAAAAGACGCATCGACCTGTCCTGCGAATGCGAGACACGCGACAAGACCTCGGCCATTGCCAGCGAATCGATCGGCCCGCCTGAGAATTCTCATCGGCCCGGTGACGCTCTGCTTGGCGCGATATTGCGCACCTCCGAGCGCACCGGACTCGCGGACGTGTCGAACGGCGCGAGGCCCCGAAAAGTCCACGTCGGAAGCTCGAAGGCCGACGAGCCTCGCAAATGCGAGGAACACGAGCGCTATCTGCCGAATGTCTTCAACAAACGACTCAGCCGAATCAGGCAGCTCTTTCAGAAGGAACTCGGCGAACGATCACGGCCTATCAACAGCCCCGAGAACGAGCCTCACGGAGCGACAAACGAGGAGCAACGGACCACTCGAGTCGTACCGCCACGAAGCAGCCGCTACGACGCGATTCAACCGATGACCTACTCGACAGCCGCGAAGAGCCGCGCCACTCCCATTCAAACTAATCGACACGCGAATCATTCGCAAGTCAATAATGGCGAGACGCGCGGCCGGCGAAACGACACGGCCGAGAATCACGATGACGAGAGCACCGAGAAAGGCGTGCCGTCCGCGAGCGAGCAGGAACAGTTTCGACGCTCGTTCGAGAATGCCGCGTCTATGGTCTTTCACAGCCGTACGGGCCTGCCACTCACGTCGAGTCCGGCACCTCTCAGACGGGGACACTGCTGCTTCGATTACGACAGCACACTCAACTCGGTCTCGTCCAAGAGAAGGTGAGAACGCGGTTATACACGCGGCGACAGACATTTAAGGGGTAAGGCCACTGTAACGGCCCAAAAAAAAAGGTTTTTTCACTAATTTTTTGCTCCCGAAATTGAAGGTATTTGAAAAAAAACTTTTAATGGTGTTATCGGGCACATTAAACTTTATTATAAAAATTTTTTACAGTAAAAAAAAACAAAATGGCGGTTCCACAGCTATCTTCCCGGGACATGTTTTGCTTCCAGGGCTCCGCGGCACGCAGCACCACTGGTGCACTTTTGAATCTAGAACAAAAAAAAAAACCATTAATCTAGAGGGCTATAGCTAGAGAATGTCGATCGGATTTTAAAAAGTATCAATTTTTGTGGATTTGGCGTGCGTTTGAAAAAAAAAATTGATTTTTGACGAAAAAAACGGCAAGTTTTTTGTTAATAAAAAATCAATAAATAAAGTTCTTGAAAATTCCGATCGACATTCTCAAGATAATGTAAATGTTCACATCTGGTTAAAATTTCAAGTAAAAAAAATGAAAATTGTTCGAGTTATGCTGCGTGCCATTTTGAAAAACCATGTTTCGAGAAAAACGCGTTTAAAGTTTTGCGAATAGTTTTTTATTGGAAAAAATTTAAAAAAGACGTTAAAACGATTTAAACTATTTTTAAACTAGAGGGTTTAAACTATTTTTTAAGGCAATAAAAAAAATCGATTTTTCAAAAAATTTACAGTGGCCTTACCCCTTAAGGGGAGGGTAGGGGTTTCAGCGTGAAACAAAAAAACACTTTTTTGCGGTTTTTTTTCATGTCTATGGATAGAGTGAATTTAGTGAAACCTTTTGTACATTGTTGAGTGTCGTTTCAAGAACATTCCGTGAAATTTGTACGCGAAAATATCCACAAACAAGCCGGTGACGAAGCTTTTCCAAGAGCGCCATTGGGGCCGTCCATATATTACGTCATCGATTTTTGCTGATTTTCGACCCCCCCCCCCCTACAATCATCCTATCGTCATTTCCTAATGACCCCCCCCCCTCTCGCAAAATTGACGTCATTACCAGTTTGGCAAAATTAAAACATTTGCGGATTTGAGAAAAATTGGGTAACATTAAAACATTTTGTTATAGAATCATCTTTTATTATTTTGTACTTTGGCAATGTTTATTAATATAATAATATTATTCTTCCCTATTCTTTAGTTTTCTTTGGATAGCTCCCACATTTTGTTATAGAATCATCTTTTATTATTTTGTACTTTGGCAATTTTCATTAATATAATAATATTATTCTTCTCTATTCTTTAGTTTTCTTTGGATAGCTCCCACGGAGTTTTCACCCATTCTTGCAAATCCTGGATCACGGGTAATATCTCCGTATCCTCCCCATATTCATTTTGGCTCGATCGAACTATTTTCATAGGTACGCTGTTATTTGAAGTTCTCGAATATAATGTAGACAAACCTTATGTAATAAATAAATAAATAATGAGTTCAATAATTAATACCATTAGGTACTTGCAAAATATTTTTCATCACTCATGCGGGGAAACCACTCTAGTTGTACAATATACTATTGTACATTTTGAAGTAACTGGTATCACAAGAATGACGTCAATTTCGAAACGCCCCCCCCCCCCCCATCCATCATTTACCGTCATCCGCAGACGAACCCCCCCCCCCCTATTTTAAAATGACGTAATTTATGGACGGCCCCTTTGGAAAAAACACGATTTGCGGTGTTCACTGTATCTCAGCTTGAAATTATCTGAAATCAAGTACCATTAAAATTTAATCAAAGTATCATCAAATCCTCCCCCAACGGTCTTTGATTATTTTTGTTTCTTTTTCATTTCTACATTTTTGGTGGTCATGTAAAGTGAAAAGTGCTATTTTTCACGAAAAATTCCGCCATTTTGGGGGTGGAAAACGCCCTCAATGTAACAAAAAAAAATATCAAACTAACCGTTGGGGGGAGGTATTTTATATGTAGAAAGTGTGTATCAAGTTTGAAATAAATCGGTCATGTAGCTTTCGAATGGCAGTGAACGCGGACTTTGAAAAAGTGGTTTCGAGAAAAATGCGGCATCGGCTTGTTTGTGGATATTTTCGCGTACAAATTTCACGGAATGTTCTTGAAGTGACACTTAACAATGTACAAAAGGTTTCAATAAAGGCCATAGCAGGGTAAGTAGGGAAAAATCGCGACCGCATTTTCTCCAGCGAAATTTGGAGTATGATCTTAGGTATAAAAAAAAAAGAAAAATTTTCTGAAAATTTCATCCGCGTCAACGCAATGGTTTTAGAAAAAAAAATTTTTTTTTAAATAAAACAATAAAAAAGAATTCCGGAAACGCTTCAGTGGATCGATTCGATTTTTTTGTGTACTTGTTACAATCAAACGTGTTACGAAATAAAATTATGGAACATCTTGCGAAAGATTAAGGTTTAAAAAATAATGTTCCTTGTTTTATTTATTTTTTTACTATAATCCACTTGGGGTACAATAACGAAATTTTTTTCATATAATCTTTGGGCACCGTATTAGATTATATAATTTTTTCAAAATGATCGGTTTGGTACGCCACAGTGAAAAAAAAAGAAACAGACTTTATTGATATATTTTAGTTATATATCTATATAACTAAAATATATCAATAAAGTTTCTTTTTTTTCACTGTGGCGTACCAAGCCGATCATTTAGTCACATATCAGACTTTATTGATATATTTTAGTTATACAGGGTGTCCCATTTTAATCTTACACCTGAATTTTCTCGAAAAATATTGCTCGGACGAACTATTGTGTGGAACAAAACTTTTAGGGATTGAAGGGGGACGTTTGAAAAAAATTTATTTGAGGAGCCAAAATTCAAAATGGCGGCGTTACAAAGGCTGGCACGTTTTTTTCAAACGGAAACATAACTTTTTTTTTATTGCCAAAAAATTTGTCAGCTGAAAACTAAAAACTTTTGTTGATAAAATGTTTTGATAAACTTCACAGTTTTCAAGTGAGAACATCATTTTCATGCCATTAGCCATGCAACCTCCTACGCTTTGGCTAACGCAAATGCCGGTGGTAGGGACAATTAGACTAAATGTCTCACGGCAAGCCGCTCAATGTTGTATTTTCGAATGTAAGACCACTTGAACAAAGAAAGAATCAAATTTTTTTGTTGAAAATTTTTTTTTTTTTTTTTGTTTTTTTGTTTTCCAATTTGGACGATATTTCATGAGAAAATTTTGGAGAAAAATCGATGAAAAATAGTTTTTTGCCGTTTTAATAGCGTTTGTGCCATTTTCAGGCCAAAAAACGTGTTTCTTTAAATCCTTGACGAACTTTGATCACGATGGGTAGAAAAACACACACACACACAAATCCTGGATACATCTGAAATAATTGAAAATGATGTTCTCACTTGAAAACTATGAACTTTATCAAAAATTTTTTTCAACAAAAGTTTTTAGTTTTCAGCTGACAAATTTTTTGGCAATAAAAAAAAGTTATGTTTCCGTTTGAAAAAAACATGTTAGCCTTTGTAACACCGCCATTTTGAATTTTGGCTCCTCAAATAAATTTTTTTCAAACGTCCCCCTTCAATCCCTAGAAGTTTTGTTCCACACAATATTTCGTCCGAGGAATATTTTTCGAGAAAATTCAGGTGTAAGATTAAAATGGGATATATAACTATATAACTAAAATATATCAATAAAGTGCGTTTCTTTTTTTTTCACTGTGGCGTACCAATACGATCATTTTGAAAAAATTATATAATCTAATAAGGTGTCCAAAGATTATATGAAAAAATTTTCGCTATTGTACCCCAAGTGGATTATAGTAAAAAATAATAAAACAAGGAACATTATTTTTTTTTCACATCTTAATCTTTCGCAAGACGTTCTATAATTTTATTTCATAACACGTTTGATCGTAACAAGTACCAAAAAAAAATCAAGTCGATCCACTGTACCGTTTCCGGAATTTTTCTTTTTTTTCGATATTAAAGAAAAAAATCATTTTTCTAAAACCATTGCGTTGACGGGGATGAAATTTTCAGAAAATTTGTTTCAAAAAATATACTCCAAATTTCGCTGGAAAAAATGCGGGGGCAATTTTTCCCTACTTACCCGGCTATGGCAAGTTCGCAAAAAAGTGTTTTTTTTTCACGCTGAAACCCCTGCCCACCGCTTAAGAATCTTGCGGACTATTTGTTTTAATATCACGCTCGGCGCTATCGTTAGAAATAGCGGGAAGAAAAAAATTTCGAAATTTTTTTGTTTCTTCAAAAGCGTCCATGAGCTCAAAATAAAAATTCCCTGGCTTAAAGGACCAGTCCACTTTGGAACCACGAAAAAAGGCTATTTTCGCGATTTTTTTCTGCCGATTTTATAAAAGATATGAATATAGAAGTTGTTGGGCTGTATAACTAAAGTCTTGAAATACATTAAAAGAAGGTTAATTCATTTTTATTCATTTTTAAGTACAAAAACTATAGTTCAACGTAACGTCAAGAATAGGCGGGCTAAGTAGCTCCATCACAACTCGGCAACGGTTTGTCTGAAACACCAAAATCAAAGTACATTAGCTTCAGTATGACACCAGCTACAAAATGACCCTCGGATATAAAGTTTTATCAAAAATAAAAAAATGGCAGATGAAAAACGATAAAAAACGCGTCTTTTCGCAGTTTTTCGCAAAAAAAAGAGTAAAAATCAAAATTTTCAAACCATCGAGGGTCATCTTATTGCGAATCATGTTTACAATATGTGATTCAAATTTCAAGAGAATCGGTTTATTGGTTTTAGATATACGATGAAGCTAGATTTTGAGAACGTTGTTTCGAGAAAAACGCGTTTGAAGTTCATACTATGAAAAACTCTTACCTAAACTCAATCGATAATTCCTGCACTGTAGAAAATCCCTTCTGATTGCTCATCATCGTCGATTTCTTCAAGTCTTGCTTGCTATCGATTTCTTGAAATTTTCAAAGTGGACTGGCCCTTTAATCATTGCTGGGGGTCATGAAGCGTGGTTCTTTAGCTTCAATTTCGTTTTTTTTGCTCTTTGTACGGCTATTTGTTGCTGAGATATCGCCGATTGAATGAAAAGTCAGCTTTGTTCTTTGATCGTCGGAATGTCATGGAGTGATAATCGTACAGTGAGCAGAACGTGGTGTTTGGAAACTTGAATGAATCCTCTATAAATGCCTTATGGTATTTTAGAGGAATATTTTTTTTCTAAAAGATATTCCTCTAAATATTTTTTAGAAAATATTTAGAGGAATATTTTCCTCTAAATATCTTTAGAGGAAATATTTAGAGGAATATTTAGAGGATTCCTCTAAATATTCCTCTAATATATTTAGAGGAATATATTAGAGGAATATATTCCTCTAATATATTCTTCTAAATATTTTTTCGAGGAATATCATCTTGTTGCGAATGATATTCGCAACAAGATGGCCTCTTGTTGCGAATATCCGCTACAATCCTACGTCATTGTAGCGGTCTAAATTATTGGGTAGGGTCTTCAAACAGCACCCTACCCAAACAAGTGCTTGTGATAGTGCTTTCACATATCACAAGCACTTGTTGATATGTGAAGCAAGTACTTTCAAAAGCACTTGTGAAAGTACTTTCAAAAGTGCTTGTTGAAAGTACTTTGAAAAGTACTTTTAAAAAGTACTTTTAAAAGTACTTTTGAAAGTACTTTTAAAAGTACTTTCCAAAGGTACTTTCGAAAGTACTTTTACAAGAGTACTTTCAAAAAGTACTTTTTGAAAAAGTACAAAAAGATTACTTTTTCTGCCATTCTGGAAAATCCAATGCCACTTTGCAAATATTGCGAAAATTACCGATGTTTCTAGGTTTTTTTTTTGAGCTATTGAGCTGCCCAAAAATGCTGCTGTATTGACATGCTGAAAAACCTGTAAATTTTTAAATCGATCGAATTTTTAAATCGGTCAAAAATTGAAGGAGCACTTTTATTGCTCTAAACATCAGGTAATGAAGATTAAGACGAAAAAAAAAATTCGATGTTTTTCATACAATTTCGCAGTGCATACTCATCAAATGTCAACAAAAAATTCAAAATTTGGGGAAAAAATCTGAATTTTAAAAAGAAAAAAATGGATTTTTTTTCTTCAAAATTTTGATTTTGATTTCAAAATTCAGGTTTTTTCCAAAATTTTGAATTTTTTTTATCTTTTTTTAAATTCATAATTTAGGAAAAAACTGAATTTTGAAGACAAAAATCGAAATGTTGATTTTTTTTCTTCAAAAGTCTGATTTTTCCCCAAATTTTGCATTTTTTGTCGACATTTGTTGAGTAGACAATGCGTAATTGTATGCAAAACATCGAATTTTTTTTCTTCTCGATCTTCATTACCTGATGTTTAAAGAGCAATAAAAGTGCTCCTTTAATTTTTGACAAAAGTTTGACGATTCGGGTAAAAACAAAACGGTCCAACCGATCGATTTGGAAATTTACAGGATTTATCAGCATGTCAATACAGCAGCATTTTTGGGCAGCTCAATAGCTCTAAAAAAAACCTAGAAACATTGATAATTTTCGCAATGTTTGCAAAGTGGCGTTGGATTTTCCAAAACGGCAGAAAATGTCATCTTTTTGTACTTTTTCAAATCAATATTAAGCTTAGAAAAAAAAATTATTCCTCTAAAATATCAAAAGGCACTTATAGAGGATTCATTTAAGTTTCCAAAACCTACCTTCCGCTCGCTGTATGACATATCGATGATCAAAGAAAAAAGCTGACTTTTTATTCAATCGGCGATATCTCAGCAACAAATAGTCGTACAAAGAGCAAAAAAAAGAAATCGAAGCTAAAGAACCATGCCCCATGACCTCAGCATTGATTAAGCCAGAACCCTTTTTTTAAGCCCATGGACGCTTTTGAAAAAACAAAAAATTTCGAAATTTTTTCTTCCCGCTACTTCTTACGATAGTGCCGAGCGTGATACTAAAAAGAATGGTCCGCAAAATTCTTAAACTGAACATTTCAAGCTTCAAAATTCTTTTTTGTCTCCCCGGTACGACCATTTTTCACGGAGTTACTGCTTTTCGAGGATTACTGAAAAACTTTAACAAATCTTCCGTTCCATTAATTTTTTGCTGAGTGTATATTTATTTGGACGTGGAATTAGTTCTCGCTGTTTTCCGACAGATGGCGTTACCATAAATTTCATTACCGATTATCCATGATAAAGTACTATAAGCAAGCTTGGCATTTAGTATACCAAGCTTGGCATTTGTTTCTTCATAGTGTTGAACATGTCAAATCTCGTACCAAAAACGGGAATTTTCGGGGTAGCTCACTGCACTGCTATATTCAAAAAATCTACAGCTGAAGCACACAGAATTCTTGTTGAGACTTATGACGACCGTGCTCTGTCGGAAACAACATGCAGATATTGATTTAGACGCTTTGAAAATAATTATTTTGATTTGTTGAATTGGAGGCATTACTGACGCTAGCGGAACCTGCAGAATCATTAGGAGCTGATCACCCAACACTTTCGAAACGTTTCGAATTAAAAGCAAATGAAGCATTAATTGTCATGAAAAAAAAAAACAGCGAGAACTTATTCGACATCCCAATGTATGTAACTAACGTATTCCGACATCTTAAATCATTCAACAGCTCCGCCATCTTGGACCCCTCAACTCCCGTATTCCGCCATCTTCGTTATCTTTCTAAATGACCGAGATCTTTGGTTCCCCGAACTCGAATCACCACCGTCTTGCATAATCATTCATTATTTTGCCATTTTGAATTCTCCGATCGGCGCCACCGCCATCTTGTGCTTCTCGCCCAATATCACGGTCTTACATACAGGTCTTGAAACTCGCTCAAAATTTCAGTGGTGGGCGATGGCCTCTTATTGAAGCACCGACTGTTTCAACTCGTGACCACGAGGATCGCTGCTATACAGTGATGCAGGCTGTGTGAGAGAAACGGAAATAGATTTCAAAAGTAAACAAAACCCAAACATAACCGCTGATTCACGCGACCACACGCGACGTGCTCTATTTGTAAACTTGTAAAAACGGTGATATTGAAAAAAAATCTATTTTTTTAAGGATAATAAAACCTGCAATTTATGGAATGATTGAAATTATTTTTTTCGCGTTGGAGCCGGGAACCTGAAAAAAATGAAAAATTATTGGGATCATTACAATAAATACTTTCCAGGCTGGAAAACATAAAACAAAGATAGAGAATTATTTTAATTTATCCTACTCGAGAGTCCTTCGCTTAATGGTCGGAAAAGAGGTGTTTTTTTTTTTTAATTTACCAACGCAAACCGTTTCGGAAACTGCAAAGTAGAGATTATTAAAAATGTTTCTTGGGACATGTATTAAAATTTTTCGAAGAGGAAATAAAGAATTGCAAAAGAAGCACTGTTTCTTAAGTATTTGTTTCATTTTCAAGAAATACATCCTTCAAGTGTTTCGGTCTGGATTCCACTTCGGTCTGGAACAGTTGCCACTTATTTTCCGGTCAATTAAAACAACGCGTAAAGCCTATTTGTTTTATAAAAGCTAAAACATGTTTTTAAAAAACCGAGCGCACAGGGATCGAGCCCCTGAAAGCTTGCACCGAATCCCTCGACCAACACCTCACATTGACAACTATATAAAAAACATTCATATTCATTGTACCCACTTGGATAACTATAGTCTTTTGGTTTTTTTTTCAGGTTTACGATAACGTTACTTTTAATTGTAGGTCCATCGTGCATTTTTGACATTGAATATCATAATTTGCCTTCACCAGCCAAATTGTACAGCTAGGTTAGGTTCCTATGAGCCAACAATCGATTTCCATCTCTCTCGCACAGCCTGCATCACTCTATCGCAGCGACACTCGTGGTCACTAGGCGAAACGGCCGGTGCTTCAATCCGAGGACATACCCCCACCACCAGAGTTTCCAGACCTGTATGTAAGACCGTGCCCAATATCAGCCCCCTGCACGGTCTTACATACAGGTCTGGAAACTCCTAGGGTGGGGAGTGACTCAGATAATGAGGCAAACGGGCAGTTCTCGCTTCTGCCACCCGAAGCGCTACTAGGTAGAAGTTAGCCAATCAAACGCAGATCCGAACAGCTGTGCAAACCCAGGTAGCAATTTGAAAATAGTTGTCTATTAGTTGTCCAAATGGGTATCAAATGTCCGCTTGAAAGTTATCTATAAGTTATCATGTGTCCAAAAGTTATCTTTTTGGATGGTTGTTGACTTTAAGATAACTTCCGGGCGGACATTTGGCACCCTTTTAGTCGACATTTGGACAACTTTTTGAAAATTGCTACCTGGGAAGGCGCAGAATTTTTTTTACAAACATAATGTCTGTTGGGTTCAGCTATACTTTCTACAATTTCAATAGATACAGTAATAGAAAGTCCTCAGAAGGCGTAAGAGGTGTAGAAAAGTGTAGTAAAAACGAACAGACCCAATATTTGTAAGAGCGATATAAATGGAAAATGATTGAGTATTTTTTCACTCCTGAACCCCCGGGCTGAATGAGAATTATTATTTCAGTAGACTGTATTTCTCGTACGTTCGAACTTCCGTAATATTTTTATTTGGTCTTTCGCCATTTGAGAAAGATGGGGCATGAACAAATTTGTGCGGTCTAAATTTTTGTTCCTTATAATTAATGTTTATTCTCAGTATATTGCATTGCTTGTTTGTTTCTACAACTTTTATTTTATTTTCGCTTTTGCTGTTTTGACAACGTTAATAAGAACCTGAAAATAAATATAATGAAAGCGGAATAGAACGAAAATAAATGAACGCATTGTGTGTGTTTAAACGGCACCGTTTTTATTGATTTGTCAGTTAGGCGAGTTTGTTTAAAAAAAATCTGTTTTTGCGCCGTTTTTGGTTTTGTTGATAGGCGAACTGGCGCATCCTCAATCGAATATAATAAAATATAGCGAAGGATAAGGCCGGGTCCACACAATGCTGTTCTACCGGAACGTTTCAGGTAGTTTAGATTTCTCGAAACATTGCGAACACGTGTACTGGCTGTCGGGAGGTTATTTTGTCCATTGCTGTATATCTATATCTACAAGACATCTACTTGAGAGCGCTTCCAGTGGATAAATGAGGAACTACGTTTTTGCCTCACTAACGACGACACTTTCCACCATGCAAAAACGCCGGTGTTTCCAGACCCGTATGTGAGACCGTGCCCAATATCAGCCCCCTGACACTGGTAGATAAATGACGTTCGCGAAATGTCCTTGCAGCATTGTGGCGCTAGTAGTCGTGTGACAGGCATGCACATATATGTATGTTGCGCGCGGTGTTTCGAATATTTTACACGAATAAAAGTCTATCGATATATTTGGAATGATGTTCCGTTCTAATGATTCTCCATTCGAACACGATAAATAACGTCGCAATAACGATAACAGGACAAAAGCCACGAAAGTATTGAATCGTTCAGCTGATCGGAGTGATTTAAAGCCGAGGGCTGTCACATAACAGCCAACGCTGGGTAGTGGCGATTTCAAGAACTAAGCTCAGCCGGGACAAAACGCGTTTTCGTTTATCGTATAGGAATAGTAGGCCAGTGTTCAGGGGGCTGCCCAATATCTCCGCCATCTTGTATCGTCATCCAACGTCTCCGCCATCTCAACAGAAGACATTAACCTCGATCGTCATGATCATTGTCTCGGTCACTCCTCTCCTCGATGTCACTTCATCGACGGCCCGATAATCATTGTTTCAATTGAACGATTGCATCGCGCAGCGCCCTCTTCGAGTTGAACACACCGCCGAGCCCGGGTGCCGTGTCGCTCGAGGAAACCGATCGCGAGGTCGAGATATCCGGCGAGGGTGACGAAACTCCCAAGAGGCAATCGACAACGCGAATAAGACCCCAGAGCCACGCGCTGCTCGGCAGCTTCGAGGAGTCCGCGTTGAATGGGCGCCTCGAACCGGTCTCAACCGTGCACGGCTTCACGGCCGAGCTTGGTGCGAGCGGCTCGTTCTGTCCGAAACATCGCAAACTTCCGGTCACCGTGTTCTTCTATACACTCGGCGATAACGACAAGGTCTCCACACCCTACCTTGTAAGTTGTACACACGTGTATACATAGACATTGTAACGTGGTTTGAGTTTATGTTTTTTCCTTTTTCGAGATTAGACGAGTCTTTAAGGGGGAATTTACCTTTGTAAGGACAAAATCAAGGGTCATTTTTGACTATTTAAGAAAAACGGAACCGTATTTTTCAATTCGGTTTTTTACACATGTTAGCACAAGTCTTAAGGGGTTAGGCCCCTTTTTCGTATGAAATTTTTTTCGTATGAAAAAGTGATTCACTCATAAAATTAATTACATATCTATTTAGTATGAATATCAAGCTGCTTGAAAATATATATTTTTTCTTTCGATGTACAAAAAATGGCCGACTACTAATATTTTCGTTTGTTAGCTTTTTTTAGGCGCTCCGCGGCGTGACATTTAGCATCCACAATTTTTTATCTGGAAAGAAAAACAAAAATTCTCGTCAATCTACATTAGAATACCTGGAGAAGTACGTACGGAATTTAAAAAATATTGTTTTATTTAAGAGTTGTAGGTATTTGAACTTAAGAAATTAATTTTCAGTGAAAAATTTCGTTACAACTGCTCATAAACTGCACATGAAATGAAAAGTTTTCGATTAATCAGAAATTCCGTACGTACTTGTCTGCGAAATACAATTAGGAACATAACCTTTAAATTTGAAGTAAATCGAGTGAAAATTGTTGATGTCATTTGTCACGCCAATTGGAAAAAAGCTGTTTCGAGAAGTTTCGAGTAGTCGGCCATTTTGTACATCGCAAAAAATATATGGGGCATTCCATGCCGATTCGACCTGGGTCAGTCCCGTCACCTCTCCGATTTGACCCGCGATTTTTCATGTTATTGTACTATCTCTGAAAGGCACTCGAGAATTTTTTCAGATTTTTTTGGAACGTTTTGACATCACAATATTTTTTATAAACAAAAAATTAATGCCCAAAATTTAAAAATCTGAAAAAAAATCACGAAAATCCTGTGTCACGTATCAAATACTGTGAGCATTTAGAAAAAGTGGGCGCGCGTTTCGTTTGGCTAATAATGCGCTTTTTTCGCAAAAAAAAATTTTATTAATTAAAAAAAATCGAATCAATAGCCCAGTCATTAAAGAGGGGAAAAAAATTACATGACATTACGTAGAATTGACCAGATTTTTTTCACATTTTTTTTAGAATCTTTGTCCAAGATTTTTTTTTCTTCATTTTTAGTCAAATTGCCGACAATCCAAGTGGCCAAGTGGCCAACCCAACTCAAGTATCATAGGGCTTGGGCTACAATGTCAAGAGAGAAAACATTCTTAATTAAACATTTTTAATCCATTCGAATGTTTTGCTGAATTTTTTAGCGATTAATTTCGTTCATAGAAACGATTGTTATTTTTTCAAGTTTAAACAAACAAGAAATTCACTAACAAATTCTGAAAAAAATCGAATGGATTAACAATGTTTAATTAAGAATGTTTTCTCTCTGGACATTGTAGCCCAAGTCCTATGATACTTGAGTTGGGTTGGCCACTTGGCCACTTGAATTGTCGGCAATTTGACTAAAAATGATGAAAAAAAAGCTTTGACAAAAATTCTGAGAAAAACCGGACAAAAAATGTGAAAAAAATCTGAAAAAATTCTGATCTATTCTACATAATGTCATGTAATTTTTTTTTTTCTCTTTAACGACTGGGTGGGCTATTGATACTATATTTTTTTATTAAAAAAAAAAAAAATTTTTTTTTGCGGAAAAAGCGCCCTATAGGGCCAAACGAAATGCGCGCCTACTTTTTCTCAACGCTCATACTGTTCGATATGTGACACAGGATTTTTATGTTTTTTTTATTTCAGATTTTAAAATTTGGGCGTTAATTTTTCGTTTATAAAAAATATTGTGAAGTAAAATCGTTCCAAAAAAATCTGAAAAAATTCTCGAGTGCCTTTCAGAGATAGTACAATAACATAAAAAATCGCGGATCAAATCGGAGAGGTGACGGATCAGACCCAGGTCGAATCGGCATGGAATGCCCCATATATATTTTCTAACAGCTTGATATTCATACTAAATAGATGTGTAATTAATTTTATGAGTGAAAAACTTTTTTATACGAAAAAAAATTGTTAAATTCGCACATGATTTTATATCCTTTACTGGCCTGACCCCTCAAGGTAAAAGAAATTTTCTCTTTTGTCATTATTTTGAAACAAAATGGCGGCGCAGTAGTCGACGAAAGAAAACTCCTTTTTTTCATAGTTCTCTACAGACGTAATCACACAGGTCATAATTTTCAAGCTAGCACAAGAAACGAAAAATATTTTGAAAGTAGATATAAAAAACTAGTCCAGTACGTGGGGGTTTTTCAAAATATTGATTAAAAGAATTGCGTTAATACGAAGAAAAAAAAAATTCGTAAACAAATCGGTCGAATATCGATCGTAAAATGTTTACATTTCAACTTATCGAAAAAATCCAACTTACCGGACTAGAAAATATTGCCAAGAAGCTACAGTTAAAATTTCAAGTCAATCGATTGAAAACTCGAGGCGCTACGCATACGCCCGTGTCTAAAAACATATTTTCGAGAAAAACGCGTTTAAAGTTTTAAGTACTGTAAAATCATGAACATTTCGTTTTTACCTTCGATCGGCGATGCCTGGACCATAAATCGTCCTTCTAATTCAACATTCTCTTGCTCTCCTTCTTTTCTGGAAGATGTAGGAAAAAAACGCAAAATAAGAATTTACAAAGGTATATTTCCCCTTAATGCAGAAAATTGTGAGAACAATAACGAAACATTTTTTTTCATCTTAATCGTCATTAATTGACGCTCAAAAAGCAATAAAAGTGCTTCTTTAATATTAGCTAAGATTTTGACGATTCGGGTAAAAAAAAGTAGTTTAAACGCTCGATGTAAAAATTTACAGGGTCTTTGGGCACGCATTGAGGTCAGAAAAAAAAGAAACATTCGTCATTTTCGCAATATTTGCAAAGTTGTGGTGGATTTTCCAAAACGGCAGAAAAAGTCATTTTTTTTTGTACTTTATCTGTTTTGTACTAATATCAAAATCTAACAAAAAGGCGTAGTTACGAAAAAAAGTCTGTTTTCTTGCCTATAAAATGGTCGTTCTTTTCGATGCCAAATCGTCAATTTTCGTTCAATCAAAAATATCCTACACCATTGCAGAGTAAATATATTCAAGAGGACTCAGTTCAAATTTCGAGTCAATCGTATAATTGCTCTTTGCGTTACAATAATGTCAGCAAATTTGAAAAATCTCATTTCGAGAAAAACGCGTTCAAAGCTCCAACTATCGATTTTTGCACGATATAATGATATTTACCATAAAAACTGCTAATCAACTATACCTGGCCCATAAAATGGACTCTCGAAAAAGGCAAAAAAAAATCGATTTTTTTTAAGTGTTACACTGGCATAGCCCCTGAAAAAAATGTTTTCCCTTTAAAATACCAAAAGGAACTTATAGAGGATTCATTCAAGTCTCCGAAACCCCTCTTCCGTTCGCTGTACGATTCATTCATGAGATATCGATGATCAAAGAAAAAAATATGACTTTTCATTCAATCGACAATAGCTCAGCGACAAATGGTCGTACAGCAACAAAAAATACCAAATTGTCAGCTAAAGAATTACGCTAAAAGACCCCAGCATTGATGCAGCCAGGATTTTTTTTGTTTCAACCTATCGACGATTTTGAATGAAAAGAAAATCGGACAATGTTGACTCGCGCTATTTCTTATGACAGCGCCGAGCGGGACGGTCCAAAAAAATGTCTCCTCGAGATCCATAAACTTTACGATTTCAAGCTTCAAAATGCTTTTTTTTCTCCCGATCCGACCATTTTTCACGACGTAACGGACTTTCAAAAATCACTGAAAATTCTTGAATTATTTCGGCTGCATCAATTGTTTTACCGAGCATTACCGAGTATTGCATTACACCGGACACATTTAGTCAGGCTGTCAAAGCCTCCATTCTAATCACACCTTGACGAATTGATAAAAATATTAATCCATTCTCCCGGCAATTCAGGCTCACATAAATCTTGGAAAAAAGGGCTACCAAGTACCGAGGAGCGGCACCATCCAGGTGACTCTCCTTAATCCACTCGGCACCGTCGTCAAGATGTTCGTCGTTCTCTACGATCTTTCCGACATGCCGCCACGATCTCACACTTTTCTACGCCAACGCACGTTGCGCGACAAAACGCTACGCTACCTCGTTCATCTCCGGTACGTAAATGTGTGTGTGTGTGTGTGTGTGTGTGTATCAATGATAACGATACGAAACAAACAATATAGTAAAAACATCACATACATGCGTTTTTTAACGATTTTTTTTAATTTCTCAATCACAGATTCATGTCTGGCAAATCGGGACGCATATATCTGCATACCGATATAAGAATGATCATATGCCGCAAGTCGGACGTCGATACAGCCTCGGATTTTGGCTCGGAGCCACCGAAGGAGCTCAGAAGTTACATACACGGACCGACCAATCCTAAGTTTTCACCAAGGTGCTGAGCCACGTGGTTATCGCTGTTGCCCTGGAGTTATTGTTGTTGTCAATCGCTCCGTTTCGCTAGTCCCATAAAAATCGAAATTTGACGCAACCAATTGTACATAAACACACAAAATCACCTCAATCTCAGCCACGAGACGAGGAAGCGTGAAAGCAAAAAGAAACAAGGAGAAGTCAGGGCGAGCGCGTCGAGCGGAGACCGCGCTTTTTCGTTCTTTTCATTCAAGTGTTTCTTTGCACGGAAATGAGGCGTAGAAAAGAACGATTGCACGAATCGCACGCACTTGCGACAATTCTTTCAATTTTCGGTTTAATTTCAATGATTATCGTTCTCATTTTCATTCTTACCCACTTCCCTCTCCGTGCCAATTTCAATTTTTATCTTTCGGGAACGTTTCTTTTATCTCCTCGTTCTTCATTGTTGTTTCGATTTTTCTTTTCGTTATATTTTGTTGTTGCTTCTTTTCCGTCATATTTCGGCTCCCGCGGCGTCGTTTTTGCGCGTACGCCGGTATCCTGAATTTGTGTTATTGTTAATTGTAAATAGTCGTGTGCAACGGGTAATAACGTAGCAGCCCCGCAACGGACGGATCCAATCCCGAAGTGGGATGATACTGCCACGGGTAATGAAAAATGCGTCAATATATATATATGGGCGTGGGGCGCTTGTGTAGTAGACTCGAGGATCCGCGAAATGCGTCAATGGAAAAAAGAAACGGAGAGAGTTGCAAAGAAGAAAAATGAACACGATATACTTGACTGTAGAACTGTGATGGAATATATATGTAGATATGGGTGCGCGTGCGTGCGTGGGTGTACATAAATTATAGATCGATTACGAAGAGTAATTATATTTGCGTAGAGGATATTATCCTAGCCTGGTAATTCGCACTATTCTAATAAGGCCGATGCAAAAAAAAAAAAACAAGAGAGAAAACAAAAAATATTAACACCGATGAAAATAAAATTGTTATTATTAACAATTTAATTGAATAACGAACTAACGCGCCGCGATGCGCCACGCGTACGAGGTAAACGTCGCCATTCGCAAATTCTCCGTTTATCATTGCGACTTTGCGCTACGTACGATTTCTTTCTATTTTCGCTTCGTCTTTCGTTTTCTCGTCGTTTTGTTATTTTTTCGCGTGTTTAATGGTTTTTTTTTTCCGAGATATTCTTCCGTTTGGACTGTTCGTGATTCGCGATTTTTTGTTTGTCATTTCGACGACGTTACGCGTACACGTGCGAGGCCGAGCGAGTAAGAGACGAAGATACGGAAAAACGTAATAGCAATGAAGCAACTGCGCGCGTCTCTGCGTGCACGTGTGCGTCATCACTGCCATGCTGTACAATGCGTCGTTCGTAGGACAGGTGAATGAGCGAGAACGCGAGACGAAAGATAAGGAAGAATCGGCGTATGAGAGGAGAAAAAGTGAAGAAAAAAAAAATGAAAAATGTTGCTTTTTTTCGACGTTCGCGCAATCCGTTGTTCGTTGTTGAGATGAATTTAATGAAACTCAAGAGTAAGAGGGAGAAAAAAAATCGTGATTTGAAGCGAAATTTTGGAAATTCGATGTGATCAATTTTCTGTGTTAATATCGACCGGATATTGTACATACGCGTTTATACGTACGTGCACATGTGAGATTACGTGTGTATGCGTTCATGTTCCGGTCGATCGGACTCGATCGTCCAATGCGTTTATAGAAATTATATCTATTGTTTCGACGTTCGTTGAGAAAAGAAAGTGGTGGCCAAAATATGTTTTCCCTTTTGTTTTTCTCTTCGTTCGCTTGTTCGTTCGTTGTTGAAGTATCCAAAATCGCGCCCACGCGCATAGTCCCGAGGCAAAGATAAGAAGGAAAAAAAAAGATTGAAACTAATTGAACATTTTAGAATCTCCGCTGTACGCCTCAATTTTAATTCGAAGAAATTATATATGTATATTTTACTCACACACACGCAAAAAAAAGGGGGTAGAAAGTGTGTTGTATCTCCGTTGATCGGCTCGTTTGGGCGAGTATAATTTTTTTCCGAGCTGCTAATCACATATGGACGAGGGAAAGGAGGAGGAGAGAAAAAGGACAAGGATAAGAAGAGGGGAGAGTCGAGACGCGAGAAAACGAGAATAAAACGCAAATGAAACGCAAACGAAAAAAAAATAATAATAATAAAAGTACAAAACACAAAAAAAAGCTGTCGTTTCGTCTTCGGATAATCGTTATTTCAGCTCACTGTGAACATGTGGTTTACCCCTCCTTTTTCTTGTCCTTTTTGTTCTTTTTGTTTTGTCGATTTATACGTAGATCGGAGCCCGCCGAATGGTGCCAGGCATATAAATAGAGTAGCGTTATTTTATTAAAAAAAAAAGAAGGGAAAGAAAAGAAAGCAAACAAAAAAATCTACGAATCCATATATACACACATATATATATATATATGAAAAGATTGTAAAAGGAATATTATTATCGCTATACGGTACTTTTGATTAGAATTGTTCAACCGAAGGTGTCAACCCGCGTTGTGCGCCGAGAGGAGAAACGGGGCGTGGACCCGCGACGAGTAAAAGTGTAAAAACATTTTGCGAATTGGGTGGTGTGTGTGTGGTATAGGCCAAAACATAATAAAAGTACTTTAATGCATTAAAAGAAAGTCTCGGCGCCTTATTTCCAACCCAATATTGTCGGTCCCTCACTCTAATCGGATTTGAACAGTTTAAACCGACTTTAACTGATTTTAAGCGGTTTGAACCTAATTTAAGGTAGTTCTGTAGGTACACGTATGAGCCAAAAGTTTCGATCGAAGCGTATAGTAACATCCAATGTCTATACGATGCTGTTGGTTGTAAATTATTGACAGAACGTGTACCCTCTATATGTCATACACATTCGCACCTCATGCATAGATAGATCTCGTACTCGTATTGAGAGCGGCGCTGTAATCGTGGCAACAGCGCGATCATGGAGCCTAGATACCAGGAGCATGGAGCCTAGATACCAGGAGGTTCAGCGAGGCCTTTCAACTCGTCCCCAAAACGAGAACAAGAAATGATGGCGCTGGGGTGCTCCGCAACCTATATGTATATAGATATACGCTAAACATGGGTGTGATCTAAGACAGATCACAGATGATGTACCTAACCCTCATTAGTGTTAAGGGATAACATCACTCTAGGATTTTGGAAAGACGTTTTCTTTCCTAAAAATACTTTGGTGTCATAAAAACAATACGGAATTGGTCCTGTAGCAATTTTTTTTATTTAAAGGTTCAATTATCGCTTTGGCCGCAGCGCCTTGGAGCGCGCGCTGAGTTGCTCGTACAACTTTAAACGCGTTTTTCTCGAAACCACTTTTTTCGATCTCGGAAGACGGATTACTCGACCACCTTTGCATGCATCGATTTCGAGGTTGAAATTTTGACAGCAGCTTCACAATTATATTCTTTATGGGAGTACGTATCCGTTTTTTGATTAAATATAAACTTCTTTTTATAAACAATTTACTGTTTTTTTGGCAAAAAATCGATTTGTTTCCTTCACAGTGCGCTATTTAAAAAAAAATTAAAAGCAAATTTCTAGGTAGTCTTATAGCTAATAATATATAGTATCATTTTTTTGGTTTTTGTTTCAGGTCTTATATTTTACGATAAAACCGTTCTCCCGTGAAGCTATATGTAAAAAAAACACGTTTTTCTAGATGGACTATATTGCCGCCATTTTGAGTTTGAGTTTGAGATCTTTTCTCGCTTTTGCGTTTTTTTCCGAACCGTCATGAGGAAATTATGAATCGGCGGATATTTCGACGTTTGATGTCACGATCGGTCTGTCGTGAGGTTAGAAACTCATCCGATCACTTTCACCTCGTTGACCAATATATTACTATATATGTCGGTCGCGCTGCACCCCAGCGCCATCACTTCGGGACATTTTCGGGGACGCTTTTTTCAGCGCCTTTGCATTGCCGCTGAACCTCCTGGTATCTAGGCTCCATGACCAGGAGGTTCAGCGAGGCCTTTCAACTCGTCCCCAAAACGAGAACAATAAATGATGGCGCTGGGGTGCTCCGGCACTTATATGTATATAGATATACGCTAAACATGGGTGCGATCTAAGACAGATCACAGATGATGTACCTAACCCTCATTAGTGTTAAGAGGGAATGATACCTCATCGCGGTCGGTATGGTAGAACAATTATAGATTCCCAAAAATCTCGAAAACGGCTCTTCAGATCCCGTCGAAACTTTGCCAAACGACGTCAAATAGATAGACGAACAGCTGTCTTCCCCTCAAATCTTCTGAATTTGACAGAAAAAAACTAGATTGGCTTATGATAAGCCAATCTACATTTTTTTTCTCAAATTCAGACAATTTGATGGGAAGACAGCTGTTCGTTTATCTATTTGACGTCGTTTGGCAAAGTTTCGACGGGATCTGAAGAGCCGTTTTCGAGATTTTTGGGAATCTATAATTGTTCTACCATACCGACCGCGATGACGTATCATTCCCTCTTAAGGGATAACACCAGTCTAGGATTTAGGAAAGACGTTTTCTTTCCTAAAAATACTTTGGTGTCATAAAAATAATATGCACTTGGTCCTGTAGCAAGTTTTTTAATTTAAAGGTTCAATTATCGATTTGGCCGCAGCGCCTTGGAGCGCGCGCTGAGTCGCTCGTACAACTTTAAACGCGTTTTTCTCGAAACCACGTTTTTCGATCTCGGAAGACGGATTACTCAACCACCTTTGCATGCATCGATTTGAAATGTTAGTAGTAGCTTCACAATTATATTCTTTATGGGAGTACGTAGCCGTTTTTTGATTAAATGTAAACTTCTTTTTATAAACACTTTACTGCTTTTTTTGGCAAAAAATCGATTTATTTCCTTCAAAGTGCGCTATTTTTGCAAAATTTGAAAACAAATTTCTAGGTAGTCTCATAGCTAATAATATATAAATTATAATTTTTTTGGTTTTTGCTTCAGGTCTTATATTTTAAGAGAAAACCGTTCTCCCGTGAAGCTATATGTAAAAAAAACACGTTTTTCTAGATGGGCTGTATCGCTGCCATTTTGAGTTTGAGTTTGAGATCTTTTCTCGCTTTTGCGTCTTTTTCCGAACCGTTATGAGGAAATTATGAATCTACGCATATTTCGACGTTTGATGTCACGATCGGTCTGTCATGAGCGGCCCCTTGACACCGGCCGCTGAAATCGGCTCGGGAAATGTAGCTCGGAATTGTCGCCGAGTTTTGCCGCTTGTAGCGCTGGCAGGTACAAGACTGCTGTAAGGGGATCTGGAGAGGGGATGGATTTGCCTGTAGGGCAACACAAAAATATGAATAATTTACAATATTCAAAACCGCTGTAATGAGAGCGGGGGGGCTACGTTACTCACATTACCTGCCTATGACTTTTCGAAGTTTTACAACAAATATGGTGATAGTAAGCATGCAAGATAATACGAAGCTATCAAAAATAACATGGGTGCAGGGCAAGATGGAAAATCTGACTAAATACCATTGTAATTACTGCACGAAAAAACTACTAAGCACGCCGAATACTAAACTACACTTATAATTTTTTGGTTGACAAGGATTACACGGTTTACACGAATTCGTTTACGAAAAGATAACCTCGAACGCTCAAATGAAACAACAACAATGGCTGTACGACGTATAGCGCCGGTGAAGGGGAAATTTCAGGCAGTCACGTCAGTGCCAGCGCCACGTACAGGGCGGTAGCAGAATTAAGAAACGGCTACAAAACGCGAATCGTTTCGTCGTATGGGAAAAGCGGCCAGTGTCAGGGGGCTGGTCGTGAGGTTAGAAACTCATCCGATCACTTTCACCTCGTTGACCAATATATTACTATATATGTAGGTGCCGCTGCACCCCAGCGCCATCACTTCGGGACATTTTCGGGGACGCTTTTTTCAGCGCCTTTGCATTGCCGCTGAACCTCCTGGTATCTAGGCTCCATGAGCGCGATTTTCCTGCAATCAGCGTTCAGTTTCCTACGATCAGTATTTCGCGAAATATTTTATATAAATTAAAAAAAGGGTGAAAACCTCAACCCAAATGCGATACAAAGGTAAGTTTACGAGAAAAAAGGCGCTTGCTGAAAGACTGAAAGCTGTGGCAGCCATGTGTCAAGCAAATGCGGCTAAACGCGATGAGAATAACCATAACCTCAACGATCAGCAACAAAAATTCGCTGTCGAAGGACGTCGAATCGTGGATTTACAACATCTTGCCGACAGTTTAAATTGTATTCGCTGTGACAAAGACAAATACATGCATAAATTGAACAAATTAAATTTGTCTGCAGAATAAATTTATTTTACATCCGTCTCAGAATTACTAGACTCGGGGGAAAAAAAAACACGCTTCGAGTTCCCAGACCACGCGCTGATCAGCTGGCTGCAGCGTACACTGTAGCCATTTCGTTACAGTTGGGCGCGAGTTCGGTGTGGAATAAAATTACCACTTTTCATAAGTCGATATCTCCGAGACTAAACGGTCAAAGGTTGTCATTTTTTTAAAATCAATCCCACAATAGTACTGCGTACACGTGTATTTTTATTTTGAAATCCTAAGATCCGTTTAGAACCTATATCGAGAAATGCGAGCAAACTCCTATCGGTTCACGTGTTAGGTATATGCCTCCGAAGTGTAGCTTTTTGACTACCAAAATATGGGGAAATGGACTTGCGAAGGCGGAAAGGTGTGTATTTTCGTGGATGTACTAGGTAAAAACAAACTTCATTAAGATCGCAACAAAATGTGTGGACATTCGAGCTTATGCCGCGAGACCGGAAGTCCTCGTTCTTTTTTCTTTCGCTAGAGCTGTAGGGTTACCTCATCTAGTGACTCTTGGGGAGTTTTTGTTTTTCCATGGTGAGATATTCGGGGCGCTGTGTTCGCGTGCCAGCTGATCCGAGCCGCTACAGAAGTAACTCTACTGGCGCAGCCCTTGCGGCGAGTTTTGGCAAAACTTGGATTGGTTTTCGTCTGCTAGTGCAGTATGCCCGTCGCCATTTAAATCAGGTGTTTGCGCGAATGACAGCACCGCGTGCGATGTTTACGTTGTAAAAACAGCGTTTCACGTCATATTTGAGATTGTTGACGCGTGTTTGAGGAAGAACTTTTCCCATCAACAGTCCTTTTCTCACCAGCAACAATTTGCCGATCTTCCGATACATGATGACTATCGAAAGTTTTCTGCCTATATTACAACATCCTTTATATAAATTTCCGAAATTTTGTTGTACGGCAGGAAAAAATTGTGTGCAGCCAATGTACGCAATTTTATTAATATTCTCTTCGTCACATACCTATAGATATGCTTTTAGGTGCGAAAGGAAGTCATGAGGATACATTGAAGTCCGCAAGTAATCGTTATTAGTTCCATCACACTATTTTATTTTATTTACAAGCACATTCCATTCACAATGTGAGATCTACAATCGATGATGCTTGCTCAAGCCTAGCTCTTTCATGTTTGTGTCGGTTTGACTTAACCGCCATGCGCCAATCCAAGTTTTGCCACCGGCAGCCATTGCGCGGCGCCGACACGAAAGTTACTTCGGAGGCCATAGGGATCGCGTACAAAAATACCCATATTCAACTGCAATTATCTCATAAACTGAAAGATGAATAGAATTGAATTTTTGAGCATCAGTCTATGAAGGTCATATCTACACCATACTTAGACTTCAGCAAATTCCTAAGATTTTACCAAAACTACAGAACTACCTTAAGCGGTTTAAACCTGACTTAAGCAGTTCAAACCTCATTCCGCCGATTTGAACAGGTTTTGACGGGTTTTCACTGGATCCCTGATGGAAATCCGCTTATTGGAATTCGTCAGATTTTAACAAAAAATGTCAGATTTGATAATATTCCGTCAACTTTCAATGAGAAATAATGTCAGAATATGTCATTTATACGACAGAATCTGTCATATTATTTCGAGATTTGACATTTTCTGTGAGAAGTTCATGATTTCTGACCGGAAATTGGAATATGCTTTACAGAATCTGTCATATTTTATCAGAAAAGTAATGTTATAATTCAGTAATTTCTGTCAGAATCTTACATAATATGTCATATAATGTCGTGAGAGTTTTCCATTTTATGTGAGATTTTCGTCATTTAATGTCATTTTTTGATGGAATAAAATGGAATTCTTCAACATTCATAAAATATTATGACCGAATCTGTCGAATTATATCATTCTTTCTTATTTTTTGTGAGATTTTCGTCATTAAATGTCATTTTTTTATGGAATATAATGGACGTCTTCAACATTTATAAAATATTATGACCGAGTATGTCAAATTATATCATTCTTTCTTATTTTTTGTGAGATTTTCGTCATTAAATGTCATTATTTAATGGAATGAAATGGAATTCTTTAACATTCATGAAATATTATGACCGAATCTGTCAAATTATATCATTCTTTTTTATTTTTTGTCATATAATAACCGAACTTGTTAACTTTTGACATTTTGCATTATAAATATATGATATATTCTGATGAATTTTGACATTTAATTATCGATTCTGATAATAAATTGTCAGAATTCGTCAATATTTGATGGAATTTACATATAATTTTCAACTCACTTACTTTCTTAAGGTTACACTTACTTTACTTATGGTCTTACTTTTTAAAATAGTAATAAAATAGAATTCCTCCTTGAGCGATTTGCAAGTTGAAATAAACCATCTCCAGGAATGTCAATGTACTGAAAAATTGATTGTGTGTGAACCTAAAGATATAAAAAGTCCGTGTGTTTTAATGTACATCGACGAAAAAAAATATATAGCGACTATACCACAGGGATGTACAATCGACAATTAGAATAAATATTGAATAAAATAAATATTCCATACAAATGTAGTTTATGCTATTTCTGACTTTATTCACAATAAAGCTCCTTTTCAATAACAGCTGAAATCTGTTAGAATTCACGAAAAATGTAACAACAAATTATGATAAAAATTATCGTTTTCTTGCATTTTTTGTCATTTTTTTCGATGCAACAATATGTCAAAAAATGGAAAACTGATTTATCATTTTTTGTTAAAAGATGACATTTTCCGACACAATGATGACAGAAAGTATCAAATTCTGTGATTTAATGACAGCTGAAATCTGTCAAAATTCAATAAAAATGTGACAACAAATTATGATAAAAATTATCGTTTTCTATAATTTTTTGACAATTTCTGTCATTTTTTTCGATGCAACAATATGTCAAAAAATGGAAAACTGATTTATCATTTTTTGTTAAAAGATGACATTCTCCGACATAAAGATGACAGAAAGTATGAAACTCTGTGATTTAATGACAGCTGAAATCTGTCAGAATTCAACAAAAATGTGACAACAAATTATGATAAAAATTATTGTTTTCTATCATTTTTTGTCATTTTCTGTCATTATTTTCGATGCAACAATATGTCAAAAAATGGAAAATTAATTTTATCATTTTTTGTTAAAAGATGACATTTTCTGACAAAAAGATGACAGAAAGTATCGAATTCTGTGATTTTACGACATTCCGTAAAGTTAACATAATATGTGAGGTTCTGTCCGATTTTCATAGATTATTTCCGACAAAATCTATCAAAATATGTACGATTCCATCAAACTATGTTAGAATCTATTCATTTTCACAGTTTCTGACATTTTTTAACAGATTTCAACATTATTTGTCGAATTCCAATAAGCGGATTTCCATCAGGGATCCAGCTGAATTTAGCCGAATTGAACCGGATTCAAGGTATAAAAGTCAACATCGCATTTTGTAAGGAAAATCTTTGTATTTCAGATGAATTCCAACTGAATTCTCTCCAAATTAATCGTGTAAAAAATCCGGTTTTTACCGGTTTCAACTAGAATTAAGATGTAAACCAATTTTTTTCGGAAAATCCAGTTCAAACCGGTTTGAACCAGTTTCAAGCGGATTCGGAACAAACCGGTTTCGAACCGGTTTCAACCAGTTACATCCGGATTCAGAATACGAAATCAATTTTTTGAAAATTTGAATTGAACCAGTTTAAACCGGATTATGCAAAAATTGACATTCCGAATAATTTTCGAAAAATCCGGCTCGAACCGGTTTTCGAGAAAGTTCGGAAAAATCTGGTTTGAACCGGTTTAAAGTGATTTTGACCGGATTATTGACATTACAAAAAAAATCCGCTTCAAACCGCTCTAAACCAGTTTCACCCGGAATTAGAATATTGAAGAAAAAAAATCTGGATCCTACCGGATTTGGTAACAACTTGACATTCAATGTAATTTCCGAAGAATTCCCTTCAAACCGGTTTGAACCAGTTTCGACAGGATGCAGAATATAAATTTCAAAAATTCACAAAAGTCTGGATTGAACCGGTTTGCAATGGCTCGAACCGGATTTTCCAAGAATTGAAATTACCATTCCGAATAGCTGTCAAAAACTCCGCTTCAAATCGGTTTGAACCAGTTTCAACCGGGTTCAAATTATAAATATTTTTTTTTAAATCTGGTTCGAACCGTTTTGAACTGGTTTAAACGGGATTTTGCAAAAATTGACATTTGAAAGAATCATTTTTTAAATCCGCTTCAAACCGAGTTCAACCAGAATTAGAAGATAAATGAAATTCGAATCCGTTTGGAACCAGTTTCATCCGGATTCGTATTCGTATTACAATTTGAAAATTTAGGTGATTTTCGGGAATTTTTTGGAAGAAAAGTACTCAATTAAATGTTTCGGAAAATTGAGAATATATTTGGCTATATTTGACCTATATTGCATAATTTTTTCAAAGAAAAATATTGAGATCCAAGCGACTTATGTGCTGTCTTCGAAGGCGCCAAAAAAAAAGTTCCTCCACTGCTGACATGATCCCGGCCGATTGAGTAGCTGAAATCGAAAAAAGAAAAAAAAATCGTTTAACTGGAAGGTATTTCCTGTACAATGACCTAGGATTTTCGAAAAATATCAAAATCGAACAAAATGGCGTAGTTATGAAAAAAGTCTGTTTTCTAGCCTATAAAATGGTCGCTTTTTCAATGCCAAATCGTCAATTTTTATCTAATCAAAAATATTCTACGTCATTGTAGAGTACATACATTCAAGAGTACTCAGTTCAAATTTTAAGTCCATCGGATAATTGCTCTTTGAGTTACAATGTCAGCAAATTTAAAAAATCTCATTTCGAGAAAAACTCGTTTAAAGATTTAACTATCGATTTTTGCAAGATAAAATGATAGAGATACGTCTTGAAATTTTTTACAGGATATTCTTGAAAGTACAAAGTGTCAAAAAAGGCAAAAAAGAATCGATTTTTTTAAAGCGTCACACTGGTACAGCCCTTTAATTCGGTCGATTTAAGTGAGGTTGAACGGTTCAGACCAGTCCAATCTGGTCTCTGTAGCTTTCGTATTTGCATTTGCGCCGCCGACGTCTGGGCCACGGTCTTACATACAGGTCTGGAAACGACCGTGGTGGGGGTAGGCACCGTTAACGAACCCACGTTTGTTTCCAATTTTCGCCACTACGTGGCATTGCTATCGGCGTGTACGTGTGCGACAAGGCAGAACAGCTTCCGTCCGTCTCTCTCACTCTTCTCGATGATCCGAAATGCACATTACCTTTTTCGTGGGGAGCGAAGGGGGAATAGAGATAGATGAGAAAGAATTGTGGAATAAGGACGGGGGATTGTGGAAGAGAATAGAAGTGGGGCTTGTAAAAAGGGGAAGATCCTGTATGGCTGGAAGAAGACCAATATAAAAATTTAAAAAATAAATAAAAATACTTACCTTTTTCGAGTGAAATGGATTTTTATTCGAATTTTATTCCGAGTTTCTTTCGATGACGAAAGTAAACAATACGCAACACATGAAATGTTGAATATACAAATACATTTATTGGTTCGTCAGTTTAGAAAGCCCTGAAACAACGGTCCACCTTCGCCAGCTTTATGAATATTTTTCAAACTACAAATGCTCGTTGACGCAAACAGAGGTTATCGAGAACGTTGTAATAAAAAATGGAGTAATAAATGGCACGGGGCATGGTCGAAGACATGGCAAGGGGCGAAGGGAGAGATCACACTATCGGCGAGTACCTCCCACTCACGGTCTTCTGTGATCTCTCCCTTCGCCCCTTGCCATGTCTTCGACCATGCCCCGTGCCATTTATTACTCCATTTTTTATTACAACGTTCTCGATAACCTCGGTTTGCGTCAACGAGCATTTGTAGTTTGAAATATGTTCATAAAGCTGGCGAAGGTGGACCGTTGTTTCAGGGCTTTCTAAACTGACGAACCAATAAAGGTATTTGTATATTCAATATTCCATGTGTTGCGTATTTTTTTACTTTCGTTATCGAAAGAAACTCGGAATAAAATTCGAATAAAAATCCATTTGGCTCGAAAAAAGTAAGTATTTTTATTTATTAAAAAAAAATTTATATTGGTCTTCCAGCCATACAGGATCTTCCCCTTTTTACAAGCTCCACTTCTATTCTCTTCCATAATCCCCCGTCCTTATTCCACAATTCTTTCTCATCTACCTCTATTGCCCCTTCGCCCCCCCCCCCCCCCCCACGAAAAAGGTAATGTGCATTTCGGATCATCGAGAAGAGTGAGAGAGACAGACGGAAGCTGTTCTGTCCTTGTCGCACACGTACACGCCGATAGCAATGCCACGTAGTGGCGAAAATTGGAAACAAACGTGGGTTCGTTAACGGTGCCTACCCCCACCACGGTCGTTTCCAGACCTGTATGTAAGACCGTGGTCTGGGCTCATCCGCTCGGATAAATTGCGTACGTTCACTTCCGTCAACCGTGGCTTGCTTCAGGCTGGCCCAGCCCCCTGACCACGGTCTTATCGTGCCCCTGACACTGTGTACATTCCTATGGCAATAAATTACTCGCGTGTTGTCCGGGATGTTTGATTGCGCTACAGTCCCCTTCGCGGCGCTAGTAGTCATCTGCTCGGTTTCTTTTACTCATGCGCGTGCCATGCTCGATATAATAATAACAGTTTCGGAGTATTTGGAGTTCGACGCGTTTTACGGTTATGTTGTGACCACGGTCTTACATACAGGTCTGGAAACGACCGTGGTGGGGGTAGGCACCGTTAACGAACCCACGTTTGTTTCAAATTTTCGACACTACGTGGCATTGCTATCGGCGTGTACGGTGCGACAAGGACAGAACAGCTCCCGTCCGTCTCTCTCACTCTTCTCGATGATCCGAAATGCACATTACCTTTTTCGCGTTTGGGGCGGGGGGCGAAGGGGGAATAGAGGTAGATGAGAAATAATTGTCGAATAAGGAGAGGGGATTGTGGAAGAGAATAGAAGTGGGGCTTGTAAAAGGGGGAAGATCCTGTATGGCTGGAAGAAGACCAATATAAAATTTTTAAAAATAAATGAAAATACTTACCTTTTTCGAATGAAATGGATTTTCATTCGAATTTTATTCCGAGTTTCTTTCGATGATCGATATACAAATACTTTTGTTGAATGGAGTTTTATTCGAATTTCAGTCGGAGTTTCTTTCAATGACGAAAGGAAAAAAATACTGCACACAAACTGTAATTGTTTCAATTACCGCAAGCCACTTTCGAAATTGTTCGTCATCTCTCGGTACTCGAAAAGTCGAAAAATTATTATTCGACGTCCGGCACCCGGTGTGACACGTGCGTACCGCACACACCTTCGGCATGTCGACAAGTTTTCAATAATACCCTGAAACAACGGTCCACCTTCGCAAGCTTTATGAATATTTTAAACTACAAATGCTCGTTGACGCGACGCAAACAGAGGTTATCGAGAACGTGTTATCAAAAAGTTATGACAAGTCAAGGGGCGAAGGGAGAGATCACAGAAGATCGTGGGTGGGAGGTACTCGCCGATAGTAGCGACGGCGGTGGCGACGAGCGGAATGAAAAGTGAAGCTCGTAACGGTGCCTCACGACTCCATTGAAATCTGGCTTCGTTTCCAGACCTGTATGTAAGACCGTGGTTGTGACTCGTGGCTTGTGAGTAAAATAAAATTTTCAGAACATTTTAAATGTTAAAAAGTCAATCCGCGATCGGTGAAGTGTATTTTTGTTTACCATGTCATACCTTCTGTATTCTGTGTAGGTTATAATTATCAAACGACGCTGAGCGGCAATTGATCATTTAAAAATTATTCGAGGGAAATAAATATATTTTTCCTCATATTTATACGTATCGCTTTATTTCATTAAATTTTCATGCTTGTTAAGAAACGGACACCCACGCATACACTTACTTTCCGGTCTCCAACTGCCAAAAAACAAATACATCTCTAGTTACATAATTTTGAATGATTCAAATAATCATATTATAATAATGATTATAATAAACATTTTCTCCATTGTTTGGTGGGTTTGGCTGGTTCACAGGTTATAGGGCATATATATATAGTTATCGAGCAGGTGACTACTAGCGCCAAACGTAGCAGCGATTGAAAATAAGAACGACGGACATTAAGCGATCCATGTTTGACTAATGGCGCCAGGGGGCTGGGACTGGCCCATGGAGACTAGAGTACAGGAGCCCGAACGCTGTACTGTGGACGCGGGCTATGGAATCAGCGAAAATTTTTACGGAAATATCCGCTGGCGCTGCTGTACTCAAGATCGGATACGACAGAGATAGAATGAGAAAAGAGAGAGCGATAGAAGAGAATATTCAAAGCGCAGTTATGCACGCAAGACAGATGGAAAAAATAATAAATTTATTCGTTCGTCGATTAATTCTGTCATCGTGCATTTGTTAATTAAATTATATACATAGGCAATTATTATATACCCCATTGAGCGGAACTCGCTCCAAACCCCATTTAACGCAACTCACCCCCAAGGACGCACGCGAACGAACACCCATCGTATGCTTGGGCATTACTTGGATGGGTGACCGCTTACGTATGAAAATTTGTGTTCTATATAAACATGCATGAATATGGAAAAAAATATAACGAGATGAGTACAATAGCGTTACTCGAAATGAATGAATCAATTAATTAATTAATGAGCTGTTCTTTTATTCCGAGGAAAAACACGCGTGGTCATAACAGAAAAGATTATCGATGCTGTTTCGGAAACACCATCTCCGACTCCCTAATTTAGGGAGACCCCGCTAGAGATCGACGTCTCTCGGCCGGTCGCGCGCTTGACTCGGACAGTGTCCGGGCGCACGGATTTTCTCCCCCTAATTTCAACGTTATATATTCGCATAGGCCCTTCTTTTCAATCACTTCGTTCGGAACTTCGATATAAGTAACAAGTCTCTTCGCTAAACGGTCAGCTTCGGTCTCTTCCCCCCTTCTTAATGCCAACGGACTAACGCGATTTACGCCCGCGTTAGCTCCCGCGGCAACGGTCACCTCGGGACTCTTCAAGTCATTATTAGTACGATAGTTAAAATAGTTAAATAGTGTAAATAAACCATATTCTTTATATTAAACCGTGTGCATTTTCACCCTCATTCAATTTCCGGCGCGTTCCTCTCTTTCTCACGAATAACTCACATAATTTCCCACTCGTTCACTTCCAACCAGAATCCGAGAGATTAACCCAAATCTAAACAGATGCACTATGCACTCCACAACACTGATTTTTACTGCAATTGAAAAATCCTTATTAGAATTTCGCATTCACAGACGAACAGCCAAGAATGATATATAAATGTTATAACCAAGAATTCTCCAGTTCATATATACGCTCACTTCATAGCGTCACCGATGCCATACTTCACATCCTCCCCTGTCGGCACTAGCGCTTGATGTGGCTGAATTTCGAACCAAAACTTTTCGTCACTTTCAGGGCCCACGTTTGGGGTGCTTTTAGCATACGCGTTCGGGCTCCTTACCTCTAGTCTCCATGGACTGGCCCATCGATCGAGAAATGTAGCGGTCTCGTCGCCAACACCTGTCGCGACATCTAAATGCTCTCGATGAAACCTCCTTGGTCGACCGAACACTCCTCCGGACCACGGTCTTACATACAGGTCTGGAAACGACCGTGGTGGGGGTAGGCACCGTTAACGAACCCACGTTTGTTTCCAATTTTCGCCACTACGTGGCATTGCTATCGGCGTGTACGTGTGCGACAAGGACAGAACAGCTTCCGTCTGTCTCTCTCACTCTTCTCGATGATCCGAAATGCACATTACCTTTTTCGTGGGGGGGGGGGGGGGGCGAAGGGGCAATAGAGGTAGATGAGAAAGAATTGTGGAATAAGGACGGGGGATTATGGAAGAGAATAGAAGTGGAGCTTGTAAAAAGGGGAAGATCCTGTATGGCTGGAAGACCAATATAAATTTTTTTTAAATAAATAAAAATACTTACTTTTTTCGAGCCAAATGGATTTTTATTCGAATTTTATTCCGAGTTTCTTTCGATAACGAAAGTAAAAAAATACGCAACACATGGAATATTGAATATACAAATACCTTTATTGGTTCGTCAGTTTAGAAAGCCCTGAAACAACGGTCCACCTTCGCCAGCTTTATGAACATATTTCAAACTACAAATGCTCGTTGACGCAAACCGAGGTTATCGAGAACGTTGTAATAAAAAATGGAGTAATAAATGGCACGGGGCATGGTCGAAGACATGGCAAGGGGCGAAGGGAGAGATCACAGAAGACCGTGAGTGGGAGGTACTCGCCGATAGTAGCGACGGTGGTGGCGGCGAGCGGAATGAAAAGTGAAGCTCGTAAAGGTGCCTCGCGACTTCATTGAAATCTGGCTTCGTTTCCAGACCTGTATGTAAGACCGTGCTCCGGACATAGAACGCGCATTCACCTTACCGACCGAGCAACTCCATCAGCGCCCGAAACTGAAATCGGACTAGTTATCTCACTCAAAGACGGCTACGATGTTCACGACGAAAAAAAAAACTCAATTGTTTCTCTGTGACAGCGAAACGTGCGTTCGTAAAGTCTTTTTGCCGGAGTACGTCTTGACGCGCCAAGTGCGGCTGGCGTGCCGCGGCCGGTAAGACAGATTCGTGATTGTTGCCAGAGCGTGACCTCGAATGACCGAAAAAAAGAAAAGGTAGAGCCCAAAAAGTAACAGTGTGTCGACTCATCAGAGCGCGGGGCAAAGGACGACGAGGTGGCTCGCGGGCCGAGGGGGCAACTTCACGCAGCTAAAATCGGAGGAACGCGCCTTGCGGAGGTCGAGGTCTGCGGCGCAACGGGAGAGATACCGATACCACACTGCTCGCTACCCTTTTTTTCTCGTCTTCCCTCATCCAGTCGTGCCTCTCGTACACTCGTGTGCCGTTCTCTCGTACGATACGAAACTCGCTAGTCCCCCGTGCGCGCGCGCGCCCGCGTGTGCATCTCTGTGTACAGCTTTTTTTCCCTGTATATTTCACCCGGTGCCTTTTTTTCCCCGAAAACAGCGCTCACACGCGTCAGAGCCCGTTATATCTCGAGACCCGTAGAAAACATACAGTTTCGAGATGGACGACGAGTGGGGTAAGAAAGTTGTAAAAAAAATCGAAATGCGCGAAAAAAAGATTACAGAAAAAAAAAGACTGACGTACGCGATTCATTGTTGCTTGAGGGCGAAAAATTTGGCACGGACCGTGCTAAGAGAGAGAGAAAGAGCCAAAGTATAACCAGATAAAACATTCATCGGAAATCCTCGAGGAAATATGTTCCGTATGTGATTGCAGATGCTGGCGATATCGAGGCGAAGTTCGAGCTCGCCATGAGGTCGAACAAGTGGGAAGGCGAGGACGAGGAGGAGGAAGTCAAGGTAAATTTTTCGTCCCCCTCCCCTCCCTCTCTCTCGCTTTTACATTTTCGACCTTGTCAATTACTCCAACCTAACTACCTCGCTACTCCACCTAACCCATATTTCCCGAGCACATGCTCGATGCGCCATGCCGCGGAAAAAAAAAACCCGCGACCTCATTTTTTCGAATTTTTTCGCCGCCCAACCTCGATTCGTTTTTTTTTTTCTTCGAAATTGGACGCTATCGATTTGTGTCGACTTTCAAATACCATTCCGATGTAACCTTGTCCTTGTTCGAACCACCCTAGCCGCGAAAACTCTCGATGCGGCCTGCGGCGACGCTGCGTGACCGACGATAAAATTTGAATGTATCTTTCGACACAGGACAGCTGGGAGGAGGTTGACGAGGAGAAGAAGGACCTCAAGGAAGCCGCCGAAGCGCCCAAGGCCCAAGCACCCAAAGCCAAACCTAAGAAGAGCTTAACGGAGAAAATCGAAGAGCGCGAGGTTCGTTCTAGCCCACAATGGCTATAAAAAAGTTTTGTCGCGCAATTGAGGCGATCGAGCGAGGGATGTTACCTAACCGCCTTTCGGTGAAATATTCAAGAGCGATGCTCGTAAATAATCCCGCATGTGATACTTTGACAATACACATTCGTGCATCTCATTCCAAAATTCGCTCGCCTCCAAAATTGCAGTATCTGCCATCCTTTGATTCCGTATTTCAAGTATAGCTTCATCAAATACTAGTTTTTATAATCGTCTTTCGATTTCACATAAATTTTCTCAGCACTGTATGTGATTCTTGATAATAAATTAATGAAGTTGAAGAAAATTGTTATTTAAGAATAATTGTAGGTATGCATACGAATAACGAGTGTTATCATGTGCTAGTTTATTTGTAATAGTTTGCGAATAGACATCAAGGTTTAAATGTGGAAATGATAACCATACAAAGACAATGTGTAAAGTATTTCAAGTATACTTGAAACACTTCCAGGTTTTTTTCAAGTATATTTGAAATCAAGTATACTTGAAATACTTGAAATCAAGTATACTCGAAATACTTGAAATCAAATATACCTGAAATACTTGAAATACTTGAAATCAAGTCTACTTGGAATACTTGGAATACTTGAAATCAAGTATGCTTGAAATACTTGAAATTCTTGAAATCAAGTATAATTGAAATACTTGAAATAATTGAAACACCTGAAATCAAGTATACTTGAAATACTTGAAATACTTGAAATACTTGAAATCAAGTATACTTGAAATACTTGAAATACTTGAAATCAAGTATACTTGAAATACTTGAAATACTTGAAATACTTTAAATCAAGTATATTTGAATATACTTGATTTCAGGTATTTCAATTATTTCAAGTATACTTAATTTACTTGATATCCTTGAAATATACTTGATTTCAAGTATATACTTGATATACTTGAAACATACTTGAAATCATGTATACTTGTTTTCAAGTATATCAAGTATACTTGATTTCAATTATTTCAAGTATACTTGATTTCAAGTATTTCAAGTACACTTGAATTGACTTAAGTATATAATAAGGATACTTGATTTCAAGTATATTCAAGTATACTTGATTTCTAGTATACTTGAAATACTTTTCACATTGTCTTCACATTGTTATCGTTACCGCATTTACACCTGGATGTGTATTCGGAAATTATTTCAAATAAACTAGCGCACAATAACACTCGTTATTCGTATGCATACCTACAATTATTCTCAAATAACAATTTTCTCCAACTCCATTAATTCATTATCAAGAATCACTTACAGTGCTGAGAATATTCATGTGAAATCCAAAAATGATCATAAAAACTTGTACTTTATGAAACTATTCGAATTTATTATTTCCACAATTAACCAAGTTTTATATCAATTTTTGAACATTCAATTTATCATGTATTCACACGTCTCTTTTTGTTCCGCGCGCAGAGAAAGGCGAGGGAGGATGCCGAGAGGAAAGCCAAGGAGAAAGAGGAGGCTCTCACCCCGGAGGAGAGAAGGGCCGAGGTTTTGAAACGGCAGAGGCTCCAGGAGGAGGCCGATCTGAGAATCGCCATGGAGACTTTCGGTTTGTCGAACCTTGTAGACTTTAGTCCCCGTAAACCCGCGAAGGCCGAGAAAAAGTGAGGGCCCGAGAGAGAGAGAGAGAGAGAGAGAGAGAGAGAGAGAGAGAGAGAGAGAGAGAGAGAGAGAGAGAGAGAGAGAGAGCGTGTGTGAGAGAGAGAGAGAGATCGCGAGCAAATCGCCGAAAGAAACAAATGAAAACACGCTCGCCAAAATTGAGAACGAAAAATGAAAATCGATTGGAAATCACTGCAATGACGAGGATTTAAAAAAGATCAAAACGATACAAACATTTAAACGTCGAATTCAATCAGGCGCTACGGCGCCCACATTTTTTTCACAATTATAATGCGGCACTCAGCATATTAATAATAATAATGTCCTACGCCTTTGTCTAAAAACGATTATCCTTTTTTTTGTACGTTTCTCGCGGTTGGCTCGGGGAGTATTTTTTGTTTGTTTTTCGTTCTTTTGCAATAATAAGAAACTCGACGAAAAATTCGAACGCGATTGTCTTCTTTTTTTTTTCTTCCTTATACAGTATTATGCATTCGACAGGGCAACAAATGTCTCGTGCCTTCTTATTTAATTTTCATAGAGGATCGTGTGCGTGTGGAGAGACAGAGCAAGTGACAGCGAGCGAGAGCGGGAGAGAAAGATCGAGTGAGAGATGAAAGAAAAAAGAATTCGTTTCAATTATATCGCACATCGTCACGAATCTTGCCAGGGAACATACATACGTAATATTCTCTCATTGAACACGTCGTGTACGCATACCTCCAAATTGTCAATTTCATTATAGGAAAACTGAGGAGCAACAAGAAACGAAGCAGACATGAAAGTCGGGAGAAAAAATTAACGCGAACGTGAGAATGAGAGAGAGAGAGAGAGAGAGAGAGAGAGAGAGAGAGAGAGAGAGAGAGAGAGAGAGAGAGAGAGAGAGTGAGAGAGAGAGAGAGACAAAGAGAGGGAGCCAACAAACAAAAAAAAGGAAAACTTGTTACTGTATTGTAATAAAAATGGCAATTTAACGCAAAACGGACAAGACTTTGTGTTCAAATCAGTTTTTGTACAAATACCTCTGTGCGTACTTTTTCTTATACTTTCGTTTTTTTTTTTCGTTCTTCTTGTTTTTCGTTGTATTTCGTTTCTTCGTTTTCTTTCACACTTTGCGCACATCGCTTCGTAATTCGAGAAGCGTCTCTCGTACCGTTGCCAACACTAGCGTCCCGAGGATCAACGATTTTTTTGGACTTTTCTCTTCTCGCCGCGGCTCAATATTAAAAGGCGACAGAAAATAGAAGAAAAAAACCGGCGACCGGACGATCTGGCCCGAGATATTCGCGTTTTCCTTTACTTTTTCTCGGCCTTCGCGTGAATTCGGTGTTATCTTTTGATGTTTTTGTTTTTTTTTTTCGTCGCGCGGTCACCATTCGATAATACACTCGGGACACGGACGAGCGGTATAGAAATTGAAAAATTTACGGGGCAAAGTGAGAAAAGACAATCGGCGATGACACTTAAAAAATGGAGTTGAATGTTTTTTTTCTTTTTTTTTTCGTAATTCTATATGCAAAATAAATACTCCGGTCCATTTTTTTCCAATGCAACACAAATCCTAACAAACTCGATTATCTTTGTTCACTTCCCCCCCCCCCCCCCCCCCCCCCCATGTGCGTTCAATGCATACACGTAATGTTTTAGCATCAGTGACGCTGTTTGGGCTGCAAAGTAACATTCCCAATGTGTGTGTGTGTGTGTGTGTGTGTGTGTGTGGGTGTTTGTTTGTTTTTAAAGGTGTGCAGGAGTCGGGTCTCGACTCAATGATGCCCGACACGAAGGAGGAGTTTGACCAATTTTGCGAGATCCTCGCACAGAAGATCAACAGTTTCAACAAGCACGCGGAATTTACGGGCTTCGCCGAGGAACTCATCAACCGCGTGGCCGTTAATCGTGAGTATTTACGGCGAAACGCAAAGCACGTTGACGATTAAGGGGTTAGGCCACAGTGACGGGTAAATCATGTGCGAATTTGACAATTTTTTCCGTATGAAAAAGTGATTCACTCGTTAAGGCAGGATTCTACTTTGAAACCATGAAAAAAAAACGCTATTTTCGTGAATTTTTTCTGAGAATACTATTAAAGATATCGATATGGGGTTTAAACTGTTCAATAAATACACTCTTTAAGTACATAAAAAAAAAATTTTAATGTATTTTATTCATTTTTTGTACACGTAAAATATGTTTAAAGCCAACGCCTCGAAAAGCAGGTACCGTTGCCGTGGTCGTGAAATCTTCCCGACGGATGGTCTGAAACAAAAAAATCAAATAGTTTCATGTTCAGTATGTCTTCAGGAACCGACCTAACTAGAATATTTTATATACGTGCAAAATTAACAAAATGGCGGCTAAAATACGAAAAAAATGCGTTTTTTTTGGGTCTTTTTTTTGCAATAAAAAAATAGTTCTAATCAAAATTTTAAGTTGATTGTAGTTAGGTCGGTTGGTACACACATATAGAATATGTGTTCCAAATTTCATAAGGATCGGTTCAGTACTTTTTGAGTTATCACGACCACGGTACTTGAAAATGTCGTTTCGAGAAAAACGCGTTTAAAGTTTTGGTGAGTGATAAATCGTAGAAAAAATTATCTTACCCTCAATCAGCGATGCCTGGGCCATATAATATGCCTTCGACGTGTTCCAGGTGGGTGTTTTCATCCAATTTAGCCTTTTCAAAGTTTCAAAGTAGAATCCTGCCTTAAATCAATTGCACATTCAGTATGAATGTCAAGGTGTTGGAATATATATATATATATATATATATATATATATATATATATATTTTTTGATTTACAAAATGGCCGACTACTAATATTTTCTATCTTTTTTTCAGGCGCTCCGCGGCGTGACATTTGCCATCCGCAATTCTTTACCGTGAACAAAAAACAAAAATTCTCGTCATTAGAATACCTAGAAAAGTACGTACGGAATATAAAAAATCGATGTTGTTATTCAAAAGTTGTAGGTCTTTGAATTGAGTTGTAGGTATTTGAATGAATTTTCGGTGAAAAATTTCGTATAAAACTGCTCGTAAAATGAAAAGTTTTCGATTAATCGGAAATACCGTACGTACTTCTCTGCGTAATGCAATTAGGAACGAAAGTTGAGCGTAATTCTATTTATAAAATACGAATACGAATTTATTCACATCGTGATTTTCGCGTGAATATAAATACAAATTTATTCATACTTCACTTATTGTAAATACGAATACAAATACAATTGTATTCACAAATATTTTGAACATACAAATAAATTCGCCGAAAAAATTGTGAATATTTACAAAAAAAGCCTGTGAATTAAAAAAAAATCACGTCAAAATCCGTGAATGCAAGTGTATTCACAAAAAATTGTAAATACAAAAAAAATTCACAAAATAAGTTGTGAATTTTTTTCGTATTTAAGACAAATTAAAATCAAATTCACAATGATTGGATTAAAATTTACACCAGAGGTGAGTTCTTACGTATTTTGAGAGAAAACATTGCGTCGAGGCAAAGAAATTTTTGCAAAATTAGTTGTGAGTTTCAACTGTTACATTATAAATATGAAAAAATTCACAAAATGAGTTGTCAATTTCCTCAAGTTGAAGAAAAGAAGGAAGAAAAGAAAAGCGTAAGAATTCACTTGTGGTGTAAATTTTAGTATAAATGTCGTGAATTCGATTTTAATTTTCTTCAACTTGAGGAAATTCACAACTCATTTTGTGAATTTTTTCATATTTATAATGTAATATTTGAAAGTCACAATTTTTTTTGCAAAAATTTCTTTGCCTCGACGCAATGTTACTCTCGAAATACGTAAGAACTCACGTTTGGTGTAAATTTTAATCTAATCATTGTGAATTTGATTTCAATTTGTCTTAAATACGAAAAAATTCACAACTTATTTTGTGAGCTTTTTGTATTTACAATTTTTATGAATACATTTGCATTCACAGTTTTTGATGTGAATTTTTTTCAATTCAAATGAATTTTTTTCAATTCACAGGATTTTTTTAATAAATATTGACATTTTTTGTGATTATTCACATTTTTTTCTGTGAATTTATTTCACCGAATTTATATATGAATTTATTATCAGAATATTTGTGAATACAATTGTATTTGTATGCGTGCGTGTGAATACAAATAAGTGAAGCATGAATAAAGGCCATAGCCGGGTAAGTAGGGAAAAATTGCCCCCGCATTATCTCCAGCGAAATTAGGAGTATATTCTGAGGTATAAAAAAAAAAAAAAAAATTCTGAAAAATTTTGTCGTGCAAAAATACATTTTTTTTTAATAAAAAAAAAAAAATTCCGGAAACGCTTTAGTGGATCGATTCGATTTTTTTTTCTTCCTTGTTACGATCAAACGTGTTACGAAATAAAATTATAGAACATCTTGCGAAAGATTAAGGTTAAAAAAACAGAATATTCCTTGTTTTATTTTTTTTCTATAATTCACTTGGGGTACAATAACGCATTTTTTTTTCATATAATCTTTGGGCACCTTATAAGATTATATAATTTTTCCAAAATGATCGGTTTGGTACGCCACAGTAAAAAAAAAAAAGAAACAGACTTTATTGATATATTTTAGTTATATATCTATATAACTAAAATATATCAATAAAGTGTGTTTATTTTTTTTCACTGTGGCGTACCAAACCGATCATTTAGTCACATATCAGACTTTATTGATATATTTTAGTTATATATTTATAGAACTAAAATATATCAATAAAGTGTGTTTCTTTTTGTTTCACTGTGGCGTACCAAACCGATCATTTTGAAAAAATTATATAATCTAATAAGGTGCCCAAAGATTATATGAAAAAATTTTCGCTATTGTACCCCAAGTGGATTATAGTAAAAAATAATAAAACAAGGAACAGTATTTTTTTTTTCAAACCTTAATCTTTCGCAAGACGTTCTATAATTTTATTTCGTAACACGTTTGATCGTAACAAGTACCAAAAAAAATCGAATCGATCAACTGAAGCGTTTCCGGAATTTTTTTTTTTTTGATATTTAAAAAAAATCATTTTTCTAAAACCATTGCGTTGACGGGCATGAAATTTTCAGAAAATGTGTTTTTTTATACCTCAGAATGTACTCCGAATTTCGATAGAAAAAATGCGGGGGCAATTTTTCCCTATTTACCCGGCTATGGCCTTTGTATTTATATTCACACGAAAATCACGATTTGAGTAAATTTGTATTCGTATTTATAAATAGAATTACGTCCAACGCTGTTAAGAACATAACTTTTAAATTTTAAGTAAATCGAGTGAGCATTGTTGAAGTCATTTGTCACGCCAATTGGAAAAAGCTGTCTCTGGCCGTGCCAGAGGTGGGCTTACGTTGTACGCTCAAAGTCAGTGAAAAGAAAATGTTTTTCTATAAATCGAAATTACTTATTTTAATGATGATAAAGCACCGTTTTAGCGAAAAAAATCGATTTTTTGAAAATTCTACTGTGGCCTAACCCCTTAATTACAACTAGTACAGTATCGCCATAATGACATTTATTATGACCGTTACAGCTACGATTATTATTACAAAATATTAAAGGGAGATATACACCTAGGAGCCGGAAAAAGGTCATTTTTGTGCATTTTCTTCAAGGAAAACTATTTGAAAATTCGGATTGGAGTTTTAATTATCTAAAACTACATACATTCAAAAATATGTTTAATTTTCTTTATTTAAAAATATCAAAAATATACAAGGATATTGTATGATCCTTGGAGCGTCGTAAAAAAATCTGCGTATACGATACCCACTGGCGTTTCTTCAAAAATCATCTGAAAAAAAAAACCAAAAAGATTATTAAATTAGATACTATAATCTAGTACTTGTCATAGCCGATTTTGAAAATATCGATTTATGACAAAATGGCGGACGCTTGAACATAAATAGTGATTTTTGGGCCAAAAATTAGTTATTATTTTGCCTGTAAAACAAAAACTAAGTAACGGGAAAAAAAAAATCCTATGACAAGTACTAGATAATGTTGTATAGAATAGCCACAAAAAACCTCAAGGCAATCGGTTCATTGGTTTTCGAGAAATTTTGGGTACCGATTTGAAAAACGTGGTTTTGAGAAAAACGCGTTTGAAAATTTCGGAATGAATAAATCATGAACTTTGTCAACTTACGTGGAATCACCGGTACCAGGCCCATAGTGTAGGTCTTTTACGGTCGACGGAATGTTCATAGCTTCTAAATCCTCGGCCTCGACCATTGGTGTATAGGGGCCGTCCATACATTACGTCATTCTAAATTTGGGGGGGGGGGTTCGTCTGCCGATGACGGTAAATGATGGATGAGGGGGGGGGGGGGGGGGCGTTTCGAAATTGAGGTCATTCTTGTGATACCAGTTACTTCAAAATGTACAATAGTATATTGTACAACTAGAGTGGTTTCCCCGCATGAGTGATGAAAAATATTTTGCAAGTACCTAACGGTATTAATTATTGAACTCATTATTTATTTATTTATTACATAAGGTTTGTCTACATTATATTCGAGAACTTCAAATAACAGCGTACCTATGAAAATAGTTCGATCGAGCCAAAATGAATATGGGGAGGATACGGAGATATTACCCGTGATCCAGGATTTGCAAGAATGGGTGAAAACTCCGTGGGAGCTATCCAAAGAAAACTAAAGAATAGGGAAGAATAATATTATTATATTAATGAAAATTGCCAAAGTACAAAATAATAAAAGATGATTCTATAACAAAATGTGGGAGCTATCCAAAGAAAACTAAAGAACAGGGAAGAATAATATTATTATATTAATAAACATTGCCAAAGTACAAAATAATAAAAGATGATTCTATAACAAAATGTTTTAATGTTACCCAATTTTTCTCAAATCCGCAAATGTTTTAATTTTGCCAAACTGGTAATGACGTCAATTTTGCGAGCGGGGGGGGGGTCATTAGGAAATGACGATAGGATGATTGTAGGGGGGGGGGTCGAAAATCAGCAAAAATCGATGACGTAATATATCGACGTCCCCATATCTCTCCTTAATCCCGATTGAAAGCCCGCGATTTTGCGAGACGATCATAAAACTAGCAAAAGCTGCAATTGCTCGATAAAAATACAAATCGTTATGTTTGGCAGTGTCGTCGATAAGTCTGAAGAAGCTGAAAACGACGATAGAGAATCTGGCGATAGAGAAGAGTAAGCTCGAGAAGGGCGACAAGGGAAAGAAGAAGGGCAAGGGCAAGGCGAAACTGAAGATCGAGGGTGACAACGTCCATCTGACCGAGTACGACGCGTACACGTACGACAACGAGTACGACGACTTCATGTAGCGCGTGACCACCGACCACCATCAACAGCAGCAGCAACAACGAACAGAGTGCAAGCGGGAGAAGGAGAATGAAACCGACTAACGGCGTTTCTTTCATCGCTTTCGTACAATCGCGAACTACCCGGTCTACGAGGTCGATCGGGAATCGCGAGCAACGAATAACACGCTTCAAACCACGAGAGAGACAAAAATTGAAGAAAAACGTAATACGGAAGGGGGAGTGAGAGTGAAAAACAAAACACACCGAAACAAACGGGGAAAACAGAATTTGTGAAATTCTTTGTTCTTCTTCCTCTTTCTCCTCTTCTATTTGTCGCTCCGTCTCCATTTTCATCTCGAGGGAACGTTCCCCAGGACGTCGAGAGGGGCGCGAGGAGGCCAATTGGCTCGCTCATTAAACGTTGCCGAAATTTAAACGGCTTTTCTCTTCTTTTATCTCAATTGCCTCGTTTTCACATGTATAAATGAATATTAACAATAATAATCTCTATTATTATTATCATTGTCAGCGTTGTTACGATAATTGAAGAAATAATCGCAAACTCCGAGTTGACCCGTCAACCGTTCGCGCATTCTTTTGAAAAAAGAACACGCGAGAAGAAAAAAAGACGTTTCAATCGTCGCAAGGAGACGGACGCATAAACGACTAATGATTAAGGGGTAAGGCCACTGTAACGGCCCAAAAAAAAAGGTTTTTTCACTAATTTTTTGCTCCCGAAATTGAAGGTATTTGAAAAAAAACTTTTAATGGTGTTATCGGGCATACATTAAACTTTATTATAAAATTTTTTTACAGTAAAAAAAAAACAAAATGGCGGTTCCACAGCTATCTTCCCGGGACATGTTTTGCTTCCAGGGCTCCGCGGCACGCAGCACCACTGGTGCACTTTTGAATCTAGAACAAAAAAAAAACCATTAATCTAGAGGGCTATAGCTAGAGAATGTCGATCGGATTTTAAAAAGTATCAATTTTTGTGGATTTAGCGTGCGTTTGAAAAAAAAAATTGATTTTTGACGAAAAAAACGGCAAGTTTTTTGTTAATAAAAAATCAATAAATAAAGTTCTTGAAAATTCCGATCGACATTCTCAAGATAATGTAAATGTTCACATCTGGTTAAAATTTCAAGTAAAAAAAATGAAAATTGTTCGAGTTATGCTGCGTGCCATTTTGAAAAACCATGTTTCGAGAAAAACGCGTTTAAAGTTTTGCGAATAGTTTTTTATTGGAAAAAATTAAAAAAAGACGTCGCACGGGACCTTTTTTTTCTTATTCTAGAGGGTTTAAACTATTTTTTAAGGCAATAAAAAAAAATCGATTTTTCAAAAAATTTACAGTGGCCTTACCCCTTAATGTATGCGTGTTTGTGTGCGTTTGTTCACACGTACACACTCAGCGGCGTATTTCAACAACGCACTCACACACACACATCTGAGGCATTTCACGTCACTTCGGACAGTAAAAAAAAAATCCACAAATAATTTTGAAAAATCGAGTTACTTTATTGAAAAATATTCAACCAGTGTCGAAATTAAAAAAAAAAATCTGACCTTCTTGCTCGTTGATTACCATTTTTTAAACATTTTTGCATTCAAATGGCTGTATCTTTGGCAGGATTTGACGTATTTACATTCGTAAAAAAACGAAAATGTGCGTCTTTTTATAGCCTTGCAGAATAAAATGAATTTCGATTTTATCAAGCAAGTCGAACGTCCGTTTCAGGGCAAAATATGCAAAAATATTTTTTTTTCTTCAGGAAAGACACGAGTTATTTTATTTTTTTTAATTTCCCCGAATTGCGAATACGAAAAAGCGATTTTTGGCATTTTTTATATTATGGGATTCCTAAACACCGTGAAGTAACAGATATTTTTATTTTTATTTCTTATCTTTATTAATATTCGGTTGAAGAGTGTGGAGCACTCCAATACATATGACATATATGTCATATGTATTTAATCGAATATTAATTTCGAATCGAATATTAATTTTTGAAAAATGGTTGTCACTTCACGGTGTTTAGGAATCCCATAATATAAAAAATACCAAAAATTCGTTTTTCGTATTCACAATTCGGGGAAATTCTTCAAAATAAAATAAAGAGTGTCTTTCCTTGAGAAAAAAATTATTTTTGCATATTTTGCCCCGAAACGGACGTTCGACTTGTGCAATAAAATCTAAATTAATTTTTTTCTAAAAGGCTATAAAAAGACGCACATTTTCGTTTTTTACGAATGTAAATACGTCAAACCCTGCCAAAGATACAGCCGTTTGAATGTAAAAATATTAAAAAATTGCAATCAACGAGAAAAAAACGTCGGAATTTCTAAGAAAAATGTCGACGCTCGGTGAATATTTTTCAAAATTATTTGTAGGTTTTTTTTTACTGGTCGAAGTACCGTGGAATACCTCATATAGGAACTGTTTGACAAGTACGACAGAAGAAATTTCTAAAAATAAAGTTTAATGACAAAACAACCAAAAAAAAACGAATGAAAAAAATGCAATAAAATGTGAAACAATACGGCAGCGAGGATTTTTTTTCGTCCTCGGCTTGTGGCCAGGTGCGTTTGCGCGTCCCGATCGACGCGAGCCCGTAAATTCTGCGGCTGATCCGCGTCACCGCCTCGGGGAGGGAGTGAGAATTTGATTCGGGGGAGTGTGCGCATACGTGTCGGGGGAGCAACGAGAGAGGGTGAGAAGGTAAAACTGTGTGAGTCTCGTCGAGAACTTCGACGAAGTACAGGGCTATGAATGAAGACCAAACCTTGTCACCTGGAGGTAATTATCGTCGGGTCTCGTGATTATTTCCGGGGAAAAAAAAAGCACGTATCGTATATTCCTACCGTGCGTTTTTTTTCCTCCCTTGGCCATTTTTCTTTCACCCCAAATCGACGGAAATTGTCGAGGAAGGTCGCGTGGGCGTCGCGACGCTATCTGGCGTTGTCATTTCTACGTGTGTGTGTGTGTTTGTGTGGTCGTCGTCGCTCCGAGCAATGTTCCGTATACTCGCGTGTGACGCATTGACAGCTATCGATCGCATTTTCATCCATTCTTTGCTTACGTCTCACGAAAGGGGACAACACAACCGAAAATCATGGGTGACGTTTAATCGACTGTTTTCTTTTTCGACGTTCTTTTTTTTTCTTCTCTCGTGCTCGACTTTTCTGCCCGCAACGACGACTGCTGGCCGGTGCTCGCAACGGTGGAGATCGTAGCGGTGCTGCTACTGTCCGTGATACCCTGGCCAGGACCGAGCGTATTTAAAATATCATGCCCCCGCGATCGTGCGTCGGTCGTGAGAAAAATCGTTCAAAAGGTATTTCATGCACTGGACACTCTACGGTAATGTTTAGTGGACAATTTTGACGTGTTTTATTATTATTATTATTATTATTCTTCTTCGTGCGTTAAATGTCTTTTCGTTTTCCAGAGATGGATACCAATATTGAAGAAGTATCAGGTGGAATTGCCACTCGAGTGCCCGTTCCACGAGAGCCGAGACATATTTCACCCGCAGCAAGCGGCCAAAATACAGCACAGAACGTCACAATGGACCTGCGGCCTTTGCGGCAAATCGTTCTACGCGGAGAAACATCTAGACGCCCACTTCGATAGCAGGCACAGGAGCAACATTAATATGGTACGATATAGTCACCTTATCGAGCTATCCAAAGAGAATCCAAATGTTTCTTTGCTGTCTAATCGTCATTGTAACTAGTGTTCTATTTATTATGACGACTGTCAGTGTTATCATTGAGAAGAGATACCTGAGTTAACGGCGAGAAAAACTGGTGCACTTCGGGCATTTTTATCTCAAAAACTCATGTTTCGATTGGATCCGGGTTTTTTTTATTGGAAAGTATGTACATTGAGGTATGTTTAGGAATTTTTTAAAATAAATTCGTTGACTGTGAAGCGATTCGAGTGCGATTATCTCGAAATATGCTTGTCCGATTTTGTCGAAATTTGGACACAATATTCTTCGATAGTTTTCCTCGTTTGCCACGTAGGATTTTTTTTTTTGAAATTTTCATTTTTGACGGAATTGCGACGGTTTTAATTTAACATTCGTTTTTCGTTCGCAATTTCCGACGATTTTGGATTGCATACACGTTGCATAAAAAAGCAACGGGTTCGATCAATTGAAAAAGCCCTACGTGGCGAACGAGAAAAACTATCGAAGAATATTGTATCCAAAGGCCATAGCCGGATAAGTAGGGAAAAATTGCCCCCGCGTTTTCTCCAGCGAAGTTAGGAGTATATTCTGAGGTATAAAAAAAAAAATCTGAAAATTTCATCCTCGTCAACGCAATGGTTTTGGAAAAATGAATTTTTTTTTATAAAAAAAATAAAATAAAAATTTCGGAAACGCTTCAGTGGATCGATACGATTTTTTTTGGTACTTGTTACGATCAAACTTGTTACGAGATAAAGTTATAGAACATCTTGCCAAAGATTAAGGTTTAAAAAAAATAATGTTCCTTGTTTTATTTTTTTTTACTATGATCCACTTGGGGTACAATAGCGAAATTTTTTTCATATGATCTTTCGGCACCTGATTAGATTATATAATTTTTTTCAAAATGATCGGTTTGGTACGCCACAGTGAAAAAAAAAGAAACAGACTTCATTGATATATTTTAGTTGTATACCTATATAACTAAAATATATCAATAAAGTGTGTTTCTTTTTTTTTTCACTGTGGCGTACCAAACCGATCATTTTGAAAAAATTATATAATCTAATAAGGTGCCCAAAGATTATATGAAAAAATTTTCGCTATTGTACCCCAAGTGGATTATAGTAAAAAATAATAAAACAAGGAACATTATTTTTCTTTCAAACCTTAATCTTTCGCAAGATGTTCTATAATTTTATTTCGTAACACGTTTGATCGTAACAAGTACCAAAAAAAATCGAATCGATCCACTGAAGCGTTTCCGGAATATTTTTTTTTTATATTTAAAAAAAATCCATTTTTCTAAAACCATTGCGTTGACGGGCATGAAATTTTCAGAAAATGTGTTTTTTTTTTTTTTTTATACCTCAGAATATACTCCAAATTTCGCTGGAAAAAATGCGGGGGCAATTTTTCCCTACTTACTCGGCTATGGCCTTTGGACAAAATCGGACAAGCCGTTTTCGAGATACATCTGGCACCGACTTTGAAAACTGTTTCGAGATAAAGACGTTTGGATCGCTTTTAATCAGAGTTGGGCGTAATTCTATTTATAAATACGAATACGAATTTATTTACATCCTGATTTTCATGTGAATATAAATACAAATTTAATCATGCTTCACTTATTGTATTCACATGCATGCATACAAATACAATTGTATTCACGAATACTCTGAACATACAAATAAATTCACAGAAAAAGTTGTGAATATTCACAAAAAATGTGAATATTCATAAAAAAAATCCTGTGAATTAAAAAAAATTCACATCAAAATCTGTGAATGCAAATGTATTAACAAAAAATTGTAAATACAAAAAAAATCACAAAATAACTTGTGAATTTTTTCATACTTAAGACAAATTAAAATCAAATTCACAATGATTGGATTAAAATTTACACCAAAAGTGAGTTCTTACGTATTTTGAGAGAAAACAATGCGTGGAGGCAAAGAAATTTTTGCAAAAAAAGTTGCGAGTTTCAAATATTATATTATGAATATGAAAAAAATGCACAAAATGAGTTGTCAATTTCCTCAAGTTGAAGAAAATTAAAATCGAACTCACGACAATTATATTAAAATTTACACCACAAGTGAGTTCTTGCGCTTTTCTTTCCTTCCATCTTTTCTTCAACTTGAGGAAATTGACAATTCATTATGTGATTTTTTTTTCATATTTCAAATTTCTTTGCCTCGACGCAATGTTTTCTCTCAAAATATGTAAGAACTCACTTTTGGTGTAAATTTTAATCTAATCATTGTGAGTTTGATTTTGATTTGTCTTAGATACGAAAAAATTCACAACTTATTTGGCGATTTTTTTTGTATTTACATTTTTTGTGAATACATTTGCATTCACAGATTTTGATTCAATTTTTTCAACTGTTCAAAAACAATTCTCGTCAAGTAGAAAGTACCAATATTATCCTAATATTTTCACCAAGTTTCAACTCAATCGGCTTAATAGTTTTTGAGTAATCCTGCACGCTAATTTCGATAATGCAGTTTTGAGAAAAAACGCGTTTGAAGTTCACGCCCGCTCCGAATCCGAGCAGTGAGGCACGCGTTGAGGGGCTGTGACGTTTGAGGTTTGCCGAATTTCGCTTTGAAACTTTGGGAAAATATTCTAGATATATAGTTCTATCGTTTAAGGGGTAAGGCCACTGTAACGGCGCAAAAAAAAAGGTTTTTTCACTAATTTTTTGCTCCCGAAATTGAAGGTATTTGAAAAAAAAACTTTTAATGGTGTTATCGGGCATACATTAAACTTTATTATAAAATTTTTTTACAGTAAAAAAAACAAAATGGCGGTTCCACAGCTATCTTCCCGGGACATGTTTTGCTTCCAGGGCTCCGCGGCACGCAGCACCACTGGTGCACTTTTGAATCTAGAACAAAAAAAAAACCATTAATCTAGAGGGCTATAGCTAGAGAATGTCGATCGGATTTTAAAAAGTATCAATTTTTGTGGATTTGGCGTGCGTTTGAAAAAAAAAATTGATTTTTGACGAAAAAAACGGCAAGTTTTTTGTTAATAAAAAATCAATAAATAAAGTTCTTGAAAATTCCGATCGACATGCTCAAGATAATGTAAATGTTCACATCTGGTTAAAATTTCAAGTAAAAAAAATGAAAATTGTTCGAGTTATGCTGCGTGCCATTTTGAAAAACCATGTTTCGAGAAAAACGCGTTTAAAGTTTTGCGAATAGTTTTTTATTGGAAAAAATTAAAAAAAGAAGTTAAAAGGATTTAAACTATTTTTAAACTAGAGGGTTTAAACTATTTTTTAAGCGAATAAAAAAAAACGATTTTTCAAAAAATTTACAGTGGCCTTACCCCTTAAGGAGTGAGACGCGGTCAGAGGCGTGAAAAAACGAGCATTTTCAATAATTTTTTTTTTATAGTAATTAAATTTGTTTTACAAAAGTGGTTAAACAGACTTTTTATGTTATATTTCAACTTGACTTGTACAAATTTTCAAGGGAAAATATTGATTATTTATAAGAATATCGCAATGTTTGTCGAATCCCCTTCGGCATGTGATGCTTTGCGGTGACCATTACAAAATTTTACTGGATCATCTGGCATCAAAAAACAAAAAAAAATCATTGGTTTAACAATAAATGTAGTCCTTAAACGAAGCTTTTTTTACAAAAATTAACAAAATGGCGGCTTCGGACAGATAACTTTCGATTTTCGACCGAAAAATCGCTCGTTTATTGTGTTAAGAAAATAGAAATTTTCAATAAAAATGAAAATCCTTCGATTAAGGACTGGTTTTTAATGGAATCAATAAGCACACCAAAGTTCATCAAAATCCATCGAGTGGTTTTTGAATTATAGTGGTCGCCGACTTGAAAAACATAGTTGCGAGAAAAACGCGTTTAAAGTTTTTCGATGTGGATACGGTATTATATGTTCGTAAAATTATGAGCTCAATGGATCAAGCTGAACTTTTTTATGTATTTTGATCCACTGAATCCGAATATCACAATTTTTGGCCGAAAAGTCGAGCATTCAATTGTTTATAGCCAATGGTTAAAACAATTTTTCAAAAAATTAAAGTTTTTCGGGATGAATTATTTTTTAAAAGCATTTTGGGCTATTTTATAACGAAATCATTCTTTGTAAAATTTTGCCAAAGTTCATAGTTTTTGAGTAATACATTTTTGAAAATTTCTGAAAGATTTTTCCAATTTTACACTTGATTTATGTATAGAAATACTAATTAAAAAATCACTTACATCAATTCATCTATTCCTGGCCCATACAATAGGGCTTCTGCCGATGTGAAAGCTTCCAAAATATCAATTTGTTGTTTTCTTCGAAGCATTCTGCCTTCTCGGGTATTATCGTTTGCGCGTTTGTCAGCCACGTCTATACGTAAGGGACCCGACGCCCCTTCACCAATTGTGGGATATCCCGGAAACTGTTAATCGGATTGACTTTAAATTTCGAGGGAATATTTTCGAAACATCATACTTCAAGAAAATGTATTTTAAAAAAATCGAGTTTTTGAAAATTCTGTCTGCATCGCACCCCTTAATGGGAGGGTAGGGGTTTCAGCGTGAAAAAAAAGACTTTTTTGCGAATTTTTTTCATTTATATGGATAGAGTAAATTTATTGAAACCTTTTGTACATTGTTAAGTGTCATTTCAAGAACATTCCGTCAAATTTGTACGCGAAAGTATCCACAAACAAGCCGGTGACAAAGCTTTTACAAGAACGCCTTTGGAAAAACACGATTTGCGGTGTTCACTGTATCTCAGCTAGAAATTATCTGAAATCAAGTACCGTTAAAATTTAGTCAAAGTATCATCAAATCCTCCCCCCAACAGTCTTTGATAATTTTTTTTTTCATTTCTAAATTTTTGGTGGTCATGTAAAGTGAAAAGTGCTATTTTTCACGAAAAATTTCGCCATTTTGGGGGTGGAAAACCCCCTCGATGTAAAACAAAATCTCAAACTAACCGTTGGTGGGAGGTATTTTATATGTAGAAAGTGTGTACCAAGTTTGAAATAAATCGGTCATGTAGTTTTCAAATGGCAGTGAACACGGACTTTGAAAAAGTGGTTTCGAGAAAAACGCGGCACCGGCTTGTTTGTGGATATTTTCGCGTACAAATTTCACGGAATGTTCTTGAAACGACACTTAACGGCGGGGTAAAGTTAATTCGGCGAAAAAAAGGCATGTTTTTAAGATTTTTTTCTTGGCAGTAACGAATAGTGTTCGTTTATTGAAAAATTTACATATAATAAAGTAACATTTGAACAACATTCTCCTAAATTTGCATTGCAAAATATTCAAAATTGAGCGAGTGAAAATTAAACCCCGGAGGCGCCTCGAAAAAAAGTTGGTTTGCGGTGTGCACCATAACTCGCAACAGAATCATTTGAAACAAAAAAATCAAAATGCATTTGTTAAAGGAGATGTTTCTCGAGGTAATGACGGGAGAATTTTTTTTTTTCGATTTTTCAATTTTTCGTAGCACTTGGGAGCCAAAAACCCGATTTTCGCTAAAAGAAATCGGATAATTTGTTGTTGAAAAATTAGTAATTATTAAAAAAAAAAAAAAAAAAAGCTCTCGACAATACCTGGTGAATTATGTGAAGAAGTACTGTGCAAAATTTCAAAGCGATTGGTCCAGTAGATTTTGAGTTATCGTGCACACGGACTTCAAATATGACAAGTCTCAGAAAAACGGTTTGAAAAACGCAGAAGAGAAGAGAACGGCATGGAGCAATAGACGCTCAAATACTCATAACTTCGTCAATTTTACTCCGATCGACTTGAAATTTTAACGCAATATTCTTGATATATTATGCATTCATTGAAAAAATTTAAAAAAAAAGAAAAAAACATTTTAATACTTTACCCCGCCCTTAACAATGTACGAAAGGTTCCAATAAATTTACTCTTCCCATATAGATGAAAAAAAATCGCAAAAGTGTTTTTTTTCACGCTGAAACCCCTACCCTCCCCTTAAAGAAGAAAAAAAAAGAAATCGATTTTTTGATCGTTGTAAATGTATATCCCGCCTTAACGAGATAATTGTTTGTTTTTTTCAACGCAACCCCGATGCGAATTCGTTAATGTGAAATCGATTGACAGGCCGAAGACGCGGTCTGCCTGGCGAATTACTGCGACATAATGAGATGCGACGTGCTGGGCGGTGGTGAGTTGGACAGCTCGCTGACGGACGATCCGAGCGGTTCATTGAACACGGACATTCAGATATGGCGTGAGAGCAGCGGCGGAAGGGCCGAGCTTCGAAGCGGCAAGGAAAGTTGGCGCGGCAAATACGGCGGTGCGGGCTCGTCGTCGTGCGAGTGTCGGGAAGTCGCGAGGATTCAAAAGTCCTCGCAGACAACGCAGCAGCAGACGACGCCGACAACAACAACGACGACGAGGACGACGACGACGACGAGCCCGGTGGACGATAAGTCCGATACGCCGGCGACCGGCTCGATGACGTCGTACGGTGTGAATCATCAGCGTCACTGCAAGCGTGGCAGTGAGAGGGGTGACCTTGGAACGTCTAAGGGCGATTCAGCGATCTCAGGCTCGGCAGGTTCCGCGTCTCCGCATTCTTCGTCATCGTCGTCATCAGCGTCGTCGTCTTCTCCCTCGTCGCGATCAACGTACAACGGGCCCGATAACGAGAGCCACCCCTGTGATAGACCCAAGAACGATGACGATGAGGTCAACGAAGACGACGAGGACGACGACGATGCTACGAACCTCGTCGAGTCGTCGTCGTTGCCGGCAGCCGCGAGCGACAAACGCGAGCGCGGCAAAGAATTCGAGATACGCAAACTCAAGTCTAACTGCAAACCCGAGGAACTGGAGAAACTCAAGCTGCAGTGCCAGGTCGGTGGCGTTACTTTTATTACGAGCGATTGGTCATGGGGTTAGGCCACAGCAACGGGTATCAAATCATGTGCGAATTTAACGATTTTTTTTTCAGAGTTGGGAGTAATTCTATTTATAAATACGAATACAATTGTATTCAGAAATATTCTGAACGTACAAATAAATTCACAGAAAAAATTGTGAATATTCACGAAAATGTGAATATTTACAAAAAAACCTGTGAATTAAAAAAAAATTCACATCAAAATCTGTGAATGCAAATGTATTCACGAAAAAATTGTAAATACCAAAAAAATCACGATATAAGTTGTGAATTTTTTCGTATTTGAGACAAATCAAAATCAAATACAGAGAGATTAGTTCAAAAATTTACGCCAAAAGTCAGTTTCTTACGTATTTTGAGAGAAAACGTTGCGTCGAGGCGAAGAAATTTTTGCAAAAAAGTTGTGAGTTTTCTGAAGTTGAAGAAAATTAAAATCGAATTCACGACAATTATATTAAAATTTTCACCACTAGTGAGTCGTTATGTATTTTGAGAAAAAACATTGTGTTGAACTCAACAAGAACTCTTGGTGTAAAGGCCATAGCCGGGTAAGTAGGGAAAAATTGCCCCCGCATTTTCTCTAGCGAAATTAGGAGTATATTCGGTGGTATAAAAAAAAAAAAATTTCTGAAAATTTCATCCCCGTCAATGCAATGGTTTTGGAAAAATGAATTTTTTTTTTAATAAAAAATAAATGAAAATTCTGGAAACGCTTCAGTGGATCGATTCGATTTTTTTTGGTACTTGTTACGATCAAACGTGTTACGAAATCAAATTATAGATCATCTTGCGAAAGATTAAGGTTTAAAAAAAATAATGTTCCTTGTTTTATTTTTTTTTACAATAATCCACTTGGGGTACAATAACGAAATTTTTTTCATATAATCTTTGGGCACCTTATTAGATTACATATTTTTTTTCAAAATGATCGGTTTGGTACGCCACAGTGAAAAAAAAAGAAACAGACTTTATTGATATATTTTAGTTATATATCTATATAACTAAAATATATCAATAAAGTGTGTTTCTTTTTCTTTCACTGTGGCTTACCAAACCGATCATTTTGAAAAAATTATATAATCTAATAAGGTGCCCAAAGATTATATGAAAAAATTTTCGCTAATGTACCCCAAGTGGATTATAGTAAAAAATAATAAAAAAAGGAACATTATTTTTTTTTTCAAACCTTAATCTTTCACAAGATGTTCTATAATTTTATTTCGTAACACGTTTGATCGGAACAAGTACTAAAAAAAAATCAAATCGATCCACTGTACCGTTTCCGAATTTTTTTTATATTTAAAAAAAAATTCATTTTTCTATAACCATTTCGTTGACGGGCATGAAATTTTCAGAAAATTTGTTTCTTTTTATATCTCAGAATATACTCCAAATTTCGCTGGAAAAAATGCGGGGGCAATTTTTCCCTACTTACCCGGCTATGGCCTTTTAATCTAATCATTGTGAATTTGAATTTCATTTGTCTTGAATACGAAAAAATTCACAACTTATTTTGTGATTTTTTTTGTATTCACAATTTTTGGTTTATACATTTGCATTCAGAGATTTTGATGTGAAGTTTTTTAAATTCACATCAAAAAATTTTTGTAAATATTCACTATTTTTTCTGTGAATTTATTTGTATGTTCAGAATATTTGTGAATACAAGTATGCATGCATGCGAACACAAATAAGTCAAGTATGAATAAATTTGTATTTATAATCACACGAAAATCACGACGTGAATAAATTCGTATTCGTATTTATAAATAGAATTACGCCCAACTCTTTTTTTTTTCAATGTACAAAATGGCCGATTATTAATTTTTTCTTGTGATCTTTTTTTAGGCGCTCCGCGGCGTGACATTTGGCATTCAAAATTTTTGACCTAGAACAAAAAGCAAATATTCTCGTCAATCTACATTAGAATACCTAGAGAAGCGCGTACGGGATTTGAAAAACATTGTTTTATTCAAAAGTTGTAGGTATTTGAATGAATTTTCAGTGAAAAATTTCGTATAAAACTGCTCGTAAAATGAAAAGTTTTCGATTAATCGGAAATTCCGTGCATACCTCTCTGCGAAATGCAATTAGGAACATAACTTTCAAATTTGAAGTAAATCGAGTGAAAATTGTTGAAGTTATTTGTCACGCCAATTGGAAAAAAGCTGTTTCGAGAAAAACGCGTTTAAAAGTTTTAGGTACTCTATGGCCGTGCCAGAGGTTATGTTATACGCTCAAAGTCGGTGAAAAAAAATGCTCTTGCTATAAATCGAGTAGTAACTTATTCTTATGATGATAAAGCACCGTTTTAGCGAGAAAAAAAAATCGATTTTTTTGAAAATTCTACTGTGGCCTTACCTCTAAACTTGACTTTCTCTGAGATGCAAAACGGAAAATCGACATTTCACCCACTTTCCGACTACTTAGAGCTCGGAAGTTTTGCAAACATGCATTTAAATCGTGACAATGCATAATTCAACTGAAAAAAAAAGATCTCCATAAAATGTTCAAATTTTCATGTAAAATTAGCGATATCATCCTTATAAAATTCCACTAACACATACAAATTCGTAGCCGACTGTGTTTGTAAATGTAAAATGTAAAGACTGTGCATGTAAAACGTTTATACGCAGCAATTAGTTGTAAATTCAATCCCAATTACAATCTATGTTATTTTTTACAAGCATTCCATGTTCCTAACGTACAAACTCGTAAACTAGTAAACTACTAGTAAGAACTAGTAAAATCAATTAAAGACTAAAAAGTCGAGAATAATTTATATTAAAAAAAAAATTAAAAAAAACAAGCTTTTATTTAATGTGCTAAAAACTATCAAACATTTTTCTTTTTTACCAAATGACCTATACAGGGTGTCCCAAAACTCAACGATAATCTGAGACCGGATGAAAGGCCAAGTTATACCAGTTCTGGGAAAAATAAAATAAAAAATCCATATCACTCAGTTCAGCGATAATAGACATTAAAAAAAAAAGTTGAAATTCGACACCCTTGGTCGCATTTTCAAGTCCTGTGATTACCAATGTCACAATTTCGCTGTGATCTTTTTAATTTCTTGATCTTCCTTAACGATGCTATTAATCGCAACTACAAATTAATGCAAAAAACATTGTTAATTTAATAAAATAAGTTAAGTTTTAGTGAGTCATGGTTCACAAAAATATTGTTAGTTAACTTTGGCACTTCATTTTGAAAAAAAATGTACTACACTACCCTTGGCAAGTTGTTTCAAAAGATGGCGCATTTAATCAAGATTTCAAAATGGTGCAACACTTGCCACTTTTCTTGCCATTAAAAATTTTATTTCTTATTTTTTTCAAATTGAGCTCATTTTGAACAACTCAACATTAGGATTTTTTGTTACTAAAATTTGTTATTTTTTGTTTCTGGTCTGAAATAAAATTATTATTTTTAGTAAAGAGGTAATTGAGTCAGTTAATAACCAATTTTTATTGTAAAAAACATATGTTTTTATGTTTTTATGTTAACCAATTTTTATTGTAAAAAGCATATGTTTTTTACAATAAACATTGGTTATTAACTGACTCAATTACCTCTTTACTAAAAATAATAATTTTATTTCAGACCAGAAACAAAAAATAACAAATTTTAGTAACAAAAAATCTTTTTTAGTAAAAAAATCTTTTTTTAAGTAAAAAAAAACATAAAAACATATGTTTTTATGTTTTTATGTTAACCAATTTTTATTGTAAAAAGCATATGTTTTTTACAATAAACATTGGTTATTAACTGACTCAATTACCTCTTTACTAAAAATAATAATGTTATTTCAGACCAGAAACAAAAAATAACAAATTTTAGTAACAAAAATTCCTAATGTTGAGTTGTTCAAAATGAGCTCAATTTGAAAAAAATAAGACATAAAATTTTGAATGGCAAGAGAAGTGGCAAGTGTTGCACCATTTTGAAATCTTGATTAAATGCGCCATCTTTTGAAATAACTTGCCAAGGGTAGTGTAGTACATTTTTTTTTCAAAATAAAGTGTCAAAGTTAACTAACAATATTTTTGTGAACCATGACTCACTGAAACTTAACTTATTTTATTAAATTAACAATGTTTTTTGCATTAATTTGTAGTTGCGATTAATAGCATCGTTAATGAAGATCACGAAATTAAAAAAATCACAGCGAAATTGTGACATTGGTAATCACAGGACTTGAAAATGCGACCAAGGGTGTCGAATTTCAACTTTTTTTTTTAAATGTCTATTATCGCTGAACTGAGTGATATGGATTTTTTTTTATTTTTCCCAGAACTGGTATAACTTGGCCTTTCATCCGGTCTTAGATTATCGTTGAGTTTTGGGACACCCTGTATGTGCCTATAAATAAAGCTTGGGGCGCTAAAAATGTAAGCATATAATCTTCAATTGACATAAATCCGTTAACATATCAACTGTATTTAATTTACTGTAAAACAACCTTAAATAAAAATCCTGAAACTGAGTATAAACGCGTGATAATAATTTATTAAAGATTTGAATTTATTAATCATTCAAAAAGTTGAGCGCCCCAAGCTTTTATTTAATCACATAGAAGTCACTTGGTGAAAACAAATATTTTCTCTTTTTAGTACATAAAATGAAAACTTGTTTAAACAAAAAATTCGCATTTCGGTTCTTTCTCTTTTTGGCTGCGCGTTCCCATCTCTCTCTCTCTCTCTCTCTCTCTCTCTCTCTCTCTCTCTCTCTCTCTCTCTCTCTCTCTCTCTTCGTCTTCATTTCGACGCTTCGCTTGTCGATACACGATTATTATCGAGACGGCATATTCCGCAGATACTTGTACGGGACTGCATCGCCGGGCTTCTCGCCAATCTTTCCGTCAAGGATTTCCAAGAGATCGAAGGTACATTTCCATACGTTTAAGGCGGGATATACATTTCGACAGGAAAAAATAAGCAATAGTGAGCGATTTTTTGAACTAAGAAAGAATTATTCTACAATTATAAAACTGTAGGTATACTTTAATAGTATACTTAAGTATACGAAACAATTTTTTTAAATTAATTCATCATCTCAATGGCGGAGCTGTGGCAGAGTGTTACAGGAAACTCGCCACGGGAGTTGCGAATCGGCGTGCAGTCTAGCTTCCCGTAGACTTTGATTTGCAAAAAAGGAAATGCAAATTTGAGAAAACGGCACGCATTTACAAAAAAAATCAACATTTCACGCAACATTTCTGTAAAATGTGTATTTAAAAAGTCTTTTTTTTCCAATCTTTCAAAAACAATTCTCGTCAAGTAGAAGGTACCAATATTATCAATATTTCTACCAAGTTTCAACTCAATGGGGTTAATAGTTTTTGAGTAATCCTGCACGCCAATTTCGACGAGGGCGGGGTAAGGGTAATTCGGTGAAAAAAAGGCATGTTCTTAAGATTTTTTTGGCGATACAAATGGTGATAGTTTATTCAGTCAATTTCCATATAATAATGCAACATTTGAGCAATACTTTCTCAAATTTTCATTGCAAAATATTGAAAATTGAGCGAGTGACAGTGAATCTCCGGAGGCGCCTCGAAAAAGAGTGGTTTTGCGGTGTACATCATAACTCGCAACAGAATCATCTGAAACAAAAGAATCAAAATGCATTTGTTAAAGGAGATGTTTCTCGAGGTAGCCACGGGAGGATTTTTCAATTTTTCGTAGCACTTGGGAGCGAAAAAACCGATTTCGCTTAAAACATCGGCTAATTTGTTGTTGTAAAATTGGTCATTATTTTTAAAAAACAAAAAAGCTCCCGACAATACCTTGTGAATTATGTGAAGAAGTACTGTGCAAATTTTCAAAACGATTGGTCCAGTCGATTTTGAGTTACGGCGTACACGGACTTCAAGCATGACAAGTTTCAGAAAAACGCTCTAAAGTTTTGCACACCGAAAAATTCGAAATAAAACTCGATAATTTTCTCATACTCACACAGAGTCGTCGATGCCAGGTCCGTAGAGCAAAAAGCTTCCATTAACTTGATCTAGAGCATCTTTTTTCATTTCTCTACGCAAAACTCTTCCTTCTTTACTGTCGTGCGTCGCTTGCTCCTCTGCTCTATAAGAGCTATAAAAAGCTATAAAAACCCGGCCTGAAGCAACGGACACGCTCAAATACTCATAACTTCGTCAATTTTGCTCCGATCGACTTCAAATTTTGACACAATATTCTTGAGATATTATGCATTCATTTAAAATTTTTTTTTTAAGAAATGCAAAACAAAATTTAAATACCTTACTTATAATGCCGTTTTGAGAAAAACGCGTTTGGGGTTCACGCCCGCTCCGAACCCGAGCGGTGGGGCACAGCGTTGACGGGCCGTAACGTTCGAAGTTTTTCGAATTTTCGCTTTGAAACTTTGGGAAAATATTCTACATATATAGTTCTATCGTTTAAAGAAGAAAAAAAATCGATTTTTTGATCGTTGTAAATGTATATCCCGCCTTAAGACAGGATTCTACTTTGAAACCATGAAAAAAACGCTATTTTCGTAAATTTTTTCTGAGAATACTATTAAAGATATCGATATGGGGTTTAAACTGTTCAATAAATACACTCTTTAAGTACATAAAAAAAAATTTTAAATGTATTTTATTCATTTTTTGTACACGTAAAATATGTTTAAAGCCAACGCCTCGAAAAGCAGGTACCGTTGCCGTGGTCGTGAAATCTTCCCGACGGATGGTCTGAAACAAAAAAATCAAATAGTTTCATGTTCAGTATGTCTTCAGGAACCGACCTAACTAGAATATTTTATATACGTGCAAAATTAACAAAATGGCGGCTAAAATACGAAAAAAATGCGTTTTTTTCGGTCTTTTTTTGCAATAAAAAAATAGTTCTAATCAAAATTTTAAGTTGATTGTAGTTAGGTCGGTTGGTACACACATATAGAATATGTGTTCCAAATTTCATAAGGATCGGTTCAGTACTTTTTGAGTTATCACGACCACGGTACTTGAAAATGTCGTTTCGAGAAAAACGCGTTTAAAGTTTTGGTGAGTGATAAATCGTAGAAAAAATTATCTTACCCTCAATCAGCGATGCCTGGGCCATATAATATGCCTTCGACGTGTTCCAGGTGGGTGTTTTCATCCAATTTAGCCTTTTCAAAGTTTCAAAGTAGAATCCTGCCTTAATTTCGCAAAAAAAATCCCCAAGCCGCCAATTCGTATGGCCATTTATTTTTTGACAGGCGAGCTCAATCGAGCCATCTGTTGGTACCTTAGCTGCGACAAATACTGGGAGGACTCGAGGCGGCAGCCGCGCCACACACCCTGGTATTTGCTCATAGCTTTTCTTCTCGTACTATCGACCAGCATTTCCGCCTGTTACTACATTATATCCATTATTCTCGGGTAAGTAAATTTCGTATTATAAAAACTTTTTCTCTCAAACTTTCTGCCAAATTTGTATGCATTGTAATGATAATTGACTCGACAACAAGAATGATCATAATACCTACGCTACAATAGTCGTAATGACGATACCAGATAAAATAATCATTACAATATTCGTTCTTATTAACATTCTTACTTGTTTGAAGGAAAAAAAAACCGTCAATACTACCAAAGTATGACGTAAAATAATACCCTATCACACGAAAATAATAATAATGAATATAATTAATAATATTATTATTCAAATGATCCCCGTTCGGGTGTTAATTCGACCGCGGACTGGGGGACGAGGGAGAACAAAATGCGATGAAAGAGCAACGCTATCATAATGCAACAATGAAAATAGCAACAATAATGTTAAAGTTCCGGTGACGAGGTCGGTATCGACGGCAACGAGGAGAATCAGGACTCGTGCGACGGTCACCCGTCGTCCGAGCGGTCGTTGCTACACGATCCGGGAGGCTACGGGGGTGACCCGATGACGAGACACGAGGATCATCGTCGTAGGATCGAGATCGGCGAGGAGAGGCTACAAGTCGCGGCTACGGGCGACATGCCTGATCATTACATATACGTCGCTTATCCACCGGAGCTCAAGCGTCGCTTGCTCGAGAGGTAAGAGTCACACGAATACAACTGGCAATACGATTGTACTAGGTACGCAACTAACTTACCGGGTTTTTTTTACCAATAAAAAATCGATAATTTCAAGACAAATACAAAAAATGGTTCATTCGAAGTATTGTCCCTCGCTATTTACACATTTTTGCCATCTCTCTGCCAATACATAAATACCGCGACGATAAAAAGACGCGTCTTTGGACTGAAACCATTCGTCCAACGAATTTTGTACTTCATCGTAATTGGCCGAGTGTAGCCCACTCAAGCCATGCGCCATCGATCGGAACAGTGATAGTCCGAAGGGGCCAGGTCTGGCGAATACGGCGGGTTCGGGAGCAGATCCCATTTCAGTGTTTTTATGGTGTCCTGGACGATGGAACTGCGATGGCACGGAGCGTTGTCGTGTTGCAATATCACACGTTCGTGTCTCGTGTCCCATTCTGGCCGTTTTCGAGCAATGCGTGGTTCAAATTGATTTGTTGTTGTCGGTAGCGATGCCCATTGACAGTTTCGCCCGGTTTCAGCAGCTCATAGTACACGATTCCTTTCTGGTCCCACCAAACGCAGAGCATTGTCTTTTTTCCGAAGCGATTTGGCCGTGCCGTCGATGTTGACGCTTCGCCAAGTGAAAGCCACGATTTGCCGCGTTTGGGATTCTCGAAATATATCCATTTTTCATCGCCAGTAACAATTCGATGCGGGAAACTCTTTCTGTTCTGCCGCAAAAGCAAAATTTCGGGAGTGGCTCTTCGATTTTCCATTTGTCTCTCGGTCAACTCATGCGGCACCCACTTCCCTTCGTTATGAATTTTTCTCATGGCGTGCAAACGTTTCGAAATACATTGCCGAGTCACATTTAATGCCTCGGCAAGTTGACCTTCTGTTTGAGTGCCATCTTCATCCAATAACGCTTGCAGATCGGCGACCGAAAATGTTTGCGGTTTTCCCGAGCGCTCCTTGTCCCCAGTCTCGAAATCGCCACTTCTGAACCGCTTGAACCAATCTTCACACGTTGTTTTTGATGGTATATGTTCGCCGTAGGCCTCCTCAAGTAACCGACGTGCTTCAGCTGCGGTTTTTTTTTAGGTTGAAGCAGAAAAGCAACGCTTCCCGCAAATGCTGTTTATTTGGCACGAACTTTGAAATTTTCGAGGTTAGAAAAAAGGTCGTTGTGTTGCGATATTTGTTTATATTACGACTGGGTATTCTTAACAGATGTCCAAGGTATAAAGACACCCAATTTCAGACCTGTATGCCGACTACATGTGTCGCTAGCGCCATCCATGTGTGAAACCCGGGAACATAGTTGCGCACCTAGTATCATGGTTATTAGAACTTCGAATTAATTCGTAGCGTTTTTTTAATGAAAAAAAAAAAAAAATTTAAGGGAAAATAAAAATATTAGGAGCACAACTTTGCAGTGACCGTTTTTTTCAAAAGTTTAAGGCTTTATTATAATAAAGTGGCTACATATTTTTTAATCAAAGTACTGCCCGTCGCTAGCTACGACCTCGGCCCATCTTTCGGGTAGCATTCGAATCCCGCGTCGATAAAAGTCTTGGTCCTTGGAGGCAATCCAGGAATCGACCCAATTTTTGACTTCTTCGTAAGTACCGAAGTGCTGGTCAGCCAAATCGTGTGCCATTGACCGGAACAAGTGATAGTGGGAAGGGGCAATGTCTAGAGAGTACGGCGGGTGGGATAAAACCTCCCATTTCAGCGTTTCCAAGTACTTTTTCACGACATTTGCAACATGGGGTCGGGCATTGTCATGCTGCAGTATCACCTTGTCATGTCTTTCGTTGAATTGTGGCCGTTTCTCTTTGAGTGCCTTACTCAAGCGCATCAACTGACGTCGGTAGAGTTCCCCTGTGATGGTTTCGGATGGTTTGAGCAGCTCATAGTTCACAACGCCCAGCTGGTCCCACCAGATACACAGCATCATTTTGGATCCGTGAATATTCGGTTTGGGCGTCGATGAACCACCGCCGACACGTTTTCTCACTAATAGAATCCTCCCCGTAAGCATCTACAAGCAAACGGTGGGCCTCAGCCGCAGATTTCTTGATGTTGAAGAAGTAAATCATAACCTCCCGCAAATGCTGAGAATTTGGCTCGTAGGTTGCCATGTTTGAGTGCCAATAACTTTATAATGCATACACGTATCCGTTAGCTTTTTTAAATTGTTTACATTGTCAGAGCCTCTAGTTTAAAATGCCACTTTTTTTATTGAGCTAGGGCCACTACTTCGGCCGCAGTGGCTCTCTAAGAAAAACGGTCACTGCAAAGTTGTACTCCTAATACCTTAATGAATGTATTGTCCCTCGCTTTCTACTACTTTTGACCATCTTTCGGGCAGGGTACGAATACCGTGTCGAAAGAACGCCTCGTCTTTGGACGCAATCCACGAATCGACCCATTTTTGACAATCTTCGTAAGAAGTGAACTTCTGCTCAGACAGGCTATGAGCCATCGAACGAAGCAAATGGTAATCAGAAGGACCGAGATCTTGAGAATACGGCGGGTGGGGTAGGACTTCCCATTAAAGTGTTTCCAGATATGTTTATACCGATGTTGCGACGTGCGGACGAGCATTGTCGTGCAGCAAAATGACTTTGTCGTGTGTTTCGGAGTATTCCGGCCGTTTTTCTTTCAATGCACGGCTCAAGCGCATCAATTGCAGTCGGTAGCGATCCCCAGTTATGGTTTCATTCGGTTTCAGCAGTTCATAATTAATCACACCCCTCTGATCCCACCAAATACAGCGCAGAAGCTTAGACCCATGGATATTTGGCTTTGCCACTGATGTTGATGGTTGGCCGGGCTTAGCACATGACTTTCTGCGCTTCGGATTGTCGTAATGGATCCATTTTTCATCACCAGTGACAATTCGATGCAAAAAACCGTTTTCTTTACTCTCGTTAAAGCAGCAGTTTATGTGTCAAAAGACGCCTCTCAACGTCCCTTGGTTTCAATTCATATGGGACCCAATGTCCTCCCTTCTGGATTATGCCCAAAGTTTTAAGACCCAATGATGTAGACAATTCTTGAAGTGTTTGAGGTGAGTCTTCATCGAGCAATGCCTCCAACTCGTTACCTTCAAATTTTTTCGGCTGGCCAAGTCGCTCCTTGTCATCCAAGTCGAAATCACCAGCGTTAAAAAGTGCAAACCACTTCCAAAACGTTTCCTCAGCTAGAGGATGTTCACCACACACTTCCACTAAAATACTATGAGCTTCAGCGGCACTTTTGTTCATATTTAAGTAATGAAGTAAAACTCTCCGCAAAAACACTTTATTCGGCACAAATGTTGACATATTCAATAAATTATCAAGCGTTGTTATTTACAATTCAAAAAGAGGTTATGTCCAGCAAATGACATTAAACGATAGCTGTTTCACGATGAATACATTACTGTCGGTAACAACGAAATACTCTACTACCTACGCCATCTCTTGTAAAACCCGACGAATTAATTCCAACACCTAACAAAAAAATCGCCAACTTCCTGAGCAAATCGTTCCTCCAATGTGACTCGTTCATAGACGCATAAAAGTTCCGCCAGCGAGGTACGATATTAAGCATTTTTTCCATTCGCAGTGTTTCTTGTATTATCAACATCGGTCTTTGTTCAGAGATTCAATAGGGGAATTACTTCGCCAATGCGGGACCAATAATAATACTTACTTTTATTATTATCATTCTGCTCGTTGTTGTGCTACGAGGAAGCTGAAAGGAATAATTACGCCCTCTTTACAGTTGCTACAACAGGACTACGAGGTTGTAGAAACGTTCGCTGGGACCGCGACGAGGCAACACAAGAGAGAGAGAGAGTCGGGAGGTTTAAGCGCCGAACCTGAACGAATGCTCACTCGAACCAGTTCCCAGACAGGAATACACACGGCACAAACCCATTCCGGATGACAGAAAGGATCATTGCGAGGAGCAGTCCCAGTACATCGAGAAAAGCGGAAAAGGCTCGTGCTGGAGCACAGTACTGAACATACAAGTCTGGAAACTCGAGAATATCGTGCACCATTGGAGTTTCCAGACCTGTGTACGAAGACCGCGATCTAGAGAGAGAGAGGGAGAGAGATAGATAGATAGACGGAAAAATGTTTTCTTTCCTTCTTCTTCTTGTTCCTTTTATTCGTCACGTGCACACGCGTCACACCAGTCGTAATCAGAACCAGTAGGTCATTTTGATCGAACCGTCCGAGTCCCTCTGGGTGTCCATCACGCTCGACTGGCGCACCAAACGGCGCGACGCCCCGGCGACGTTGCTCGTCGCGCTCAGGGTGCCTCGTATGATCCCGGGGCCGCCGTCGAAGTTTGTCGTCGCCTCGTCGCGGCGCCTCGAGCCCTCGTCGTCGTCCTCGCTCGGGACACGGTGCTGCCGCATCTCGAGGGCCTCGACACCGGAAGTCGACAGATCCTCGTACGAGGTCGTCGTTGAAGTGGGCCTGCGCGAGAAAAAGGCTGAAAATCTTATCGAAAAAGCTCGCAATGAGGAGAGAGAGAGAGAGAGAGAGAGAGAGAGAGAGAGAGAGAGAGAGAGAGAGAGAGAGAGAGAGAGAGAGAGAGAGAGAGAGAGAGAGAGAGAGAGAGAGAGAGAGAGAGAGAGAGAGAGAGAGAGAGAGAGAGAGAGAGAGAGAGAGAGAGAGAGAGAGAGAGAGAGAGAGAGAGAGAGAGAGAGAGAGAGAGAGAGAGAGAAAGGGTAACCGGAAGTCGGTTTTTTTCCTCTTTTTCCCTCTTTAACCTACTTGATCGGTATGCAGCGCAGACAATCGGCCCACTTCCAGTCCTTCCCGAAGAGCTCTCCCTCCTCGACCGTCTGCGGCAGCCTGTGGTGCAGAGTCTCGGGCAAACGGAGCCCCGACAAGCCGCCGATCACCGACACGACCCCAAGTATTACCAGAGGAAGAACGAGATTCTCACGGCCCTGCAAGAGCCGGACAGACGGCACACGCACACATTCGTATATACATATAGCACCAATGTTTGTATCGTTAATTTGTTCAGGGTCAATCGTCTCGAAAACAGGCATCGCCGACGATCGTCGAGTCGACTTCGTTTCCTTTTTTTTTCCCTTCAATAAAGTATGTTTTCACGGTCGATCATATGGAACGTAGGTCAGCATGATTCTTTGATAATCGGAAGAAAATTGACTCCGTCTATCACCCATGTATGGATTTCCTTAAGGGGAGGTACCTGAGTAAACGGCGAGAAAAACAGGTAAACTTCGGGAATTTTGATCTCGGAAACTAACGTTTCGATTGGATCCGGGTTTTTTTTTATTGGCAAATATGTACATTGTGGTATGTTTGGGGATTTTTTAAATAAATTCGGTGACTGACAGCGATTAAAACGCGATTATCTCGAAACGTAGTTTTCAAAGTCGGTGCCAGATGTATCTCGAAAACGGCTTGTCCGATTTTGTCCAAATTTGTATACAATATGCTTCGATAGTTTTTCTCGTTCGCCAAGTAGGATTTTTTTTTTAATTTTCTTTTTTGACGGCATTGCGAGCGTTTTAATTTAACATTCGTTTTTCGTTCGCAATTTCCGACGACTTTGGATTGCATACACGTTGCATAAAAAAGCAATGGTTCAATCAAATGGAAAAACCCCTACGTGGCGAACGAGAAAAACTATCGAAGAATATTGTATCCAAATTTGGACAAAATCCTGAACATACCTCAATGTACATATTTTCCAATAAAAAAAACCCCGGATCAAATCGAAACGTTAGTTTCTGAGATAAAAATTCCCGAAGTTCACCGTCTCGCCGTTTACTCAGGTAGCTCCCCTTAAGGACGAGATTTTCAGGAGTGCTAGGCTGGTTTTATTGGGCATCGATATGGCTGGCTCCGCGTCTCTTTCCCTCAAAAACGGCGAGACTGCTTCTCGCGATTACGTCAGGTCACAATGACGTTGAAGTTCGCATCGTTGAAAGGCAACGAAAGTTCTTCGTTAGATTTTAATTTCTTCATTTTTATCAATACGATAAAATCCTTTATAATTTATACCGTAGATCTTTGAATAATGGTCTTGTCGATAATAAAGCGTTTTTCGTGGGCGCAATTTGGCTGGTAGGAATAAAAAGAAATTCGCGAGTATCGAATTTCCGTTGGGTTCCAACGATGCCAAACTTCAATCGCACGGGTCACATCACTTCGGATATTGATAGAAATCCCTGGATAATCACTGTTTACCCTCGTCAATTTATTTCTTCTCTCTCATTGTTCCCCTCTCGCAGGGATCATCTTGTGTACTTTAATAAAATTCACCAATTGCTCGAGAAAGAGAGTCTGGGCTTGAATGCTGTATGGGGGGGAGTGGGGGTGGAAGTTCTCACCAGGTAAGTGATGAAAGGAATAATGACGAGTCCAAGGCCGCTTATGTATGCGGAGAAGCCGATCGCGATGCCCCGCAACTGCGTCGGATAAAGTTCACCAGCGAACGGATAAATGATGAGAAATGAGGCTGATATCGCGGACTTTGAGAGTAGAAACAAAACCAGGGTGGTCGTTACTGCGTCTGCAGAGAGCGCAAGAGACATTAGATTAGATGAGGTTCAATAGTGCTCGAGGATGATCACGATCGTCATACTACTTGCAGTGCACAAAAAAATACAAAGGAATAAAAATAAAGCTCAATACAGAAAAGAAGAACGTGAACCAAAGAAATATAAAATTAAAAAAAAAACGCAGTTAAAAATCAAATCGCAATAGAAAAGTAAGCAAACGGTTTAAGGCGTCTGGTCACCTTGACCGATCGAAAAATGGTTATATTAAAAAAAAAAATGATAAACTCGAAAGTATGGGCCGGAATATTTTCATTTTTCTACACAACGTCAGAAAGGGCTTCAAGAATAACGTTAATAAAGGCCATAGCCGGGTAAGTAGGGAAAAATTGCCCCCGCATTTTCTCCGGCGAAATTAGGAGTATATTCTGAGGTATAAAAAAAAAAAAAAATTCTGAAAATTTCATCCTCGTCAACGCAATGGTTTTGGAGAAATGAATTTTTTTTTTAATAAAAAAATTAAAATTCCAGAAACGCTTCGGTGGATCAATTCGATTTTTTTTGGTACTTGTTACGATCAAACGTGTTACGAAATAAAATTATAGAACATCTTGCGAACGATTAAGGTTTAAAAAAAAATAATGTTCCTTGTTTTATTTTTTTTTACTATAATCCACTTGGGGTACAACAACGAAATTTTTTTCATATAATCTTTGGGCACCTTATTAGATTATATGATTTTTTCAAAATGATCGGTTTGATACGCCACAGTGAAAAAAAAAAGAAACAGACTTTATTGGTATATTTTAGTTATATATCTATATAATTAAAATATATCAATAAAGTGTGTTTCTTTTTTTTCACTGTGGCGTACCAAGCCGATCATTTAGTCACATATCAGACTTCATTGATATATTTCAGTTATATATCTATATAACTAAAATATATCAATATAGTACAGTCGTGCTGTATATTGGAATCGGAAAAAATTAGAAGGCTAGTTTTTTGACAGGTGATTTTGTAGGTGCCACGGGTGCTAAAACCAAGTTGGCCTAAAAATCGGGGGGTAGGGTTTTTTTTAAGGGGTTAGGGGTGATTTAATGCCAAACTACAACCCCCACTAGGTCGGCGCCGGGAGACAAAATGTTTAGAAATATCCGGGTTTTATTTTTGTCCATAGCGCCGAAGTCGTAGAAGTTTATTTTGGGGGGGAAAAAGTGGGGTGAAATTTTGAAAAATCAGTTTTCATTCGATAACTCTTTAGGACAAATTCATACAATTTTTGTTCAAATGGAAACGTTGTAGCCCTTGAAAAGCCGCGTCGATCAAGTATTCGATCAACCCTCTCCAATGATATCTTCACCCCCAAAAGAATTGTTGAAGAATTAACAAAAAAATTGTTTATTGAATAACTCAAAACCAATCGATTTTTCGGGGATGGTTCAAATGTACGAAATGTAGAGAATAATTTTCGCCATATTTTCGTTCCTATGCACAACTTTTTAATTTTGCTTTTTCGAACCCCTCTCAGGGGTTGAAAATTCAAAATGAAAAGCTGGGAAAACTATTGACCGAAACTGAAGAGATACGAGTTTGGCGCTATGGACAAAAATGTAGCTGAGGGTTCAAGCTACAAATTCTTCCACGGCGGCGAATTCGTGCCGTCAATAGTTTTCCCAGAATTTCATTTTGAATGTTCAACCCCCGAGAGGGGTTGGAAAATCAAAATTCAAGGGTGGTCCATAGCAACGAAAATATGGAGAAAATTATTCTCTACATTTCGTACATTTGAACCATACTCGAAAAACCGATTGTTTTTGAGTTATTCAATAAACTATTTTTTAAAAAGTTTTTTAGCCATTTTTTGGGGGTGAAGATATTATCAGACGGTGATGATCGAATACTCGATCGACGCGTCTTTTCAAGGGCTACAACGGTCCCATTTGAACAAAAAACGTACGATTTTTTTCTGAAGAGTTATTGAATTAAAACCGATTTTTCAAAATTTCACCCCCAAAATGAACTTCCACGACTTCGGCGCTGTGGACAAAACTGAAGCCCGGATTTTTCTGAACATTTTGTCTCATGGCGCCGACCTCGTAGGGGTTGTAGTTTGGCATTAATCCACCCCCATCTCCTTTCATCCCCTAAAAAAGAACCCTAAACCCCGATTTTTAGGCAAACTTGGATTTAGCACCCGCGGCACCTACAAAATCACCTGTCAAAAAACTAGCCTTCTTCTAATTTTCTCCGATTCTGGGTTTTTTCAGCGACAGCACGACTATACTAATAGTGTGTTTCTTTTTTTTCACTGTGGCGTACCAAACCGATCATTTTGAAAAAATTATATAATCTAATAAAGTGCCCAAAGATTATATGAAAAAATTTTCGCTATTGTACCCCAAGTGGATTATAGTAAAAAATAATAAAACAAGGAACATTAGTTTTCTTTCAAACCTTAATCTTTCGCAAGATGTTCTATAATTTTATTTCGTAACACGTTTGATTGGAACAAGTACCAAAAAAAAATCAAATCGATCCACTGTACCGTTTCCGGAAAATTTTTCTTTATTGATATTTAAAAAAAATTCATTTTTCTAAAACCATTGCGTTGACGGGCATGACATTTTCAGAAATTTTGTTTTTTTTTATACCTCAGAATATACTCCAAATTTCGCTGGAAAAAAATGCGGGGGCAATTTTTCCCTACTTACCCAGCTATGGCCTTTCCGTTCAAAATATTTTAAAAAATGGCGCCGTTATGCACATTGCCGCGGAGGCCCGCCGCACGATACGCGCGGTCGTTGTCCCAGCTGTTACCCGATCATGTCACCTCAGAAAAAAAACCAGCTCACTCGTGAATAGTGTCGCTACAATGTAGCGTGGCGGTTTTTTTTTCGACCATTAAAAAAATTAGTGTGAGCCGAAGAAAAAAATTTGTATCTTTCACCGAAATTTTTCGAGCAAAAACAATAATCAAAGAAAAACTAATCAAGCTACGGCAAAAATCCTAAGTGATATTTTAGATAATGTATCTAAAAGTATTGTGTAAAAATTTGAAAGCAATCGGACCGATAGTTTACGATATTTCGATGGTACCAGTTCCAAAAATGTAGTTTCGCGATAACGCAGGACAGCTGCGTGAGCTGAACCGTGTGAGTTATAAACAGGGATCTGCCCGCAGCGGCTCAACCTTCCTGCCGCAAAATAACTGTAACTTGGTCATTTTTGCGTTTTTCAATACGTACTATAGCTTAAATTTTTCTTGACCGTTCAGGGTTTATTAAAAAAAAAATGAAAAAAAAAAAAAAAAATTACATGGTGACCAGATGCCTTAAAACAGAAAAGTGCAAAAAATTACGGAAACTATACAAAAAGAAAATAAATATAAACGAAAAAGTGAATGTATATTAACCCCTTCGTTGGCAGAGAGAATTCGACAAAAAGTGCCGAAAATGGCAAGAAAAATTTTTTATCCGGAAAACTTGTACTCTGGGGCCTTTGAGGGTGCTGATTATGAATGTGAACTCAAAATTCAGGAATTCACAATGACGAACAAACATGGCGAATGAAAATACAAATAATACAGATTGATTTAGATGAAACTCGGTACAGCCCGACCTCCGAATAAGAAACCCGCCAATAAGAAACTTTCCCCAGTTTCTCATTCGAGCGCTTCCCCCACTCCGACTCGAACTCCGAGTTCTGGATAAGAAACCAGCCTGGGAGAGATTATTCGGGCAAAATAGAGTGAACGTTGCGGTGTAAATTGATGTGTGCACGCGTGCGTGAGTATGTGTGCGCGTGTGTGAACGTAACAAAAAATCTACAAGTTTATTAGAATTTTTTTGTATTCATTAAAATTCTTGTCGACATATATGTGTTGACAAGATTTCGTATAAAATAAAAACAAAGATAAGGGCGTTTAAAGATTTTCGTATAAAACAGCAAAAGTTTTCGAAACGTAAAGAAAAGCGTTTTCGTCTTGTTGCGTATCGTTTTGATCCGCAACGCACTCAACTGACGGTGGAATATTTTCGAGAGAGTCGAACTCTGCCATTGAAGATGAATCCTCAGAGATATTGACTTCTTCTTTTATATAAATGGGATAAAACAATATGGACATAAAGCTCTTTGTTTGAATTATCACCTTGTGGCGCAGATTCTGCCTATTTTCTTCGACTTGTATACTACGTCTGATCTCTTACGCTTCTTTACAGTTTCGCTCATTTTATAACAGTTAATAGTTATTCAGATACAGTAGTAGACAATAATGTTCAACAGTATGTGTGTTAACGTGAAAAAAAAATTCGGTAAATAAATGTCCACGCGCAGTCGAAAACGTTTTTACGTGCCCGAGTAAAAATGAATATATATAATCATATATAATTGTATATTAATTGATCATATACAATTGTATACGTTTATATACAAATATATACAATTATATATGATTATATATATATATATATATATATATATATATATATATATATATATATATGTATGTATATGTGTGTATATATATATATATATATATATATATATATATATATATATATATATATATATATATATATATAATCATATACAGGGTGTCCCAAAACTCAACGATAATCTGAGACCGGATGAAAGGCCAAGTTATACCAGTTCTGGGAAAAATGAAAAAAAAAATCCATATCACTCAGTTCAGCGATAATAGACATTTAAAAAAAAAAGTTGAAATTCGACAACCTTGGTCGCATTTTCAAGTCCTGTGATTACCAAATTTGTTATTTTTTGTTTCTGGTCTGAAATAAAATTATTATTTTTAGTAAAGAGGTAATTGAGTCAGTTAATAACCAATTTTTATTGTAAAAAACATATGTTTTTACAATAAAAATTGGTTATTAACTGACTCAATTACCTCTTTACTAAAAATAATAATTTTATTTCAGACCAGAAACAAAAAATAACAAATTTTAGTAACAAAAAATCCTAATGTTGAGTTGTTCAAAATGAGCTCAATTTGAAAAAAAATAAGAAATAAAATTTTTAATGGCAAGAAAAGTGGCAAGTGTTGCACCATTTCGAAATCTTGATTAAATGCGCCATCTTTTGAAACAACTTGCCAAGGGTAGTGTAGTACATTTTTTTTTCAAAATGAAGTGTCAAAGTTAACTAACAATATTTTTGTGAACCATGACTCACTAAAACTTAACTTATTTTATTAAATTAACAATGTTTTTTGCATTAATTTGTAGTTGCGATTAATAGCATCGTTAATGAAGATCACGAAATTAAAAAAATCACAGCGAAATTGTGACATTGGTAATCACAGGACTTGAAAATGCGACCAAGGGTGTCGAATTTCAACTTTTTTTTAAAAATGTCTATTATCGCTGAACTGAGTGATATGGATTTTTTTTTTTATTTTTCCCAGAACTGGTATAACTTGGCCTTTCATCCGGTCTCAGATTATCGTTGAGTTTTGGGACACCCTGTATAATTGTATATTAATTGATAATATACAATTGTATACAAAAATTGGCCCGATAGAATTGTATATATTTGTATATAAACGTATACAATTATATATAATTGTATATAAACGTATACAAATTGTATACGTTTATATACAAATATATACAATTCTATCGGGCCAATTTTTGTATACAATTGTATATGATCAATTAACATACAATTATATATGATTATATATATTCATTTTTACTCAGGTAGTATCTCCATATATCATTATATACAGAAATATGTATAATTTTATCAAATCAAATTTGATGGAAGTTCATTTATATCGGATTATATCTACGAATGTATAAAGTCATATACAATTATATATAAACCTATATAAATATATATGATTGTATATAATTTTTATATAATTGTATCCAAGTATATACAATCATTTTTACTCGGGTGGGCGATGTGAATACTAAGTTGCAACTCGTTCGAGCGAGTTTCTTGTTGAGAGTATCGCATGCGGAAAAGAGTGAGAGAGACAGACAGAGGTAGTGAGCGCGGAGCGCGCGCCTGGTGGGAGTATGCGATACATAAGAAAAACTCTTCCCCTTGGGGGCTTTTGGTTTCTTATTCGGAGGTCGGCCTGTTCTCATAGGTTGTGTGCGTCACTCATTTCGGTCCGCCATTCTAGCGCCGCCATTTTGAATTTTCAAATTTGAAGTTCAAATTCGTAATAAGCGACCTCAAAAATCCCGGAGTATCAATTTTCGTCTGAATCGAGTAAAGTTTTTTATTTTGTCCGCCATTTTGAATTCCCAAATTTTGACTCCAAATTCAGCGAGCCCACAAAACCCCCGAGCGAGGCTCCGATTTCAAATTAGGGCAAGTTAAATAGGGAAATAAAGGTTGACGCACTTCTGCGTCAATGCCAACGAAGGGGTTAATATAAACAATGATAAAAAAAATAAAGCATATCGAAAATACCGATAAGAATAACAAAGAAAGGGTAATTCTTTGAATAAGTGACTTTTTCCGAAAAATAAGCCTCAAATTATTTTTTGCTAGTATTTATTGGGTTATGAATGATGACATTCGAACGAGGAAAGCTGAAGCCCCCCCGCCACCTATAATGTTATGGAGTTTGGAAGTTCGCGGGAACACGTGACAAAATACGGCATTTTTGAACATTTCGACGCCTATATTGGGTTTGTTTGGGTTTTTGAAAAATTGGAAATGATTTTTAAGCATTTTTTGCTCGTACAACATTTGTCGATTAGAAATTTCAGCTTCTCCCAACTGAATACCACCATTTGTAACGCAACAAATGATATTTTAGGGAAGAAAATGCATGATACTTTTCGGAAAAGTCACTTATCTAAAGAATTGCCAAACAAAGTAGCGGACAGCTAGAAATGCTAGTGGGCGGAGCGAGCATTTTCCTGACCATTTCGTTAAAGCTTAATTTCCTCGGGTTCATTTCATTTGGCGACAGCTCATCACAGAGATATTCAGCAAAGATGTGGTATGTCTCATGTATTCCTTACGGAAATGCGAAATGGACATAAACATCGGGCTTTTTCGCAAGACCATGTACTCCCTTGAGCCAATGATATTAAGGGAGACTTTGTCCCGGATTGAGCAGCGGGAGATGTCAGCGGCTCAACATGAGCAGCTAGAAGAAGGGGAGGGATGCCTCTATGGACCAGGCATTGCCGATTAGCGGTAATTATAAACACATTGCAAAACTTTAAACGCGTTTTTCTCGAAAACACGTTTTTTAAAAATGGCTGACATTCTCCTGACGGCTGTAATTAACATATCGACCTGAAATTTGGAGAGCGTACTCAGAAAATGTCTTCACGGAATGACCGATCGTTTTTTCGATAGATACATTTTTGCATTTATTATTTATCTGTTTAGGCGAAAAAAAACGCGAAAATTCGATTTTTTTTAAATAGCCGCCATTTTCGGAAATTTGTACTAAACGAAAAACCCATCCGTCATTCCATGACCAAAGGGTCACAGATTGATAATATGCTTTGAATTTGTGTTTCAGATCAACAAAGAGGGGGGGCAGTGATGTCAGCCGTTTACCTCCCGCGATTTGAGGACCTGTTTTCGCGGAGCTGCAACGGCCGCCATTTTGGTTTAAAAAAAAAAATTTTTTTCAACGTTCTGTATATCATGAATAAAAGCAAGAAAAACACCGCACTCAAAAAGCTTTACTCGTTTCCTTTTAAAAAAATAAAATGTAAACACCTGAAATATGGCACTCCAAGGACAAAGTCTCCCTTAATACAATCGCGCTGTCGCTGAAAAAACCCCGTAATTGAAAAAGTTAAGTCTAGTTTTTTGACAGGGCCTTTTTGTAGGTGCCGCGGGTGCTAAATCCAAGTTTGCCTAAAAATCGGGGTGTAGGGTTTTTTTAGGGGATGAAAGGGGATGGGGGTGGATTAATGCCAAACTACAACCCCTACGAGGTCGGCGCCGTGAGACAAAATGTGCAGAAAAATCCAGGCTTTAGTTTTGTCCGCAGCGCCGAAGTCGTGGAAGTTCATTTTGAGAGTGAAAAAGTGGGGTGAAATTTTGAAAAATCAGTTTTAATTGAATAACTCGTTGGAAAAAATTCGTACACTTTTTGTTCAAATGGGAACATTGTAGCCCTTGGAAAGACACGTCGATCAAGTATTTGATCCATCACTCTCCGATAATATCTTCACCCACAAAAAATGGTTCAAATACAACAAAATTGTTTAGGGGCCGTCCATATATTACGTCATTCTAAATTTGGGGGCGGGGAGGTTCGTCTGCGCATGACGGTAAATGATGGATGAGGGGGGGGGGGGGGGGGCGTTTCGAAATTGACGTCATTCTTGTGATACCAGTTACTTCAAAATGTACAATAGTATATTGTACAACTAGAGTGGTTTCCCCGCATGAGTGATGAAAAATATTTTGCAAGTACCTAATGGTATTCATTATTGAACTCATTATTTATTTATTTATTACATAAGGTTTGTCTACATTATATTCGAGAACTTCAAATAACAGCGTACCTATGAAAATAGTTCGATCGAGCCAAAATGAATATGGGGAGGATACGGAGATATTACCCGTGATCCAGGATTTGCAAGAATGGGTGAAAACTCCGTGGGAGCTATCCAAAGAAAACTAAAGAATAGGAAAGAATAATATTATTATATTAATGAAAATTGCCAAAGTACAAAATAATAAAAGATGATTCTATAACAAAATGTGGGAGCTATCCAAAGAAAACTAAAGAATAGGGAAGAATAATATTATTATATTAATAAACATTGCCAAAGTACAAAATAATAAAAGATGATTCTATAACAAAATGTTTTAATGTTACCCAATTTTTCTCAAATCCGCAAATGTTTTAATTTTGCCAAACTGGTAATGACGTCAATTTTGCGAGAGGGGGGGGGTCATTAGGAAATGACGATAGGATCATTGTAGGGGGGGGGGGGGGTCGAAAATCAGCAAAAATCGATGACGTAATATATAGACGGCCCCTTATCGAATAACTAAAAAACGATCGATTCTTCGGGTATGGTTCAAACGTACGAAATTTAAAGAATCATTTTCTCTATATTTTCGTTTCTATGGACCACCCGTGAATTTTTATTTTCCAACCCCTCTCGGGGCTTGAAAATTCGAAATGAAATTCTGGGAAAACTATTGACCGCACGAATTCGCCGCCGTGGAAGAATTTGCAGTTTGAACCCTGAGCTACATTTTTGTCCGCAGCGCCAAACTCGTATCTCTTTATTTTCGGTCAATAGTTTTCCCGGAATTTCATTTTGAATTTTCAACCCCTGAGAGGGGTTCGAAAAAGCGAAACTCAAGGGTGGTCCGTAGGAACGAAAATATAGAGAAAATTATTCTCTCCATTTCGTACATTTAAACCATCCCCGAAAAATCGATTGTTTTTGAGTTATACAAAAAAACAATATTTTAAAATACTTCAACAATTCTTTTGGCAGGGGTGATATTATTGGAGAGGGATGATCAAATACTCGATCGACGTGTCTTTTCAAGGGCTACAACGTTGCCATTTAAACAAAAATTGTAGGAATTTTTCCTAAAGAGTTATCGAATGAAAACTGATTTTTCAAAATTTAACCCCATTTTTTCACCCCCAAAATGAACTTCCACGTCAGCGCTGTGGACAAAAATAAAGCCCCGATTTTTCTGAATATTTTGTCCCCCGGCGCCGTCTTCGTGGGGGTTGTAGTTTGGCATTGATTCACCATCCCCTTGCATCCCCTAAAAAACCTTGAACCCCGATTTTTAGGCGAACTTGAGTTTAGCACCCACGACACCGACAAAATCACCTGTGAAAAAACTAGCCTTCTAATGTTCTCCGATTCCAATATACAGCACGACTGTACTATATCTGATCGTGTCGTTTCAATTCAACGGTTGAGTGAGCCCAAGACTCGGAGCCACGAAAAAAAACGCCGGTAAATTGCCGCGACTTCGACATAACGGGGAACTCTGAAAATTCGCTTGACCGAAAGAGTCCACCACCATGGGAGTTTCGAGACCTGCTGTGAGAGCAGCGCGTACGAAGTTTGTGGAGATCGCGTATCTTCGGTTTACCAGGTGGCAAGAGAACGGTGGCGATGCAGGAAAAACCGGCGGTGACCATGCACAAGCAAAGAGGCCAGCGGCGCCCCCACCTGTCCATGACGACCCAGCAGGCGAGATAGCTCGGTATTTCGGCGAACGATGAGAAAAAGAAGCTCAGGTGTTCCTCGTTGCCGAGGGCGGGCCCGTAATACGAAAGGCCAACGTACACCATGTTATTGGCGAACCTGCAACGGGGTCAATCAATTCTACACTGAGAAAAACAATCGTTGATCCAATATCATTGGTGTCATTGAATGAAATTACGTTGATTCAAGTGTAAAATTGTTGGTATAAATAATTGGACTTATTCGTCCAAACAAAACGCTATTGACTTTAACCCTTTAACGGCCACTCGTATTTCTCGATGGGTCAACATCATTTTCTCTGGTAGTATAGCTAAAAAAGGGTTAAATATGAATATCCAACCATAAGTTTGTCGATGAGGGCCTGGAAAGTAGTATTTTCGGACTGTAGAAAATTTGCTGCGAACATTTTCACCCGCTCGGTTCGAACTGTTATTCTAATTCAATCAAAAATCTTCAAAGCCTAGTTCGTCCAATCAAGCTTCCTTTACACAATTCTATCGAAAAACACTTCAACAATGTCTATTTACTTACTTTTTTGGACAAAAAAACGGGCAGCACATGAAATGCTGGGGCAAGCGTCGAAAAGGCCATAGCCGGGTAAGTAGGCAAAAATTGCCCCTGCATTTTCTCCAGCGAAATTAGGAGTATATTCTGAAGTATAAAAAAAAATTCTGAAAATTTCATCCCCGTCAACGCAATGGTTTTGGAAAAATGATTTTTTTTTTTTATAAAAAAGAATAATAAAAATTCCGGAAACGCTTCAGTGGATCGATTCGATTTTTTTTGGTACTTGTTACGATCAAACGTGTTACGAAATAAAATTATAGAACATCTTGCGAAAGATTATGGTTTAAAAAAAATAATGTTCCTTGTTTTATGTTTTTTACTACAATCCACTTGGGGTACAATAACGAATTTTTTTCATATAATCTTTGGGCACCTTATTAGATGATATAATTTTTTCAAAATGATCGGTTTGGTATGCCACGGTGAAAAAAAAGAAACAGACTTTATTGATATATTTTAGTTATATATCTATATAACTAAAATATATCAATAAAGTGTGTTTCTTTTTTTTTCACTGTGGCGTACCAAGCCGATCATTTAGTCACGTATCAGACTTTATTGATATATTTTAGTTATACAGTAGAACCTCGATTATCCGAACCAATTGTGACCGAGACTAGTTCGGATAATCAAAAGTTCGGATAATCGAAACGTGGGTTATTCGGGACGAGATCATAAACAACACCTTTTTACATAAAAACAGTACATACATATATGTATGTACTGTTTTTATACATATATGTATGTACCTTTACGGTACATACAAAAAACCCACGTTTCGATTATCCGAACTTTTTATCCGAACGATTTTATAAAAAAATATTTAAAAAGGCATTCGACTTTTGGGTTTTTTGAGACGAGATCATAAACAACAACTTTTTACATAAAAACAGTACAGTACATGTCAAATTTTAATATATATGTATGTACTGTTTTTATGTACATACATATATCAGGTGTTTATATATATATATATATATATATATATATATATATATATATATAAACACCTGAAAAAAGTCGAATGTCTTTTTAATATTTTTTTAATAAAATCTAAGGCTAAGTCTCGCATCCGTTTGAGAAGGAGAAGTTGCGTTGGGTGCTCATTGTTGCTCACGGCAGTGGCAGCGAGCAACAATGTATCTTTCGCGCCAACGTTCGGATAATTGAGCGTTCGGATAAACTACGCCATCGTTCGAATAATTGAGGGTTCGGATAATCGAGGTTCTACTGTATATCTATATAACTAAAATATATCAATAAAGTGTGTTTCTTTTTCTTTCACTGTGGCGTACCAAATCGATCATTTCGAAAAAATTCTATAATCTAATAAGGTGCCCAAAGATTATATGAAAAAAATTTCGCTATTGTACCTCAAGTGGATTATAGTAAAAAATAATAAAACAAGGAACATTATTTTTTTTCAGACCTTAATCTTTCGCAAGATGTTCTATTATTTTGCTTCGTAAGACGTTTGATCGGAACGAGTACCAAAAAAAAAATCAAATCGATCCACTGTACCGTTTCCGGAAAAAAATAATTTTTTTTTATATTTGAAAAAGATTTATTTTTCTAAAACCATTGCGTTGACGGGCATAACATTTTCAGAATTTTTTTTACTTATACACCAGAATATACTCCAAATTTCGCTGGAAAAAATGCGGGGGCAATTTTTCCCTACTTACCCGGCTATGGCCTTTTCATGACAACATTGTCGCCATATTAAGGAGGTTGGAGCGATTCAGTTGAGTCAAATGACGGTTTATTCATTTTTTTTTCTTCAATGAACCTCAAAAAAGTGCATACGAGGTACAGATTTATTCTGCATATGCTAATTTTTTTAAATATATAATTAAAGGGCAGAATTATGCATTTTAATATTGTTATTACGTAATGTAGAAGAACTTTTGTGTTACTACCAACTTGAAAAAGTATAACATTATCGATAATAATTATGAAAAAACTACGACAACGAATGTTTTATACAATTCACAATGAACGTTTGAGTAATTTATAATTACGCCTATTCATATTTACGTCACGGAATTATTGGCCCATGGTTTACGATGGGCAAGAGGATTTTTTTTTCTAAATGTTTACAAAGGTTCAGTCGGCGTTAATCCGTTGTTAGAAGTGGTTTATCTTGGTGCTAAATAACAAAAAAAAATTACACAACCTTTAATGTGAAAGTCTTGCCCATCAAACCGCACGTTAAATTACATACATTAAACTACTTTTTATCTCTGGTGTTTGGTGGTGAAGAAAGTTCAAAAAAATTCGCAAACACTCAGTATAGTCATGTTTTTTTTTTTTATTAAATTTAACCTTGGATTGTGGCTAACGCTCCAACCTCCTTAACATAATTCGGCTACGTCACATCTGACCCGACGACAAAATATCCGCGACAAAATATCCGAAAGACAAAATATTCTCATGACAAAACATCCGCGAGACAAAATCCTAAATCTCGTCCACCACATCAACGGGGTCGCGCGCAAAACACCTTTGTGGGGTGTGTGAGATAGTGGGGTGGGGGCATAATACGAGCTTCTTCACTGCACTTATTTCTTTATTGTAAAGTTTTTGTATATAATATTAGTTTAATAAAATATTGTTAGCAATGCCACGCAAATATACTTGGATACTATAATAATAGTATGTACTATAATAGGATGTACTATAATAATATTACATGAACGTTTCTTATGCTCAACACAACGCCAAGTTATGCTTGTTTTATTCACACTCTTTTTTGAATAAACATATCCGTCATATATTAATAATTTTGCTCCCTTCTTTAAACAGTTTAAACTGTAGCACTACATACACAGCACACTTTAAACTGTAGCACATACATACACAGCACACTTTAAACTGTAGCACTACATACACACTTTAAACTGTAGCACTACAACGTCATTCCTTCAAGAAACATTACCACTACATACACAGCAGAGAGAAAAACATTGACTGTCTCGTGAAGCCAGTTGTCCTAGTTTAAGAGTAATAACGTTAATCATAGATTTAATTACCGACATCGGATATAATATCGGCAGATATTTTGTCTTGCGGATATTTTGTCATGAGGATATTTTATCCTGCGGATATTGTGTCGTCGGATATTTTGTCGCGGATATTTTGTCGAGGATATTTTGTCGTCGGGTCAAAACGCGTGTTACCCATAATTCATATGCTTACGTTTGAATTTCAAGCTATCCCGGCATTTGTAGCTGCATCTAGCATAGATTGATGGAACTGATGCTTGTCCGCTATAGCGTCCTTGCGCTTTTACCGACGGGGTCAAAGTGAACGTAGAAAATTTGCTACAATGGCAGTTAAAGGGTTAATGACCTGATAAAACTAAAAGTTTTTTTTTTCATTAAAAAAATATATTGTTAGCCGAGAACAATATATTATTGAAACTATCCAAAAAATTATTGCGAACAAATTATATAGTTTTCAACGTATTTTCTGCAACGAACAAAAAAAGCGTTTCAATTCATAACATGAATATCGTTGATTCGAGTACACAAGAAAAATTGAATTTCGCTCGTTTGATTCCGATAAAATTTCTATTGAGTAAATATGTTATTTTACTTTTTTCACCATATCCGATATTGATTTTCAAGTACATTATTCGTTAAAATATTAATATGTTATTTTGATTTAAAAATATTAAGGAAATGTCTGAATTGGTTAAAAAATTATGCGGAAATAAAATTTGTTCGTGATTTATTCATTCTGAATCATCCGGAATGATTTATTCATTCCCAAATTTTCCAACGCGTTTTTCTCAAAACCACGTTTTTCAAATCGGTACCCAAAATTTCTCGAAAACCAATGAACCGATTGCCTTGAGGTTTTTTGTGGTTACTCTATACACCATTATTCAGTACTTGTCATAGGATTTTTTTTCCCGTTACTTTGTTTTTGTTTTATAGGCAAAATAATAAGTAATTTTTGGCCCAATAATCACTATTTATGTTCAAACGTCCGCCATTTTGTCATAAATCGATATTTTCAAAATCGGCTATGACAAGTACTAGATTATAGTATCTAATTTAATAATCTTTTTGGCTTTTTTCAGATGATTTTTGAAGAAACGCCAGTGGGTACCGTTTACGCATATTTTTTTACGACGCTCCAAGGATCATACAATATCCTTGTATATTTTTGATATTTATAAATAAAGAAAATTAAACATATTTTTGAATGTATATACTTTTAGATAATTAAAACGCCAATCCGAAATTTCAAATAGTTTTCCTGGAAAAAATGCACAAAAATGACCTTTTTTCGGCTCTTAGGTGTATATTAGGGTTGTTCTTAATTTGGTGATGTTGTAAATTCTTTGGTATCGTTCCTCAAAAGTAATCAACATATATCGAAAAAAAATTGGCCGCAAGCGGAAGTTTGTCCAATAATTCTAACCCACCCCAAGGAAGTGTCGAATTTTTATATGAAAAAATTCATGCATTTAAAATTTTTTTCGGAAAATTGTTTATTATTTCAAAATAAAATTATTTTGAAACAATAAGTTTATTATTTCATGATAAAAAAATGTTATATGATGTTTTTGTAGGAAATTTAATGCTCTACAAAAATGGTGCCTTGTACAAATTTTGTAAATCTAATAATTATCAGAATTTACAAATTAAAAACCAAATTAAAAACCACCCTAATATATATATATATATATTAGGGTGGTTCTTAATTTGGTGATGTTGTAAATTCTTTGGTATTGTTCCTCAAAAGTAATCAACATATATAGAAAAAAAAATTGGCCGCAAGCGAAGGTTTGGCCATAATGATCGATTTTTTGAATAAATGATGACAGTTTTTTTTTGCTAATTACGTGATAAATATTAGATCCGCGAAAATTTTACAAGTCACCTTTTTTGTAGACCATTAAATTTCCTACAAAATCCTCATACGATTTTTTTTTATCACGTACAGCTTTGAAATAATAAACAATTTTCTTAACAAAGTTTTAAATGCATGCCTTTTCTCATATAAAAAATCGACAGATCGGTGGGGTGGGTTAGAATTATTGGACAAATTTCCGTTTGCGGTCAATTTTTTTTCTTTATGTGTTGATTACTTTTGAGGAACGACGCCAAAGAATTTCCAACTTCACCTAATTAAGAACCACCCTAGTGTATATCTTCCCTTAAACGCCGGAGAAACTCTAAAGAGTATCGCTTCTTGGCCCGTGGCTAAGATCCAAAGTGTATTATCTCTTCTTATCAGTTGATCATTCTAATGCTCACGATTTATTTAAGATTTAAAACAAATTGAAAAACTTACGTCTCATGGCATATTCGTTTCGATGTAGTGAAGAAATAATTCATTCTATTGATTATATTTTTGTACGAAATAAAAAAATGTCGTAGCAACCGCTTTATTATTTCATCCATATATCTACGGATTGTATATAGAATTATTTCAATAGAATATCATTTTTATTTGAAAGACAATGTAGATGTTCAGAGAACAGAAGAGATTTTTAAATAAAATAATACGTTATCTGAATCAATCACATTTTCCAATATTTTATAGTATTGTAACAATCTCATATATCGGTGGCACTCCGCGATCAGATGTTTATTTGAATCAACCGATATATATTTTTTTTACTCAATTGGTTTTTTTTCGCAGTGTAGCGGTTCGAAAAAGTCCCGTGGCGCTAGTGCGTCACCGTAGCTCAAGACACATGGCGATAAGTCACGACAAAGGCCATAGCCGGTTAAGTTGGGAAAACTTGTCAACACAATGGTTTTAGAAAAATGATTTTTTTTTAAATATCAAGAAAACATTTTTTTCCGGAAACGGTACAGTGGATCGATTTGATTTTTTTTTGGTACTTGTTCCGATCAAACGTGTTACGAAATAAAATTATAGAACATCTTGCGAAAGATTAAGGTTTGAAAAAAAAATGTTCCTTGTTTTATTATTTTTTACTATAATCCACTTGGGGTACAATAGCGAAAATTTTTTCATATAATCTTTGGGCACCTTATTAGATTATAGAATTTTCTCAAAATGATCGGTTTGGTACGCCGCGTGAAAAAAAGAGAAACGCACTCTATTGATATATTTTAGTTATATAGATATATAACTAAAATATATTAATAAAGTCTGATGTGTGACTAAATGATCGGCTTGGTACGCCACAGTGAAAAAAAAGAAACACACTTTATTGATATATTTTAGTTATATATCTATATAACTAAAATATATCAATAAAGTCTGTTTCTTTTTTTTTTCACTGTGGCGTACCAAACCGATAATTTTGAAAAAATTATATAATCTAATAAGGTGCCCAAAGATTATATGAGAAAAATTTCATTATTGTACCCCAAGTGGATTATAGTAAAAAAAATTAAACAAGGAACATTATTTTTTTTTAAACCTTAATTGTTTCGCAAGATGTTCTATCATTTTATTTCGTAACACGTTTGATCGTAACAAGTACCAAAAAAAAATCGAATCGATCCACTGAAGCGTTTCCGGAATTTTTATTTTTTTTTATTAAAGAAAAAATTCATTTTTCCAAAACCGTTGACGGGGATGAAATTTTCAGAATTTTTTTTTTATACCTCAGAATATACTCCAAATTTCGCTGGAGAAAATGCGGGGGCAATTTTTCCCTACTTACCCGGCTATGGGGCATTCGAAGCGATACGTTTTTATCGCTCCGTAAGTTTGCTCACCAATTGAGGGTTATGAGGCACGTCTTCAACCTCATGTTCGGCGTCTTGAAGAGGGACAGAACACCCGGGCCGTCGCGCAGTCTCTCCTCCTCGCTTTTCGTTCGCGACATCGTCATGCGTTGCCTCAATTTCTGGGTGAAGGAGTCCGGCAATTCCTTGCCGTTGACGAGGGCGAGCCTCTTGAGAATCTCGTTCGCCTCGGCCAGGCGGCCCTTTGCCAAAAGCCATCGCGGTGATTCTGGAAGAAACCTGCACGTCCAATTTCTGTCAGAATGAAACTTTTGTCGGCTCGTTTTTGTTTTCATTTTTGGGCGACGTTTTTTCTTTTTTTTGTTTTTGTTTTGTTTCGTTTCTTTTTCTCTCGCTACAGACCACCAGTACAGGAAGTAGAGGATGAACGGGGCGCTCGTTGTTACTGCAAGTGTCCTCCATTCGGGTATGAGATACGTCACGCCCGCCAGCATGCACAGCCCCATCGTGTAGAACGTACATGTCATCACGGTGACGAAGGATCGGTAATTCGGCCCGACCAGCTCCAGAGCTGTCAGCCACACGCCCAAAATCACATATTATTGTTGACGGAAGCGAATCAAGACGCTGCGAATGACTTGGTATGATCTTACATATGATAAAGGGTATTTGGTAGATCGCTGGTATCGTCAGGCCAACGAGGCAACGACACGCCGCCCACGTCCAAAAACTGTTCGATATCGAGGTTAGACAACCGCCGGCTATGAGCGTCGCGAGACACGCGAAGAAGGACAATCGCCGCCCGATTCTGCATTGTTCACATACATCGGGAGATTCAATTCTTATCTTGTACACCGCGTATCGATAATCACCGAATTGAGACGGGATATACACTTGCAACGATCAAAAAAATTATTTCTTTTTTTTCTTTCTTTCAACGATAGAACTATACACGAGGCATTCCACGTCGCTTCAGCCAGTAAAAAAAACGCAAATAATTTTGAAAAATCGATGTGTGAAGTGTCGATTTTTTACAAATTTCTGACGTTTTTTCTCGTTGATTGCCATTTTTGAACATTTTTCCATTCAAATGGCTGCATCTTTGGCAGGATTTGACGTATTTATTTTCGTAAAAAACGAAAATGTGCGTCTTTTCATAGCCTGCCGGAAAACAATTAATTTAGATTTTATTGAGCAAGTCGAAAGTCCGTTTCAGGGCAAAATATGCAAAAATATTTTTTTTCTCAAGGAAAGACACTCGTTATTCTATTTTTTTAAATTTCCCCGAATTGTGAATACGAAAAACGGATTTTTGGTATTTTTTATATTATGGGTTTCCTAAACACCGTGAAGTAACAGCTATTTTTATTAAATTTTTTTTTTTATTAATATTCGATTGAAGAGTGCGAAGCACTCCAAGGCTCCAATACATATGACATTTAGAAAACCCGGTAAACATACAGCGAGTGCTCCACACAAAAATTAATTAAAAAAGAGGCACATTTTCGTTTTTTATACGAATGTAAATACGTCAAGTTCTACCAAAGATACAGCCTCTTGAATGGAAAAATATTAAAAAATGGGAATCAACGAGAAAAAACGTCAGATATTTTTAAAAAATGTGGACACTCGGTGAATATTTTTCAGTAAAGTAACGCGATTTTTCAAAATTATTTGTGGTTTTTTTTTTACTGGCTGAAGTGACGTGGAATGCCTCATGTAGAATATTTTCCCAAAGTTTCAAAGCGAAATTCGAAAAACTTCAAACGTTACAGCCCGTCAACACTGTGCCTCACCGCTCGGATTCGGAGCGGGCGTGAACTTCGAACGCATTTTTCTCAAAACTGCATTATCGAAATTGGCGTGCAGAATTGCTCCAAAACTATTAAACCGATTGAGTTGAAACTTGGTAGAAATGTTGATAATATTGGTACCTTCTACGTGACGAAAATTGTTTTTGAAAAATTTAAAAAAAAAAACTACTTATTTAATCCACATTTTACAGAAATGTTGATTTTTTTGGTAAATGCGTGCCAGTTTTTCAAATTTGCATTTTCTTCATTTTAATTACCGTCACATAGAAACTATACATGTTCTGACTGAAACAATGTTTGAACTTTTTTGCAAAGGGGCCGTACGCAAGTTACGTAACGCAATTTTGTCGGCCAAGCGTTACGGTCTACGTACATGGGGGGGGGGGGGGGGGGGGGGGTGTGTGTCAAGGTTTGCATTACGTCACGATTTTAAAACTGCCAGAAATAGCAAAATTTCTGCATGTTCAAGTTTTTAATTTAAACCTCGCGTGCAATTTTACCGTGGACAGCTCACAGCTTTCTATACGCAATGTCAGTTAAGGGGGGAAAGTCACTGTGCAAGAACTTGAACAGTAGCTTTCCCACATTCCCCAAGCAAAATTTGATGGAATGTTTTTTTTTTATAATTCTTGAAGGTCCATGCATTGAAAAATAAGTCGGCAAGATTTTTATTCACAAGTCCGAAAATTGACGGAGTTATAGTCACTTCGGTGAGAACAGGTAGCGCGACCGGTTAGAGCCCTCAGTCCCTACCGGTGTGGCATCATTTACAATAGATAGAGTACAGGCTCTTATTATTTTGTGAACTATCATGAAGATGAAGAACCGTCATATCGCCCGCGACTAGGTACTTCAATGTAAGTATCAATATTCTAGAAAAAAAAACATAACTTTATATCAAGATACACGGAACGAAAACTTTGAACGCATTTTTCTCGAAACTAGTTTTTTCGACCTTGCCCGAGCGAATACTTGATAACTTATAAACCGATTTTCAATTTTTTTAAAAACATTTTTGTAATCGCAGTGACTAAGGTTGTACGTATCCGCGTTTTTAACATTTGATAATTACCATTTTTAAAGACTGCTTGAATACAGAAAAAGGGCCTTGGAAATATAAAAAAAATGTCCAAACCGTCGGAATTTTGTTAAAAAAGAAAACAAAATAAAAAAACGGCTACGCATAACGATAGCTACATTTTTATAGATATCGATAAATTGTTGACTTTTAATTTACAGATAAACTTTCATAAAGATATCGATGGGACAATGAAAATACATTTTTTCGTTGTCAAATCAAGGCATATATCGCGGTTAATTTTCAAGATTTTATTGTAAAACTTGGTATAAAACTAAGTGAATATATACTTCATAAAATGAGTATAAACTCGATCCTTTCATAATTAGTTATGTCTATGAAAAAAACCGCAATTATTGACGACAAAGCACCCGTTACGTAACGGGATAGGGAGGGGGATTCTAGCCAAGCGTTACGGTCCCGTTACGTGGGGGGAGGGGATCAAAAATTGGGAACTTTTGCGTTTCGTAATTGGTGTACGCCCCGAAGTCAAAGTCTACGAGAAGATAGACTGTACGCCGATTCACAATTCCCGCGGCGACCTTGCTGTAACACTCTGCTACAGCGCCGCCATTTTGATATGAATTAATTGAAAAAAATTGTGTCGTATGCTTAAATATACTATTAAAGTATACCTAAAGTTTGATAATTGTAGAATAATTATTTCTTAGTTTAAAAAATCCCTCAATATTGCCCATTTTTTTCCTGTTTAAATGTATATCCCGCCTTAATGCAGAGATACCTCTCGTTGCTATGAGAAAAGCTCGCGTTCTCCTCTTTGTAAATCCAGTGCCTTTATCCTCTTGGAGGCACTGTATTGCTTGCGAAAAACTACCAAATCGTTAATATCTTACAAACGAATGAACCGATCCCAAAAAGCCTTTCGCCATTTCGTTGGTCTCGTCGGGGTACAATTTCCCATAAAGTCTGTCACGATTTTAGGTTTTTTTTTTTCTTCTTTTCGTCGCCCTTCTCAAAGCCACGAGAGGTGTTCGCCGATGGATAAAATTACGAACCGGTCATTAAGAGTGCCAAAGAGATAAACGCCGATTGGTCCACCGGTGTTCAAGGCTACGAGGCCGATCGTGGGATAAATCGCCTTCTGGCAGACGAGGTCAAACTGTACGCAGGGGAGAAAACGGACATGCGATTATTGATCGCGGCCAACGGCATGGAACATGTGACGACGGCGTTTTCCCTCGTTTTTTTGGTTTCTACACTGAGAAAAAAAAACCAATTGAATCAAACAAATATATTGGTTGATTCAAATAAATGTCTGATCGCGGAGTGCCACCGATATATGAGATTGTTGCAATACCTTCAAAATATTGGAAAATGTCATTGATTCAAATAACATATTATTTTATTTGAAAATCTCTTCTGTTCTCTGGGTATCTACATTATCCTTCAAATAAAATTATATTCTATTGAAATCATTCTATATACAGCCCGTATATGTATGAATGAAATAATTAAGCGGTTGCTACAACACTTTTTATTTCGTACAAAAATATAATCAACGGAATGAATTATTTCTTTACTACATCGAAATGAATATGCCATGAGACGTAAGTTTTTCAATTTGTTTTAAGGGGTTACCCCTACTTGCGATTTTGAAAAAATCGATTTTTTTTTATTGCATTTTTTTAAAGTATAAGTATCTGAGAATATGTCCTGAAAATTTCAAGTCGATCCGAACAAAATTGACTGAGATATGAGCGCTGAAAGAGAAGAATCCGTTGTGTAAACGACCGGAAATTGAAACTTTAAACGCGTTTTTCTCAAAATGGCATTTCTGAAGTCGGTGACCAAGATTACTCGAACACTAATGAACCGATCTTCTTGAAATTTTGTAGGCTTATTTAATACATAAAAATGTAGTCTTTAATCGTTCGATTTTTTTTTTCGAAAAAAAATGCCCGTTTTATAGCCAAAAAACGGCCGTTTTTTTTTCGTTAAAATCGAACCATTAACTTTGACTGTCCGCCATTTTGTGAAAAATGAATATTTTTTAAAATCCTTCGATTAAAGACTAGTTTATACTTATATTTGACTAAATCCATCCGCATTTTTTTTTTCAGATGATCCACTTCGCCGCAATGTTGGTCACCGCAAACCGTGTATATAAAAACATTATTTCATTGACGGCCATTTGCCACTAAACAATGTAATATTTTTCAATAAAAAAAATTACTGAAAGTTCTTCAAGATGTGTTCTTTAAGATGGTATATTGATCGATTACAAAAGTTTTGTAGTTATCTTTAAAAAAATTCATGAAAAAGGCCTTTTTTTGCGCTACAAGTGGGGGTAACGCCTTAAGGGGGGATTGTCTTTTTTTTCGCAAAATTTACCGCTTTTTGGGAATTTTTTTGTGAAGAAAGTATACAACGGAAAACTTGTGAAACTTGGCATATAGTTTTATTGATCTGTTTACTACATACAAAAAAAATTTTTAACAATTTCATCAAAAAATCCGCCTCCCACCCCCCTCGACGCGCGATGGTCCTTTTTTGATGGTGTGCACGATTTCTCAAAAACTATTCAACCGATTGCCTTCAAATTTGGACAGAATGCTCAGCTGACATCCTTTTATCGTTGATGAAGCAAAAAAGCAATACGTTTAATAGTTTTTTATTTATAACAAAAAATCGATCAATTTTTTTCGAAAAATCGATACTTCAAGTTCAAAACGTCACCAAATCGTCAATTTTTTTTTTCCCTTCATCGAACGATAGCTATATGTGTCTAAAGTAAAATGCTTTTTGGGTTTTTGTTGCAGGATGAACGTGAAGGCTGTAATCGTGCACACCATCAAAAAAGGACCATCGCGCGTCGAGGGGGGTGGGAGGCGGATTTTTTGATGAAATTGTTTAAAAAATTTTTTGTATGTAGTAAACAGATCAATAAAACTATATGCCAAGTTTCACAAGTTTTCCGTTGTATACTTTCTTCACAAAAAAATTCCCAAAAAGGGGTAAATTTTGCGAAAAAAAAAGACAATCCCCCCTTAACTAATTCAGACATGTGCTTAATATTTTTCAATCAAAATGAAATAGTAATATTTTAACGAATATTGTACTTAAAAATCAATATCGGATATGGTGAAAAAAATAAAATAACATATTTACTCAATAGAAACTTTATCTGAATCAAATTAGCGAAATTCAATTTTTCTTGTCCACTCGAATCAACGATATTCATGTTATGAATTGAAGCGCTTTTTTGTTCGTTGCAGAAAATGCATTCAAAACTATATAATTTGTTCGCGATCATTTTTCAGATAGTTTCAATAATATATTGTTCTCGTCTAACAATATATCTTTTGAATAAAAAAAAAACTTCAAATTTTATCATGTTATTAAAGTCAATAGCGTCTTGTTTGGACTAATAAATCCGATTATTTACACCAACAATTAAACAATTGAATCAACGAAATTTCGCTCAATAACACCAATAATATTGGATCAATGATTGTTTTTTTTCCCAGTGTACGTAATTCAGTTACACCGAGACGTACGTCAATTACGATGGACGAGACGACTTCCCTGGTGTCGTATTCCCATCCCTGATCGCAGGGAATCACCGGCCACGAGGTGTTTCCAAAGCTCGCGTTAACAGACGTCATATTACCATTGTCGATGATATCGGACCAGTCGAAGTCGTAGCGAGTGCATTGGCTGTACGAGCTTTCATTTCCATCCTACTCTGACAACAATGAGAATCTTTTAAAGTAAATCATTATCGCGAAACGACGGGGACAATGGCTCCTCTCAATGTCATTTGGAAACAACAACAAAATACCATCCTTTCTCTCTCAATCTCCTGCCTCTTGCATACTCTCATAGGCCAAAGCTGGGCGATTCTTTTGCGCGAGGCTCTTCGCTAATCGGCCACCTAGCGGATTCGCGGCGAACCGCACCCCCCTTCGAAAACTCCCGCATCTCGAACCGTTTTGCCGCGACAGTACATGGAGGACGGTATCACCGCGATAAAAAAAAATAAATAAATAAACAAATAATGAAAAGACAACTTCGGGGCTTGAGCACCTGCTGAGTCTCGGGTATGGCTAGACGCCTCCTTCGCGCAACATCCAGACCCTCGAGACCGGGAATTTTGCACCAGTGCGGCGGTGTCGACGCCATGAATAGCTGATTGAAGGCGCAGAAGCCGCATGGCAAACACGCCGGTAGACAAACCAGCCACAGCAGTTTCTTCTGATAATTGCCGAATTCACCGACGATCGGCAACAAATCGTCAAGATCGAAAGCGTCCTACGAAGATTTTTTGTAATATACACACCCACGTACGCAACAATAATAATACATTGCCCTCGAGACTCACGTCGTCGTCGTTTTTGCGTTTTACATTCCTGGCTGGCGGAGTAGCGCCGATTGTTGGCGAGCAGGATTTATCGTCCGACGTATCCATAGTGATAGCAATAACGGTAATTCTTCGGCGAACTGCCCCCCCCCCCCGCGATACCCCGCTCACCAGGAGGCCTTACAAATGCCTTACGTGACCCGCATTCGCGCCTCAGACTTTGTCGTGTTACGAAAACAACAAAAAAAAAAACGTCCACGAATCCTCCGCGTCCGGTTGGTGAATTTTCTTCACTTTGTCACGAACACGCGCCCTCTTTAAATTCAACGATCCAGTTACATTTTCATACCGAGAACATTGTTTGAAAAATGAACATAGCTACTGCCCTCTACGAACAAAAAACAGGAGACAAAAAGAAACGGGATGGCGAGTAGAGTCACCCGTGGCGCCAATTCGTATCCTTGCACTCCTCGATAAGCCCCCGTTTATCGTACTCGGTCTACGAGGACGAGATTGCAACTGAACGAGAGCGCGACGGGGGGCGCGCAAAATGGAGGAAGTGTAGGTGGAGCGAGGGACGGTGCGATAATACAAGATTAAGTTTATACACGTTGGAGAGAAGAACTCGTAGGCTACCCGGTAATTGAATTAAGGGTACTTAGAGGAGATTGAGGGCATCGCTGACATCGCAGGGGCAACCGATCGCTGTGCACCGCCGAGCGCCCGAAATGATTACGCGCGGGAGGGTCTGTGGAGGCCCGGAAACACCGGGCCTGAAGCAAAAGTCCTAATATTAGGCGTTGGAATTAATTCGTAGCGTTTTACAAGAGATGGCGTAGGTAGTACAGCGTTTCGTTGTTACCGACGGTTATGTATTCATCGTGAAACAGCTGTCATTGAATGTCATTTGCTGTACATAACCTCTTTTTGAATCGTAAATGACAATTTATAATTTATCGAATATGGCAACATTTGTGCCAAATAAAGTGTTTTTGCGGGATGTTTCGCTTCCCGCGTTTTTTTTTGCATCGAATTGTCACTGGTGGTGAAAAATGGATCCATTACGACAGAGTTGGGCGTAATTCTATTTATAAATACGAATACGAATTTATTCACATCGTGATTTTCATGTGAATATAAATACAAATTTATTCATACTTCACTTATTTGTATTCACATGCATGCATACAAATACAATTGTATTCACAAATATTCTGAACATACAAATAAATTGACAGAAAAAATTGTGAATATTCACGAAAAATGTGAATATTTATGAAAAATCCTGTGAATTGAAGAAAAATTTACATCAAAATTTGTGAATGCGAACGTATTCACAAAAAAATGTAAATACGAAAAAAATCACATAATATGTTGGGAATTTTTTCGTATTTAAGACCAATTAAAATCAAATTCACGATGATTAGATTAAAATTTACGCCAAAAGTGAGTTCTTACGTGCTTTGAGAGAAAACATTGCGTCGGGCAAAAACATTGTGTTGAGTTCAACATTGTGTTGCGTTCGACACGTTTTCTCTCAAAATACGTAAGAATTCACTTGTGTTAACGGCGGGGTAAAGTTAATTCGGCGAAAAAAAGGCATCTTTTTAAGATTTTTTTTGGCGTGAAGAATAGTGTTCGTTTATTGAAAAATTTACATATAACAAAGTAACATTTGAACAACATTCTCCTAAATTTGCATTGCAAAATATTCAAAATTGAGCGAGTGAAGATTAAACCCCGGAGGCGCCTCAAAAAAAAGTTGGTTTGCGGTGCGCACCATAACTCGCAACAGAATCATTTGAAACAAAAAAATCAAAATGCATTTGTTAAAGGAGATGTTTCTCGAGGTAATGACGGGAGGATTTTTTTTTTCGATTTTTCGATTTTTCGTAGCACTTGGGAGCCAAAAACCCGATTTTCGCTAAAAAAATCGGCTAATTTGTTGTTGAAAAATTAGTAATTATTAAAAAAAACAAAAAAGCTCTCGACAATACCTGGTGAATTATGTGAAGAAGTACTGTGCAAAATTTCAAAGCGATTGGTCCAGTAGATTTTGAGTTATCGTGCACACGGACTTCAAATATGACAAGTCTCAGAAAAACGGTTTGAAAAACGCAGAAGAGAAGAGAACGGCATGGAGCAATAGACGCTCAAATACTCATAACTTCGTCAATTTTACTCCGATCGACTTGAAATTTTAACACAATATTCTTGATAATTATGCATTCATTTAAAAAAAAATTTAAAAATTAAAAAAAATTTAAATACTTTACCCCGCCCTTAATTTTATTATAATTGTCGTGAATTCGATTTTAATTTTTTTCAACTTGAGGAAACTGACAACTCATTTTGTGAATTTTTTAATATTTATAATGCAATATTTGAAACTCGCAACTTTTTTTGCAAAAATTTCTTTGCCTAGACGCAATGTTTTCTCTCAAAATACGTAATAACTCACTTTTGGTGTAAATTTTAATCTAATCATCGTGAATTTGATTTTAATTTGTCTTAAATACGGGAAAATTCACAACTTATTTTGTGATTTTTTTTGTATTTATAATTTCTGACAATACATTTGCATTCACAGATTTTGATGTGATTTTTTTTTGTAAATATTCCCATTTTTTGTGAATATTCACAATTTTTTCTGTGAATTTATTTGTATGTTCAGAATATTTGTAAATACAATAGTATGTGTATGCATGCATGTGAATACAAATAAGCGAAGTACGGATAAATTTGTATTTACATTCACACGAAAATCACGATGTGAATAATTTCGTATTCGTACTTATAAATAGAATTACGTCCAACTCTGCATTACGACAATCCGAAGCGCAGAAAGTCATGGGTTAAGGGGCTATACCAGTGTAACACTTAGAAAAACCCATTTTTTTTGCTCTTTTCGACAGTTTATACTTTTAAGAATATCATTATCATTTATATCAATATAATTTTATCTTGCAAAAATCGATAGTTAAATCTTTAAACGCGTTTTTCTCGCAACGAGATTTTTCAAATTTGCCGACATTGCAACTCAAAGAGCAATTATCCGATTGACTTGAAATTTGAACTGAGTACTCTTGAATATATTTACTCTACAATGACGTAGGATATTTTTGATTGGATGAAAATTGACGATTTGGCATTGAAAAAAAAACGACCATACTATAGGCAAGAAAAACAGACCTTTTTTCATAACTACGCCATTTTGTTAGATTTTGATATTTTTCGAAAATGCTACGTCATTGTACAAGAAATACCTTCCAGTTTAACGAAATTTTTTCCTTTTTCGGTTTCAGCGACTCAATCGGCCGGAATCATTTCAGCAGTGGAGGAACTTTTCTTGGCGCCTCCGAAGGCAGCGCATAAGTCGGTTGGATCTCGATATTTTTCTATGAAAAAATTATGTAATATAGGTCAAATATACCCAAATATATTCTTAATTTTCCGAAACATTTGATCGAGTACTTATCTTCCAAAAAATTCCCGTCAAAATCACCCAAATTTTCAGCGTTCACGCTGGTACAGCCCCTTAAGCCCGGCCGACCATCAACATTGGTGGCAAAGCCAAATATCCATGGGTCTAAGCTCCTGCTCTCTATTTGGTGGGATCAGAGGGCTGTGATTTATTATGAACTGCTGAAACCGAATGAAACCATAACTGGGCATCGCGCTACCGACTGCAATAGGAATGCTTCCAGTAACCAAAAATAATAAAAAATATTGTTATGAGGTGACAGCTGATAAGTAAAGTAATACTCAGAAGAGCTTATTTTATTTTAGTTTGGTGAAAATTGTCGATAAATTTAGATCAAAAAGTTGTAAAAAAAAAGATCTATAAGTCACGTGACAAAGAACAGCTATCAGAGCGCATGACGTCACACTCTGCAAAACACGAACGAATCGACGCACAGAAGAGTATTTTAAAGAAAAAATCGATCAAAAGTCGATTACTATAATTTTGTTAAAATCTACTACAAAGTATTCATCATTAAAGCTTAGTAAGTATTACATTACTAAACGAACTTTTGAATAACGCCCCATCCTTCCTCCAACCGAGACAGCAGTCAGAACTTTCTCAATGTGCGACGCGCTTATTTTTATTCTCAGCGCTCCTGTTAAAACGTTATCTTTCAACCGTGATTTTCAGTTTGTGTGCGGTGATATTTTAATGCAGCCATCATGAATATTGAAGAGGAAGATGCGTACTTCAATTAAGAATATTTATTTTGCGCATTGTACTTAATAAAGTGACATTTCTCATCATATACATTCCAGAATAAAAATGTAACGTGTTTTCATGTAAACATCAAATTCAAAAGTGGTTTTGTACATCAGTTAAGCCGAGTTAACTTATGATTTTGTGCGTAACGTGAAGTTAAGTTATTCTTGATAATATTTTTGAAAATAAACGTTCCGCATGTATCCGCCATTTTTTGTTTTATTCTATTAACCGTCGAACCGAGACTATTTTTCGGCACCGTCGAATGGAATCATTAGCGTTCGCGACATGTTTACAAACCTTAAATGTTCCAAAAAATTCTGAAAAATGCATAGGTGTTCTTCGTGTTTTCAACTATAGGTTCAATAAATAAAAATGTCATAACATTAATTTTGAATTGTTAATCCCATCGTTTGAAAAAATGCAGGAAATGCACCGTTATGTTAAAAATTCATCATTTTTTTTAAGTAACTTCTTTTCAAATATCCTTTAAGTTATTTTAACTTGAGATGATGTACTTTCAGAAAAAAATATGGCAGGCTTCACGAATTCATAAAGGGTATTTATTTTAAGGGTTGAATATCGCTATTTAGTATGGACACTTATAGAAGATAAAATTGATAATAAATGTAAAATATTGATGGATAAATTGAAAAGTTTTCGGATCCTCTTCCCCTTCCTGATGATCTTTTTCGATATAATCTTTATCCTCAGAGTTTTATCCTCAGAGAAGTAACGCACTAACCTCTTCGCTAGTTCTCACATTCATTTTCGCTTTTATTTACTTAACACCTCAATTTTTTTATTTACTTAACATCAAAATTTATATTTTTACTCAAAAAACATAATTATCGAGAAAAAACATAATTATAGAGAAAAATTAAACCTTTTTAAACCTAAAAAGTAAACCTTTCTCCAGTGAGACGTTACAACTCTTGCTACCGGAAACGATGGACGTAACGTCAACACAGACCAATAATGAAGACGTGGATGGATCTAGTGAAGACGAATCTAATTAATATAATTTTGTGAAATCTATTTTTGCAAACCTTTTTTTTAATATTTCTTGTGTGGCCGATCGTTTTAAATACAATATAACGACCCTAAACTGCTTTTCATTACATGTCCAATCGATTAAAATCACAAAATAATTTTGAGCAACTTTCGAGGTGAAATACTCCTCTGTGCGACGCTGCAAGCATACTGCTTATACTAGGCTGTTACCGTCTACTTTGTCTTAAAAATACAATTTGTGAGATTTCTCGATTGATTTTGAATTTTACTCGAACTGTAATAATGGAGACTGGATTCGTGAAGGCAAATAGTTGGAATTTGCCTAGGATGACTGCATAACGGTGGCCAATTACTTTACGAAAAAACGGCGACTTCTGCTCTGCAGAATTCAGAAGCGTGAAGACTTCCATGTAAGTATACCCTAAAGAATTGTCATTTTTGCAACAACTAATGTATATAGCATTAATGTTACAAACTCTGTAATAATTTGTAGCAATTTTTTAGGTTATGTTTCGTTTTACAGCTTGTTTTGTGTTATTTAATTGCAGGTCTTCAAAACAGCCATACAGTGATGAATGGAGATTAGAATTCATCCTTGAACTTATTGATTCTGAAATATTGGTTACTGTGTTTGTTTATAGACCCGTATTTTGCAGAATATGAAGTCACGCGCCATCAAAAGGCAGGTCTCGGCGTTTTGGCGCGTATTTTTAAACGGGTTAATTAAAACGCGATTTTTGAAGAATTCTGCGGCATGTAAATACATAAAATAAACATTTAGAGGTATATTGTGTAGATGTGAACAATTTTAAACACTTTCCCAAAAGTAGGCAACATCCCGATTGATGCGCTTGAGCCGTGCATTGAAAGAAAAACAGCCGGAATACTCCGAAAGTCATGACAGACATTTTGCTGCACGACAATGCTCGTCCGCACGTCGCAAAACCGGTAAAAACGTATCTGGAAACACTTAAGGGGTAAGGCCACTGTAAATTTTTTGAAAAATCGATTTTTTTTATTGGCTTAAAAAATAGTTTAAACCCTCTAGAATAAGAAAAAAAAGGTCCTGTGCGACGTCTTTTTTAAATTTTTTCCAATAAAAAACTATTCGCAAAACTTTAAACGCGTTTTTCTCGAAACATGGTTTTCAAAATGGCACGCAGCATAACTCGAACAATTTTCATTTTTTTTACTTGAAATTTTAACCAGATGTGAACATTTACATTATCTTGAGAATGTCGATCGGAATTTTCAAGAACTTTATTTATTGATTTTTTATTAACAAAAAACTTGCCGTTTTTTTCGTCAAAAATCAATTTTTTTTTTTCAAACGCACGCCAAATCCACAAAAATTGATACTTTTTAAAATCCGATCGACATTCTCTAGCTATAGCCCTCTAGATTAATGGTTTTTTTTTTGTTCTAGATTCAAAAGTGCACCAGTGGTGCTGCGTGCCGCGGAGCCCTGGAAGCAAAACATGTCCCGGGAAGATAGCTGTGGAACCGCCATTTTGTTTTTTTTTACTGTAAAAAAATTTTATAATAAAGTTTAATGTATGCCCGATAACACCATTAAAAGTTTTTTTTCAAATACCTTCAATTTCGGGAGCAAAAAATTAGTGAAAAAACCTTTTTTTTTGGGCCGTTACAGTGGCCTTACCCCTTAAGGGGAGATATACACCTAATTTCATGATTTATTCATTCCCAAATTTTCAAACGCGTTTTTCTCAAAACCACGTTTTCCAAATCGGTACCCAAAATTATCGAAAACCAATTAACCGATTGCCTTGAGGTTTTTTGAGGTTACTATACACACCATTATCTGGTACTTGTCGTAGGATTTTTTTTCCCGTTACTTAGTTTTTGTTTTATAGGCAAAATTATAACTAATTTTTGGCCCAAAAATCACTATTTATGTTCAAACGTCCGCCATTTTGTCATAAATCGATATTTTCAGAATCGGCTATGACAAGTACTAGATTATAGTATCTAATTTAATAATCTTTTTGGCTTTTTTTTTCAGATGATTTTTGAAGAAACGCCGGTGGGTACCGTATACGCAGATTTTTTACGACCCTCCAAGGATCATACAATATCCTTCTATATTTTGGATAGTTTTGAATAAAGAAAATTAAACATTTTTGAATGTATATACTTTTAGATAATGAAAACCCCAATCCGAAGTTTCGAATAGTTTTCCTTGAAAAATATTCACAAAAATGACCTTTTTTCCGGCTCCTAGGTGTATATCTCCCCTTAAGACGAAGTAGAAGATGTACCACGTGACACATGAGTGCGAGAGAGATAGCTGAAATGTTCGAACAGAGATTCCTCAGAGATGAATAATATTTAGGACAAAAGGAAATCAGAGCCTAACGCTTTGTTTTTCCTAAAAAATTTAAACATCTATGAGAAAATTGGATTGGAAAATTTGTGAGGTTACGTTGACTTTGTACATTCCCTTAAGGGGCCAGTCCACTTTGAAAATTTCAAAAAATCGAAAGACAGCAAGACTTGAAGAAATCGACGATGATGAGCAATCAGAAGGGATTCCGTACGGTGCAGGAATTGCTGATTGAGTTTATGTAAGAGTTTTTCAAGGTATAAACTTCAAACGCGTTTTTCTCGAAACGTTTTCAAAATCTAACCCCATCGTATCTCTAAAACTAATAAGGGGCCGTCCATATATTACGTCATCGATTTTTGCTGATTTTCGACCCCCCCCCCCCACAATCATCCTATCGTCATTTCCTAATGACCCCCCCCTCTCGCAAAATTGACGTCATTACCAGTTTGGCAAAATTAAAACATTTGCAGATTTGAGAAAAACTGGGTAACATTAAAACATTTTGTTATAGAATCATCTTTTATTATTTTGTACTTTGGCAATGTTTATTAATATAATAATATTATTCTTCCCTATTCTTTAGTTTTCTTTGGATAGCTCCCACATTTTGTTATAGAATCATCTTTTATTATTTTGTACTTTGGCAATTTTCATTAATATAATAATATTATTCTTCCCTATTCTTTAGTTTTCTTTGGATAACTCCCACGGAGTTTTCACCCATTCTTGCAAATCCTGGATCACGGGTAATATCTCCGTATCCTCCCCATATTCATTTTGGCTCGATCGAACTATTTTCATAGGTACGCTGTTATTTGAAGTTCTCGAATATAATGTAGACAAACCTTATGTAATAAATAAATAAATAATGAGTTCAATAATTAATACCATTAGGTACTTGCAAAATATTTTTTATCACTCATGCGGGGAAACCACTCTAGTTGTACAATATACTATTGTACATTTTGAAGTAACTGGTATCACAAGAATGACGTCAATTTCGAAAGCCCCCCCCCCCTCCCCCCTCATCCATCATTTACCGTCATCCGCAGACGAACCTCCCCCCCCCCCCAAATTTAGAATGACGTAATGTATGGACGGCCCCTAAACCGATTCTCTTGAAATTTGAACCACATATTGTAAACACGACTCGCAACAAGATGATCCTCGATGGTGTTAAAATGTTGATTTTTACTCTTTTTTTGCGAAAAAACGCGTTTTTTAAATACTTTTTTTCGTATTTTATTTGCCATTTTTTAATTTTTTCATAAAACATTATATCCGAGGGTCATTTTGTAGCTGGTGTCATACTGAATCTAATGGACTTTGAATGTTTTGCTTCAGACAAGCCGTTGCCGAGTTGTAACGGAGCTACCTAGCCCACCTATTTTTGAGCCGTTACGTTGAACTACAGTTTTTGTACTTAAAAATGAATAAAAATGAATGAAATTTAAAAAAATATATTTCAAGACTTTATTTATCAAGCCCAACAACTTTTATATTCATAACGTTTATAAAATCCTCAAAAGAAAAATCGCGAAAACAGTCTTTTTTTCGTGGCTCCAAAGTGTACCGGCCCCTTGAATGTGAAGTCCTGCCCCACCCGCCGTATCCTCCAGACATCGCTGCTTCTGATTACCATTTGTTTGCCTTCGATGGCTCATAGCCTGACTGAGCAGAAGTTTTCACTTCTTACGAAGACTGTCAAAAATGGGTTGATTCGTGGATTGCATCTAAAGACGAGGCGTTCTTCCGACACGGTATTCGTACCCTGCCCGAAAGATGGTCAAAAGTAGCAGAACACCAGTGCCGATACTTTCATTAATGTATTTTTTATTTTCAATTTAAAATATTTTTTTTTTTCAGGAAAAAAAATCGCTACGAATCAATTCCAAGTTCTAATATGAAGATTTGTTTGCCAGGTTCGTTGTGATCTATCGGTTGCCTGATAAAGGTCCGCCGTGATCCTGCGATCGTCTCGCCGATAGGTATATCTTCACATAGTGGACGTATCACGCTTGTTTTTGTTATTTTCTTTTTATTCGTAAATTCTCGAGCGCTCTTGCGGCTCGAAATGAAACTCGCTCCCTCGGCTTGGCCGCAGGTACATCATCGTTGAACACCCAAGGGCAAATATACTCCGTACGCATACACTTTTTCTTTCTTGCCTTTCGCTCTTTACAGCCAGCTCGAAGAATCAAGAAAAATCATCATTATCGTATAAACGAAAAAGAAAAATATTGGACAGGCTCGTCTCAGACTTTTTCTTTCAGGCACTCGATATATTTTCGCAGTTTTTTCTTACCCATTGTAGTTTTATTCTTCTCTCTCTCTCACTCTCTCTCTCTCTCTTAATTCTTACTATCACAAACCCATTTACTCGCGGGGCACTCATCATCTCCTTTCGATTCGACGCGAACGGTCAAAAGATAAAATTCCGCCTTTCGTTTTTCAACCATATATATATATATATATATATATATATATATATATATATATATATATATATATATATATATATATATATATATATATATATATATATATATATATATATATATATATATAGTACACGTATCGTGGGTGGATGTTGATGGGAGGATTCGCCTAAAAAAGCGTTGTTTCCGGTCTGTTGAGGATGTAAAGTTTGGGCTTGTCGAGGGACAATTGTGGGGGGGCGGGTTTGGGTTCGTTGGGCTATCGATAGAGGTACGGAAGTAAAATTTGGAACGAAAGGAGGGGAGGGTCAAGTCCTTTTCTTTTTCCGCTAATCCTAGACGTCACTCGCCTCGGAAAAAAATATACATCCTGTTGGTTTTTTTTGCGTTTTTTTTCATTTTTTTTTCTTTTTTGGTTGCTTTTAGCTTTAATCGAATCAACAGTTAACGGACATTCACTTTTCGAGAAAAAAAAAAATATATATATATAACATTCACGCGCGCGCGCTCACAAACGTACACATTCGTCGTTGGAGGAAAAAAAAAAAAACGAAAGAGAACGAGAGAATGAAAGAAATGAAAGAAAAAAAAACAGACCAAAAGCACGCTTCACCCACGCACGGGTGAAGCCTCGCGGATTTTTTTGTTTTCCATTAGTTTCTCTCTCTTTCTCTTTCTCTCTCTCTCTCTCTCTCTCTCTCTCTCTCTCTCTCTCTCTCTCGCTTTTCATCACGCAGCCTTCTTTTTCTTCATTTTGCTCGGCTCCTTCCGGGTTTCCAAGCTTACATGCACTCGTCACAATCTCTCTGTCTCTCTCTCTCTCTCGGTTTCGTTCGCACTTTCCTTGCACTCTTAGCGCTGACTGGAAAACAAAAAAAGAAATAAAAACGATTAAAAAAAAAATGAGGAAAGTTCTCGTTCGATGCTCGTAAAACGAATTTTCTTTTTGTCTTCCGTCTCTCTGTCGCTGTCTCTTTCTCTCTCTTTCTCTCTCCCTCTCTCTCTCTCTCTCTCTCTCTCTCTCTCTCTCTCTCTCTCTCTCTCTTTCTCTCAGGCTCGACGTACAGGCTCCATTTTCTCAAATATCTTTATTCTTTCGTTCTCTCTCTACCTTTCATACTCTCTCTCTCTCTCTCTCTCTCTTTGCTCTGCTTTCTCTCTCTCTCTCTCTCTTTACTCTTATCTCCCAGGCAACGCACTTTCACGCGCATCGTCCACGACAGATATTCTTGGCACAGCGTCACATTTGTTTCTTGTGATTTTTTATGTTTTTTCTTCACGTTGTTCACTTGGTTGTGTGTGTGTGTATGTGTGTGTGTGTGTGAGTGACTTTTTTCGTGTTTATGGCGATCTTTTCGCCATTTTTCTTCTCTCCTTTTACACACTCGGCTCATTCGTCATCGAAACACGGATTCTTTCTCTCTCGCTCTCTCTTGGCGGCATGGAAATTCCTTTGCTTCCAATAACCACAGTCTCTCTTCTCTTTCTCTCTCGCATTTGTTCACCTTCTCTCTCTCTCTCTCTCTCTCTCTCTCTCTCTCTTTGTTTCCCCCCTCCCGGGGAACGAGAAAATTCTCTCCCTCTTTCTTTCTCTCCGTGTGTCTCGAACTCGGTCGGTAAATTTTAAGCTTTGCCGTTGGCCAAAAAGCAGGAACACGCGCAGACATCCAAAATCAACATCATCCTCTCGCATCCGGTCATCATCCTCGCATCCCCTTCTCTCTCTCTCTCTCTCTCTCTCTCTTTCTCTCTCTCTCTCTCTCTCTCTTTCGCTCTGTTTCCCGATTTTCTGCCTGTCTTTTTTCTGTTGTTGTTTGTCGTTGCTGTGGTTGTTGCTTTTTTTTTGTTAATTATTTTTTTCGCTGTTTTTTGGTCTCTCACAGTTTTCTTTTTGGAACTCACGCACATCCATCAACTCGCACCATCCGCACCATCCAATCTTGTTGTCTTTGTATTGTGTTCGATAGCTTTCTAGTCAAATCAATTTGCACGAGAGTACAATCTTGGGGCGATCTGCAAACAACAAAAAGCCAACAATGGGCCAAGTGTGATTAAACCCTCGCCACGTTTATATCGGAGCATCGTTATAGCCGCGCGTTATGAAATTCTACAAATGTAGCTCTTTTGTTTTCTTCTACTTTTCAAAATTCTCCTTGGTTTGATTTATCTGCGGTTTTTACGTAAACGTATTTTATCCACGTTATTCTCATCCTTGTTACTGTTAACGATATTATTGTCATTATTATTGGTGTTCTCGTAATTTGAGCCGGGGCTTGTCATATATTGGGGGGGGGGGGGGGGCGACAGGGCAAACTTGGGGCAGGGAGGGGGGCTAGACATTGAGAGAGACCATCAAGGGGGAATGAATATTCGAGAGGCTCGAGGCGTGGAGGGACTACTATTTCGGGCCCGAATATCCTATTGGATTGTCATTTGCCTCATCTGCGGGATCGATTCTTTCCATTTTCTTCCCTCTACCCCCCTCCCCCCCGCGCCCTTTTCTTCTTTTTTTTCGCGGCTGAGTGAATTTTGCTCGCGTTGAGAATCGCGAACGAGCGTAAAAAATGGTCAAAATAGCCAGACGAGCAAGAACACAAGTTAATCAATAGATAAGAAAATTGTATGCATGTGTGTGTGTTGAAAATTAGAAAGTGAATTAGAGAACAAACGAATGAAAAGTCCGAAAGAAATATACGAGGATAAATCAATATAATCCGTACGATAAAACGTGGGATCTGGAAGTGCCCGTCCCGCTTTAAGGCCCTAGGCCACAGTAAGGGGTGTAAAATCATCCGCGAATTTAATAATTTTTTCTTTCGTATGAAAAAGTGGTTCACTCGGAAAATTAATTACACGTCTCTTTAGTATGAATATCAAGCTGTTAGAAAATATATAGAGGGCGCGTAAACAGTATAGAAACCCCAGGAAATATCGGAAGGTTGGATAAAATCATAAATACTCAAGGTCAGGTTTTCTATCATTTTTAGCGAGGAATCCAATGGCGACCTTCAATTTGACCTTGAACCTCATTTTCAAGGTTATTTCAAGGTCAACTTTGTTTTTTAACGGGGGATATACTATGAGCTATGAACATTCCGTTGACCGTAGAAGACCTGCACTATGGGCCTGATATCGATGATTCCATGTAAGTTGACAAATTTCACGATGTATTTATTCCCAAATTTTCAAACGCGTTTGTCTCAAAACTACGCTTTTCAAATCGGTACCCAAAATTTCTCGAAAACCAATGAACCGATTGCCTTGAGGTTTTTTGTGGTTATTCTATACACCATTATCTAGTAATTGTCATAGGATTTTTTTCCCCCGTTACTTAGTTTTTGCTTTATAGGCAAAATAATAACTAATTTTTGGCCCAAAAATTACTATTTATGTCCAAACGTTCGCCATTGTGTCATAAATCGATATTTTCGAAATCGGCTATGACACGTGCTGGATGTGTATCTAATTTTATAATCATTTCGGTTTTTTGTTTCAGATGATTTTCGAAGAAACGCCAGTTGGTACCGTATACGCAGATTTTTTTACGACGCTCCAAGGATCATTCAATCCTTGTATATTTTTGATGTTTTTAAATAAAGAAAATTGAACATATTTTTGAATGTATATACTTTTAGATAATTAAGACCCCAATCCGAAATTTCAAATACTTTTCCTTGAAAAAATTTACAAAAATGACCTTTTTCCCGGCTCCTAGGTGTATATCTTCCCTTAAGAACGATCTGGGTTGCGTTAAGGGGGGATTGTCTTTTTTTTTCGCAAAATTTACCGCTTTTTGGGAATTTTTTTGTGAAGAAAGTATACAACGGAAAACTTGTGAAACTTGGCATATAGTTTTATTGATCTGTTTACTACATACAAAAAAATTTTTAAACAATTTCATCAAAAAATCCGCCTCCCACCCCCCTCGACGCGCGAAGGTCCTTTTTTGATGGTGTGCACGATTTCTCAAAAACTATTCAACCGATTGCCTTCAAATTTGGACAGAATGCTCAGCTGACATCCTTTTATCGTTTGATGAAGCAAAAAAGCAATACGTTTAATAGTTTTTTATTTATAACAAAAAATCGATCAATTTTTTTCGAAAAATCGATACTTCAAGTTCAAAACGTCACCAAATCGTCAATTTTTTTTCCCTTCATCGAACGATAGCTATATGTGTCTAAAGTAAAATGCTTCTTGGGTTTTTGTTGCAGGATGAACGTGAAGGCTGTAATCGTGCACACCATCAAAAAAGGACCATCGCGCGTCGAGGGGGGTGGGAGGCGGACTTTTTGATGAAATTGTTTAAAAATTTTTTTGTATGTAGTAAACAGATCAATAAAACTATATGCCAAGTTTCACAAGTTTTCCGTTGTATACTTTCTTCACAAAAAAATTCCCAAAACGCGGTAAATTTTGCGAAAAAAAAGACAATCCCCCCTTAACAGGACAATTAGCGAAGCGTTCGCCGTAGCAGAGAAAAACAAATGTGATTCGACTTTCCTCTGGCCGGAAATTTATTCAATTGGAATTATTTTTTTTGTATAGTAAACGAATTGCCTGTCGATTGACAAATTTATTTTATAAAATGAGAAAAAAAAATTGTTTTATTGAAATAGCTGCTGCTTTAACGCTTGATTTATGAAAAATTACTAACAAGTACAACTACCCAAGTGAAATCCACCGAATTATATAAAACTTGGCATACGAGTAGAATATTGGGGTTTGTTGGGTTTGACGTTTGTGGGTTTAGGGTTTGTTGGCTTTGAGGTTTGTGGGTAATCATAAAGGTCATTGCGAAGTATCAAATGTATCAACTTTTTTCAACGCAAAATTTCCCGCTCTTGCGATTGCCGATGTCAAATTAGTGGTTTCCCCTTGAAGATGCGGTTCAAGGTCAAATTGAAGGTTACCATTGGATTCCTCGTTGAAAATTGCTCCAAGAATGATCTTGACCTGAGAAAATACTGGACCGTCCCGTTAACCGAATCCAGACCTTTCTCAAGGTCAAATGACCTTCAGCTGACCTTCAAGGTTACACCTGACCAATGACCTGAGTACATATTTGAACGCGAAATTTCCCGAATAGCGGTTCCCATGAGAAAAAAAAAGTTGACCTTGAAATAACCTTGAAGATGAGGTTCAAGGTCAAATTGAGTCGCCATTGGATTCCTCGTTGAAAATTACCTAAGACCTGACCTCGAATATCTATTTTTTTCATAAAACCCTACGAAATTTCCAGGGGTTTACATACTTTTTCCCCACCCTGTATATATTTTTTTTCGATGTACAAAATGGACTATTCGAAACTTCTCGAAACAGCTTGTTTCCAATTGGCGTGACAAATAACTTCAACAACTTTCACTCGATATACTTCAAAGGCCATAGCCGGGTAAGTAGGGAAAAATCGCCCCCGCATTTTCTCCAGCGAAATTTGGAGTATATTCTGAGGTATAAAAAAAAAACAAAAAAACAAAAAAAATTCCAGAAACGCTTCAGTGGATCGATTCGATTTTTTTTTTGGTACTTGTTACGATCAAACGTGTTACGAAGTAAAATTATAGAACATCTTGCGAAAGATTAAGGTTTAAAAAAAAATAATGTTCCTTGTTTTATTTTTTTTTTACTATAATCCACTTGGGGTACAATAACGAAATTTTTTTCATATAATCTTTGGGCACCTTCTTAGATTATATAATTTTTTCAAAATGATCGGTTTGGTACGCCACAGTGAAAAAAAAAGAAACAGACTTTATTGATATATTTTAGTTATATATCTATATAACTAAAATATATCAATGAAGTGTGTTTCTTTTTTTCCCTGTGGCGTACCAAGCCGATCATTTAGTCACATATCAGACTTTATTGATATACTTTAGTTATATATCTATATAACTAAAATATACCAATAGAGTGCGTTTCTTTTTTTTCACGCGGCGTACCAAACCGATCATTTTGAAAAAATTATATAATCGAATAAGGTGCCCAAAGATTATATGTAAAAAATTTCGCTATTGTACCCCAAGTGGATTATAGTAAAAAATAATAAAACAAGGAACATTATTTTTTTTTCAAACCTTAATCTTTCGCAAGATGTTCTATAATTTTATTTCATAAAACGTTTGATCGGAACAAGTACCAAAAAAAATCAAATCGATCCACTGTACCGTTTCCGGAATTTTTCTTTTTTTTTTCGATATTTAAAAAAATTCATTTTTCGAAAACCATTGCGTTGACGGGGATGAAATTTTCAGAAAATTTGTTTTTTTTACACCTCAGAATATATGCCAAATTTCGCTGGAAAAAAAAAGCGGCGGCAATTTTTCGCTACTTACCCCGCTATGGCCTTTAAAAGTTATGTTCCTATGTGCATTTAGTAGAGAAGTGCGTACGGAATTTCTGATTAATCGAAAACTTTTCATTTTACGAGCAGTTGTAACGAAATTTTTCACTGAAAATTCATTTCTTAAGTTCAAATACCTACAACTTTTGAATAAAACAATATTTTTTTAATTCCGTACGTCCTTCTCTAGGTATTCTAATGTAGATTGACGAGGATTTTCATTTTGTGTTCTAGGTAAAACATTGTGGATGTTAAATGTCACGCCGCGGAGCGCCTAAAAAAAAGACAAAAGAAAATATTAGTAGTCCATTTTGTACATCGCAAGAAATATATATATATATATTTTCCAACAGCTTGATATCCATACTAAATAAATGTGTAATTAACTTCCCGAGTGAATCACTTTTCCACACGAAAAAAAAAATTGTCAAATGCGCACATGATTTTATATAGTCCAGTCGAGATAGGTCTAAAATTCGATTAACCTGGAATTAATTCCGGGCTTCGATTTTCTTTGTTTATACTTTGTGGGGGGGGGGGGGGGGGGGGGGTTGTTGGTAGTGTAAATCTCGATTTTCGGGAAAATCCCCCTGCTGCGTTTGCCGCCATCTTGATTTGAACAGAGATTTTTTGTTTTTCGAATAACTCGCTAAATTTCAACCTTAGAGTGAAAAAGATCATATCAAAAGTTGTGGGAAATGTAATTCCCCGCAAGTTTGGTGATTATAGTTTTTACCCTGGGATCGATATTTATAGAGTTATACTGCAAATAGGGGTAAAAAGTTCACCCCTAAATTAAGTATAAGTCCAAAAATATTGATCCTAGGGTAAAAATGGCACTGACCAAAGTTGATGAAAATAAAATGTCCTACCCGACTACGCCTTACCATTTTTACGATAAACTTGATAATTAACGAAATAACTGAACATAAAAAAAAAGTTCACCCCTAAATTAAGTATAAGTCCGAAAATATTGATCCGAGGGTAAAAACGCCAATAACCAAAGTTGGAGGATATAAAATTTCCTATGTGATTATTTATTACCATTTTTACAATAAACTTCATAATAAACGAGATAAGTTTAAAAAAACAAACGTTTTTACCCCTTTTAGCAGTCTAACTCTATAAATATCGATCCTAGGGTAACAATTATAATCACCAAACTTGTGGAGAAATACATTTCCCGCAACTTTGAATACAATCATTTTCGCTCTAAGATTGAAAATAAGCGAGTTATTCGAAAAACAAAGAAAAATCCCTCTTCAAATCAAGATGGCGGCAATTGCACCAGGGGGATTTTCCCGAAAATCGAGATTTACACTACCAACCACCCCCCCCCCCTCCGTAAGTATAAAAAAAGAAAATCGAAGCGCGGAATTAAGGGGGGATTGTCTTTTTTTTCGCAAAATTTACCGCTTTTTGGGAATTTTTTTGTGAAGAAAGTATACAACGGAAAACTTGTGAAACTTGGCATATAGTTTTATCGATCTGTTTACTACATACAAACATTTTTTTAAACAATTTCATCAAAAAATCCGCCTCCCACCCCCCTCGACGCGCGATGGTCCTTTTTTGATGGTGTGCACGATTTCTCAAAAACTATTCAACCGATTGCCTTCAAATTTGGACAGAATGCTCAGCTGACATCCTTTTATCGTTTGATGAAGCAAAAAAGCAATACGTTTAATCGTTTTTTATTTATAACAAAAAATCGATCAATTTTTTTTCGAAAAATCGATACTTCAAGTTCAAAACGTCACCGAATCGTCAATTTTTTTTCCCCCTTTATCGAACGATAGCTATATGTGTCTAAAGTAAAATGCTTTTTGGGTTTTTGTTGCAGGATGAACGTGAAGGCTGTAATCGTGCACGCCATCAAAAAAGGACCATCGCGCGTCGAGGGGGGTGGGAGGCGGATTTTTTGATGAAATTGTTTAAAAATTTTTTTGTATGTAGTAAACAGATCAATAAAACTATATGCCAAGTTTCACAAGTTTTCCGTTGTATACTTTCTTCACAAAAAAAATTCCCAAAAAGCGGTAAATTTTGCGAAAAAAAAGACAATCCCCCCTTAATTCCCGGTGAAATCCTATTTCGACTGGACTAATACCCGTTACCGTGGCCTGATACCCCAATGAAATTCGCGCTGCTCATTCATCTACTTGTTCATTTACGTATTATACCCGTGGTTTCGAAGTGGAATACAAAAAGAAAAAGCGACCAAACGAGATCGTCCATCAAAGTAAAACATCGACCGAGGACTTGCTCTATGGCGTTCACCGTGTATCAACGCGCCGCGAGATCTCGGCGAGAAAAACAAACCATAGAAAAACCCCGTAAGCGACGTACAAAAATGCAGTATAGTAAAAAAAAACAAAAAAACAAAAATCTATTGGCAGAAGAATAAAAGGTGTGTTCGAACTCACCAACTCGAGGCAGAATTGGCGCTCTTGAGTTTCTTAATCTCCTTGGTGACCCAGGTGGCGAGAGTTTTCGGTTTGCTGCTGCGCGCGCGTCTGCCCTTGGTGAGTAATTCGGCGAGTGGCTCGGTCTCGACCATCGGCAGTAATTTAACGCCGAAAACGGTGACGAGATCGCCGAGCAGTCCAATCGAGGCGGCCATCGCTTCCTCCGAGTGTTCGCGATCAACGGCGATCGAAGTGATGAAAGTAATGACGAATGGCACGTGAGGCTCGACAAGTGCAACGTCGGGACTCGGTGTCTCAGCGTCGCCGCGCAATCCCTGCGTGATGCCCGTATACGCCTCGAGTACGCCGACCCGCAGATCATTCAGATAATCGATCATATCGTAATCGTTGCGATCGACGTTTGCCTGTGAGGCTTGCGCGAGAGTTTGCAAAACAACGTCGAGATACTTTTTGAATTCGGGCCCGATGCTGAGAGCAACGTCGCCGAATACCGAGAGTATCTGCGGCTTGACCGAGCGATGAACGGTGTCGTTGCCGAGATTCTCCAGCAGCAGGGTCATTATTTCGTCGCAGTAGGGCAACATTTTGTTGCGCAGAGCGCGGCATATGTCGCCTGTGAGGCCAACAGCGGCACAGCACACCTGATACTCGGCGTGATTCTTCAAGCCGAGACACAAAAACGGCTTGAACGCGTCCATGTACTTGAGAAAACCGTCGGAAAGCACCTCGACGAGGGTCGAGACCGCCATCAACGCGTCCTCCTGGACACCGCCGACTTTGCACGAATTCGAGGCGAACATCGACAGCAACGCCGTCATTATCGCGTCCGATATTTGAGGCGCGTCCTCCGGTGTTACCTTGCGCAACACCGATTGCAACGTTGCGCAAAGCAGCGACTGAAGATCGTGATATTGGGCACGATCCGAATGATTCTGAAAGTGCGTCTCCATTTGGAGCACCTGCTGGAGACGATCCAGTATCACCATCGTTGTCTTTTGCACCGTAACGTAACAGTCGCGCGGCGAATTCTTCACCATCTCCATCAGGGCCTCGTATGCGGCCGAGCGTAGATTCGCCTGCGCGGACAACGATAGGAACGAATTTACTCGTCGCCGAGCGCACGCCGGGCTATTTGGTAGAAACTGGGGCCGTACGCAAATTACGCAACGCAATTGGGGGGGTCAAGGTTTACGTCACGATTTTAAAACTGCCGAGAATAGCAAAATTTCTGCGTGTTCGAGTTTTGAATTTAAACCTCGCACAGTAGCTTTCCCACATCCCCCAAGTAAAATTTGGGGGACATTTCATTTATTTTTATAATCGTTCAGAGTTGGGCGTAATTCTATTTATAAATGAGGCATTTCGCGTCACTTCGGACAGTAAAAAATAATCCACAAATAATTTTGAAAAATCGCGTTACTTGATTGAAAAATGTTCACCGAGTGTCGACATTTAGCAAAAAAATTCTGACGTTTTTTCTCGTTGATTACCATTTTTTTTAGTTTTTTATTCAAACGGCTGTATCTTCGGCAGGATTTGACGTATTTACATTCGTAAAAAACGAAAAAGTGCGTCTTTTTCTAGCCTTCCGGAAAAAAATTAATTTAGATTTTATTGAGCAAGTCGAACGTCCGTTTCGGGGCAAAATATGCAAAAATATTTTTTTTCTTAAGGAAAGACATGAGTTGTTTTATTTTTTTAAATTTCCCCGAATTGTGAATAAGAAAAACGGATTTTTGGTATTTTTTATATTATGGGATTCCTAAACACCGTGAAGTAACAGCTATTTTTTTATTTTTTATTTTTATTAATATTCGATTGAAGAGTGTGGAGCACTCGCTGTAGGTTTGCCAGGTTTTTGAAATACATATGACATATATGGCATATGTATTGGAGCCTTGAAGTGCTCCACACTCTTCAATCGAATAAATAATAATATAAAAATAATATATTATTATTATAATAAAATAAAAATAATATAATAAAAAAAATAATTTTAATAAAAATAGCTGTTACTTCACGGTGTTTAGGAATCCCAAAATATAAAAAATACCAAAAATCCGTTTTTCGTATTCAGAATTCGAGGAAATTTAAAAAAATAAAATAACGAGTGTTTTTCCTTGAAAAAAAAAAAAAAATATTTTGGCATGTTTTTACTCGAAAAAAAAATATTTTGGCATATTTATCCCTGAAACGGACGTTCGACTTGCTCCATAAAAACTAAATCAATTTTTTTCTCGAAGGCTAGAAAAAGACGCACAATTTCGTTTTTCACGAATGTAAATACGTCAAATCCTGCCAAAGATACAGCCATTTGAATGGAAAATTGTTAAAAAATGGTAATCAACGAGAAAAAAACGTCAGAAATTTTATACAAATTTCGACACTTGGTGAATGTTTTTCAATAAAGTAACTCGATTTTTCAAAATTATTTGTGGATTTTTTTTTTTTACTTGCTGAAGTGACGTGAAATGCCTCAAATACGAATACGAATTTAATCCCATCGTGATTTTCATGTGAATATAAAAACAAATTTATTCACACTTCACTAATTGTATTCACATGCATGCACACAAATACAATTGTATTCACTAATATTCTGAACATACAGATAAATTCACAGAAATAATTGTGACTGTTCGCCAAAAAATGTGAATATTTACAAAAAGTCGTGTGAATTAAAAAAAAAAATCACAGAATAAGTTGTGCATTTTTTCGTATTTAAGACATTGAAATAAAATTCACAATGATTAGATGAAAATTTAGACCAAAAGTAAGTTCTTACGTATTTTGAGAGAAAACGTTTCGTCGAGGCAAAGAAATTTTTGCAAAAAAAGTTCTGAGTTTCGAATATTACATTATAAATATGAAAAAATTCACAAAATGAGTTGTCAATTTCATCAAGTTGAAGAAAATAAGGAAAGAAAGAAAAACGTAAGAACTCACTTGCGGTGTAAATTTTAATATAATTGTCGTGAATTCGATTTTAATTTTCTTCAACTTGAGTCAATTCACAACTCATTTTGTGATTTTTTTCATATTTATAATGTAATATTTGAAACTCACATTACGTAATTTGTGTACACCCTCTGTAGAAGAAAACGTGACAATTGTGGGCATCGTCCAATCGTGCCGTCGCTGAAAAACTCCGTAATCGGAAAAATTATAAGGCTAGTTTTTTTACGGCTGATCTTGTAGCTGCCGCGGATGCTAAATCCAAGTTTGCCTACAAATCGGGGTGTAGGTTTTTTTAGGGGATGAAAGGGGATGGGAGTGGATTAATGCCAAACTACGACCCCTACGAGGTTGGCGCGATGAGACAAAAAGTGCAGAAAAATCCGGGCTTTAGTTTTGTCCACAGCGTCGAAGTCGTGGAAGTGCATTTTGAGGATGAAAAAGTGAGGTGAAATTTTGAAAAAGGCGTTTTACTTCAATAATTCTTTGGAAAGAATTCGTACACTTTTTGGTCAAATGGGAACGTTGTAGACCTTGAAAAGACGCGTCGATCGGATATTTGATCATCACTGTCCGATAATATCTTCACCCCCCAACAATGTTCAAAATACCAACAAAAAAAATGTTTATTCGATAACTCAAAAACAAACGATTTTTCGGGTATGGTTCAAGTGTACCAAATGTAGAGAATAATTTTCTCTATATTTTCGTTTCTATGGACCAGCCTTGAATTTTGATATTCCAACCCCTCCCGGGGGTTGAAAATTGAAAATGAAATTCTGGAAAAACTGTCGACCGCACGAATTCGCCGCCGTGGAAGAATTTGTAGCTCGAACCCTCAGCTACATTGTTGTCCACAGCGCCAAACTCGCATATTTTTATTTTCGGTCAAGTTTTTCCAGAATTTCATTTTGAATTTTCAACCCCTGAGAGGGCTTCGAAAAAGCAAAATTCAAGGCTGGTCCATAGGAACGAAAATATAGAGAAGATTATTCTCTACATTTCGTACATTTGAACCATCCCCGAAAAATCGATTGTTTTTTAGTTATTCGGTAAACCATTTTTTAAAATACTTCAACAATTCTTTTGGGGATGAAGATATTATTGGAGAGGGATGATCAAATACTCGATCGACGCGTCTTTTCAAAAGCTACAACGTTCCCATTTGAACAAAAATGGTATGAATTTTTTCCAAAGAGTTATCGAATGAAAACTGATTTTTCAAAACTTCACCCCACTTTTTCACCCCCAAAATGAACTTCCGCGACTTCGGCGCTGTGGACAAAAATAAAACCCGGATTGTTCTGAACACTGTATCCCGGCGCCCACCTCGCGGGGGTTGTAGTTTGGCATTAATCCACCCTCATCCCCTAAAAAACCCTACACCCTGATTTTCAAACAAACTTGGATTTAGCACTCGCGGCACCTACAAAATCACCTGTCAAAAAACTAGCCTTCCATTTTTTTCCGATTCCAATCTACAGCACGACCGTACTATTGTTTTCTTTCTTAAGGGGTTACCCCTACTTGCGATTTTGAAAAAATTCATGTTTTTTTATTGCACTCTTTTGAAGTATAAGTATCTGAGAATATGTCCTGAAAATTTCAAGTCGATCCGAACAAAATTGACTGAGATATGAGCGTTGAAAGAGAAGAATCCGTTGTGTAAACGACCGGAAATTGAAACTTTAAACGCGTTTTTTCTCAAAATGGCATTTCTGAAGTCGGTGACCAAGATTACTCGAACACTAATGAACCGATCTTCTTGAAATTTTGCAGGCTTATTTGATACATAAAAATGTAGTCTTTAATCGTTCGATTGTTTTTTCGAAAAAAAGGCCGTTTTATAGCCAAAAAACGGCCGTTTTTTTTCGTTAAAATCGAACCATTAACTTTGACTGTCCGCCATTTTGTGAAAAATGAATATTTTTTAAAATCCTTCGATCAAAGACTAGTTCATACTTATATTTGACTAAATCCATCCGCATTTTTTTTTTCAGATGATCCACTTCGCCGCAATGTTGGTCACCGCAAACCGTGTATATAAAAACATTATTTCATTGACGGCCATTTGCCACTAAACAATGTAATATTTTTCAATAAAAAAAATTACTGAAAGTTCTTCAAGATGTATTCTTTAAGACGTTATATTGATCGATTAAAAAAGTTTTGTCGTTTTTTTTTAAATTCACGAAAAAGACCTTTTTTGCGCTACAAGTGGAGGTAACGCCTTAAGGGGTAAGGCCACTGTAAATTTTTTGAAAAATCGATTTTTTTTTATTGGCTTAAAAAATAGTTTAAACCCTCTAGTTTAAAAATAGTTTAAATCCTTTTAACTTCTTTTTTAAATTTTTTCCAATAAAAAACTATTCGCAAAACTTTAAACGCGTTTTTCTCGAAACATGGTTTTTCAAAATGGCACGCAGCATAACTCGAACAATTTTCATTTTTTTTACTTGAAATTTTAACCAGATGTGAACATTTACATTATCTTGAGAATGTCGATCGGAATTTTCAAGAACTTTATTTATTGATTTTTTATTAACAAAAAACTTGCCGTTTTTTTCGTCAAAAATCAATTTTTTTTTTCAAACGCACGCCAAATCCACAAAAATTGATACTTTTTAAAATCCGATCGACATTCTCTAGCTATAGCCCTCTAGATTAATGGTTTTTTTTTGTTCTAGATTCAAAAGTGCACCAGTGGTGCTGCGTGCCGCGGAGCCCTGGAAGCAAAACATGTCCCGGGAAGATAGCTGTGGAACCGCCATTTTGTTTTTTTTTACTGTAAAAAAATTTTATAATAAAGTTTAATGTATGCCCGATAACACCATTAAAAGTTTTTTTTCAAATACCTTCAATTTCGGGAGCAAAAAATTAGTGAAAAAACCTTTTTTTTTGGGCCGTTACAGTGGCCTTACCCCTTAAATGAATTGTCAAAAATGAAGGATAAGCGGAAGTTGATCGGTTACCTGGGCTCCGTCCGGTCGATCGGTAGTCTCGAGCAATCGTTGCACGATAAAGTCGAAGAACTGCGACATGCAGTAGGTCTCGGGTTGGTGTCCCTCCTCGACTTCGGCGGCCTCGTAGCTAGCCTCGGCGAGGCCCGTGAACGCCCAGCAAACGTTCGCGGCGACCCTCGGCTCGGCCTTCAACCCGTTAACGAGTGACTCGAGCAGTGGCTTGAGATAAGTCGGATTTATCGCTGCTTCCGGTATTATTTCGCATATGCGTCCAAACGTCCAGGCTGCGGTGTCCCTGACGACAACGCTGTTGTCGTACATGAGCTCGATGAGGGTTTGCATCGCTTGCTCGACGAGGGGCTTGAGGGTGTTCGCCTCGAGGCCACCGAGGATCGAGCCAAACGCCATTAGCGCCGCATCACGGAAACGCCAGTCCGGATTTTTTATGTTGTCCTTTACGAAGGGCAAAACGTACGGGACTATACCCTCCTCGCAACACGAGGCCAACAGCATAAGGCAAACGCCCGCCGATTTTGACGGATTCCAATCGTCCTCGTCGTCGAATTCCTCCTGTTTCGTCAATTTTCGCATCAACACCGGCACCAAAAATTGCAATGCACCCTTCGCGTAATGACGGGAGACTTTGGACGGCGGCCGACCACCCTCCGAAGCCTCGCCCTCCTCCATCGACAAGTCCACCTCCTCGTCGGCAACGTTCGACCAAAACTCGATGCCCTGAAGGGCCACGTCGTCGACGTCCGACTTCATTGCCTCGAGCGTTATCTGAATATTTCGTATTTACAATCGAGAAACGAAAAAAAAAAAGGTCAGAATTTAACGATGTACAAATAAGGAATACGGTCTAAAAATAATAATGGTGATAACAATGGAAAGGACAACTGCCACTTTTCGTCACTGGCGGCGCTAGCATAGCGTGTCCCGAGCGATTTGTTTTCGACCGGAAAGTCAAACTTATTGGTTTATTTACAATTTCTCTAATTATTAGGTGTACAAATAAGTTTTAGGACACTTCGATTTTGTATCATAACAGCTATTCTAAATTAATTCAAAGGTCTCGCTCACTTATCATAGATGGCGCTTGATATGTAGTATCGAAACGTAAAGGAGTCATAAACATAACCTATAAATTCTGTAAATTAAACATGCAGACCGATAAGCTATTTATTAGACACTGCATTCGCTATGAATTCCATCAAGGAAAAAGTGTTAGGAAAGCGTGTGAATCGATATGTTCTGTTCTTGGAGACAACATTGTATCTAAAAGTACATGTGAGTATTGGTATAAGCGATTCAAAGAAGGTGATTTCGACGTTAGTGACCGTGAACGCACGGGGGCCTCCTGTAAAGGTGGACGATCAGGAACTGCAAGCGTTGCTGGATGAAAACTCTTGTCAGGCGGAGAAACAACTTTCGGAACAGCTTGGAGTAACTCAACAAACTGTTTCTTATCGTTTAAAAGCAATGGGTAAGATTCGAAAAGGAACAAAGTGGGTACCACACTTTCTGACTCAAGAAAATAAAAACAGCCGTCTTAACATTTGTGTGAGTCTTTACAACCAAGCAACATAGAAAGTCTTTCTTGTGGAAAATTGTGACCGGCGATGAAAAGTGGATTTATTTTGATAATCCGAAACGCAAATATCATTGGGTTGACCCCGGCGAGCCGACAACATCCACGCCAAAGCGCAATGTTCATTGTAACAAAGTCATGCTGTGCATATGGTGGGATATGAAAAGCGTACTGTATTATGAACTTCTCAAACCTGGTCAAACAGTTACTACCGATCGCTATTGTCATCAATTGATGCAAGTGAATCAAGAAATTGAGAAGAAACGTCCATTTTCTGGTAAAGGAAAACGTCCAGTAAAACTGCTCCATGACCAACGCGCGGCCTCATGTGGGTAAACCAGTCAAGGATACGTTACTAGCGCTTGGATGGGAAGCTGTACCACACCCGGCGTATTCACCAGACTTAGCCCCATCCGATTATCATTTATTCCGGAAAATGCAGAACGATTTGTCTGACGTGCGATTCAAAACATTTGAAGAAGTGGAAAAATGGGTCGCTAAATTTCTCTCCTCGCAAGACGAAAGTTTCTTTGCGAAAGGCATCCGCGAGTTACCTGAGAGATGGCTGAAGGTCATTCAGTGCGATGGAGATTACTTCGATGAATAACTGTGTTTTACTTCTTTTTTAATAAATCTTGAATTTTTTGAAAACTGTCCTAAAACTTATTTGTACACCTAATATTTTCGGGTAGATAGCTGTTTTTCTTCAAGTGGTTCGTGGATGTACTGCTGAGGAACACATTTTTTTCCTGAGGATTTTTATGACAATGGATTTTAATTATTCGACTCTTAAGGTAGTTCTGTGGGTACACGTACGAGTCAAAAGTTTCGGTCGAAGCGTATAGTAACATTCCGTTACAGATGGTTGGGCCCGAGTTCGGTGTGGAATAAAATAACCACTTCTCATAAGTCGATATCTCTCAAACTGAACGGTAAAAGTTTGTCATTTTTTTAAGGAGGGGGGGGGGGAAAGCTATTAATTTTTTTTGCATTAAAAAAATGCTTTTAAATGAATGCACATCTCAAGAATATTGTGTCAAAATTTCAAGTCGTTCGGAGCAAAATTGACGAAGTTATGAGTATTTGAGCGTCCGGTGCTCCAGGCCGGGTTTTTATTGCGAATTAGTAGAGCAGAGGAGCAAGCGGCGCAGGACAGTAATGAAAGAAGATTTTTGCGTAGACAAGTGCAAAAAGATGCTCTAGATCATGTTGACGGAAGCTTTTTGCTCTTCGGACCTGGCATCGACGACTGTGTGTGTATAAGATAATTATCGAGTTTTATTTTGAATTTTTCAGTGTGCTAAACTTTAAAGCGTTTTTCGGAAACTTGTCATGTTTGAAGTCCGTCTACGCCATAACTCAAAATCTACTGGACCAATCGTTTTGAAATTTTGCTCAGTGCTTCTTCACATAATTCAGCAGGTATTGTCGGGAGCTTTTTTGTTCTTTTTTTTAATAATTATTAATTTTACAACAAATTAGCCGATTTTTTAAGCGAAAATCGGTTTTTTGGCACTCACGCGCTCAATTTTCAATATTTTTCAATGAAAATTTAGGAAAATATTGTTCAAATGTTGCATTATTATATGGAAATTCACTGAATAAACTCACACTATCTGTATCGCCAAAAAAATCTTTAAAACTTTAAATAAAGTCAATTCTTAAGATTTTACCAAAACTACAGAACTACCTTAAATCTAATTTTTTTTCACCGGAAATAGGTGAAATCCGAAAAAATTGTCGCGAAATTAACGAAAACCGATTCAACGTTTTAGCATCCTGAGGTTTTCCTTGAATCCTTCTCGTCTTCGCGTTACACGCTGTGTTTCAAATTGTCTCTCTTTTTTTTTTAATTAAAATATCTTTAGAAAAAAAATCGTATGAAGCTTTCGGCAAAAAAACAACATTAAAGCTTGAGCTTCCCCCTTTATGATTCCGGTCAAAGAAATGCATGAAAAAATATCATCTGATAAACGGGGTCCACCAGAAAAGGAACAAAGAAAGGCGAAAAATGGTCGTTTTCGAACGAAGGTGAATTCCTCCCTTTCAAAATGACGTTTGTTAAATTCATTTGTGCCAATTATCGGCGAAATGGCATGAAAAAGTCATTGCTGAGGTGTTTTGAATTTTTGTCCGGTAAGTTTTCGCCGGCGGTGTATATCAGAGTTGGGCGTAATTCTATTTATAAATACGAATACGTATTTATTTACATCGTGATTTTCACGTGAATATAAATACAAATTTATTCATACTTTGCTTATTGTAAATACGAATACAAATAAATTCGTATTCACAAGTGTGAATATGAATTTATTTGTATTCCCATGCATGCATACAAATACAATTTGTATTCACAAATATTCTGAACATACGAATAAATTCACAGAAAAAATTGTGAATATTCACAAGAAATTCACATTATAATCTGTGAATGCAAATGTATTTCCAAAAAATTGTAAATACGAAAAAATTCACAAAATAAGTTGTGATTTTTTTTTCGTATTTAAGACAAATGAAAATCAAATTCACAATGATTAGGTTAAAATTTGCACCAAAAGTGAGTTCTTACTGGTTGAGCTCAACACAATGTTTTCTCTCAAAATACGTAAGGACTCGTGATGTAAATTTTAAGGCAGGATTCTACTTTGAAACTTTGAAGAAAAAAAAAATGTTTTTTTTTTTACATTTTTCGAAAGTAAATATGTTCAAGAATGTTCGGTCAAAATTTTATAAAGTTCCAAGCAGTCTAACTATCCTTTTTCGCCTTTCGAACGCAGCTACCTGAGCGCGCTATTGTGACCCGCCCGGCGCGCGGCCCGGACTCACCAAAACTTTAAACGCGTTTTTCTCGAAACGACATTTTCAAGTACCGTGGTCGTGATAACTCAAAAAGTACTGAACCGATCCTTATGAAATTTGGAACACATATTCTATATGTGTGTACCAACCGACCTAACTACAAACAACTTAAAATTTTGATTGGAACTATTTTTTTATTGCAAAAAAAGACCCAAAAAAAACGCATTTTTTGTTTTCGTATTTTAGCCGCCATTTTGTTAATTTTGCACGTATATAAAATATTCTAGTTAGGTCGGTTCCTGAAGACATACTGAACATGGAACTATTTGATTTTTTTGTTTCAGACCATCCGTCGGGAAGATTTCACGACCACGGCAACGGTACCTGCTTTTCGAGGCGTTGGCTTTAAACATATTTTACGTGTACAAAAAATGAATAAAATACATTTGAAATTTTTTTTTTATGTACTTAGAGTGTATTTATTGAACAGTTTAAACCCCATATCGATGTCTTTAATAGTATTCTCAGAAAAAATTCACGAAAATAGCGTTTTTTTCATGGTTTCAAAGTAGAATCCTGCCTTAAGGGGTAAGGCCACTGTAAATTTTTTGAAAAATCGATTTTTTTTTATTGGCTTAAAAAATAGTTTAAACCCTCTAGAATAAGAAAAAAAAGGTCCTGTGCGACTTCTTTTTTTAATTTTTTCCAATAAAAAACTATTCGCAAAACTTTAAACGCGTTTTTCTCGAAACATGGTTTTTCAAAATGGCACGCAGCATAACTCGAACAATTTTCATTTTTTTTACTTGAAATTTTAACCAGATGTGAACATTTACATTATCTTGAGAATGTCGATCGGAATTTTCAAGAACTTTATTTATTGATTTTTTATTAACAACAAAACTTGCCGTTTTTTTCGTCAAAAATCAATTTTTTTTTTTCAAACGCACGCCAAATCCACAAAAATTGATACTTTTTAAAATCCGATCGACATTCTCTAGCTATAGCCCTCTAGATTAATGGTTTTTTTTTTGTTCTAGATTCAAAAGTGCACCAGTGGTGCTGCGTGCCGCGGAGCCCTGGAAGCAAAACATGTCCCGGGAAGATAGCTGTGGAACGGCCATTTTGTTTTTTTTTACTGTAAAAAAATTTTATAATAAAGTTTAATGTATGCCCGATAACACCATTAAAAGTTTTTTTTTCAAATACCTTCAATTTCGGGAGCAAAAAATTAGTGAAAAAACCTTTTTTTTGGGCCGTTACAGTGGCCTTACCCCTTAATATAATTGTCGTGAATTCGATTGTAATTTTCTTCAACTTGAGGAAATTCACAATTCATTTTGTGAATTTTTTCGTATTTATAACGTAATATTTTGAAACTCACAACTTTTTTTGCAAAAATTTCTTCGTCCCGACGCAATGTTTTCTCTCAAAATACGTAAGAACTCACTTTTGGTGTAAATTTCAATCTAATCATTGTGAATTTGATTTTAATTTGTCTTAAATACGAAAAAAAAAAATCACAACTTATTTTGTGAATTTTTTTGAATTCACAGGATTTTTTGTAAATATTCACATTTTTTTTGCACTTGTATTTGTACGCACGTATGTGAATGCAAATGAGTATGAATAAATTTGTATTTATATTCACATGAAAATCACGATGTGAATAAATTCGTATTCGTATTTATAAACGGAATAACGCCGAACTCTGCTGTAAAGATTCCGTTTCAATAACGAAAGCACGAGAAAAATTCGAACTAACGAAAAGTGAGCGATTTTAGCGTCAAAATATTCAATTTTCAGAAAGATATGTACAATCATGCACTTTCGGGTACGTGACGTGAGTGTGAAATGATCGGGACGTGCTACGGTGGCGCCATCTGCCGCGAGTTCTGCGTTGCCTTTTCCATACGCGTGTAATAGGCCCAAAAAAAATGAATGAATAACCAAACAACGATAATACGTACGGGGAAGAGTGCGGGTCCCATGTAAGGTTCCATGTACTGATAATAGAGGGACATGATTTTAACGAGGCACTGGAGAGCGGCGACCCGAACCTGCGAGTGCGTCGACTGGGTTGCCTCGCACACAACCTCCATTATGAAGTTTCTCTCCGACTGCGAAACGAGACAATGCAAATATTTCATCGTTCGATACAAACGTACAGGCGATTTTTCGTCTCTTTTCTTCACCCCTCCGCGTTTCTTCCGAAATTTCACATTAGCGCACCTCGATCTCAAAATTGCCTTTGGTGAATTCCAATGAGTTGTAGAGGGCCCTCGTCGCGGCCAATCTCACGTGATTCGACGTACTCGAGCCTTTCATACCGTGTATAATAGCGGTCAATATCTGATTCGATTGGGAGACCAAAACTTCGCTCTCGATCTCCTGGCATATGTAGCCGATTGTCTCGAGGGTCGCCTCCTTCATCATTTCCGTGCTCTCGGTGTCGACTACGTTGTTGACCAACAGCGGTATCAGCTCGGTCCACTGTCCGACCGGTAATTCGGCGACGGCGACGTACGCGACGCACTGCGCCGCCGAACTCGGCCTGTTCGTCTCCGTTCCCAACGCGCCGAGGATCTGCGAAGTGTCGAAAACCCTTTACCCCCTTATTGCTCTTCATGTTCTCATTATTACTATTCTTCAGGGAGACTTTGTCCTTTGTGCCCAGCGGGAGATGCAAGCGGCTCAACATGAGCAGCTAGATGAAGAGGAGGGATGCCTCTATGGACCAGACATTGCCCATTAGCGGTAATTATAAACACATTTGCGTAAACACATTACAAAACTTTAAACGCGTTTTTTTTCTCGAAAACACGTTTTTAAAAATGGCTGACGTTCTCCTGACCGCTGTAATTAACATATCGACCGGAAATTCGGAGAGCATACTCAGAAAATATGTCTTCGCGGAATGACGGATCGTTTTTTCGATAGATACATTTTTGCATTTATTATTTATCTTTTTATGCGGAAAAAAAAACGCGAAAATTCGATTTTTTTCAAATTGCCGCCATTTCCCGAAATTTGTACTAAACGAAAAGGGCCCGTCCATATATTACGTCATCGATTTTTGCTGATTTTCGACCCCCCCCCCCCCCCCCACAATCATCCTATCATTTCCTAATGACCCCCCCCCCTCTCGCAAAACTGACGTCATTACCAGTTTGGCAAAATTAAAACATTTGCGGATTTGAGAAAAATTGGGTAACATTAAAACATTTTGTTATAGAATAATCTTTTATTATTTTGTACTTTGGCAATGTTTATTAATATAATAATATTATTCTTCCCTATTCTTTAGTTTTCTTTGGATAGCTCCCACATTTTGTTACAGAATCATCTTTTATTATTTTGTACTTTGGCAATTTTCATTAATATAATAATATTATTCTTCCCTATTCTTTAGTTTTCTTTGGATAGCTCCCACGGAGTTTTCACCCATTCTTGCAAATCCTGGATCACGGGTAATATCTCCGTATCCTCCCCATATTCATTTTGGCTCGATCGAACTATTTTCATAGGTACGCTGTTTTTTGAAGTTCTCGAATATAATGTAGACAAACCTTATGTAATAAATAAATAAATAATGAGTTCAATAATTAATACCATTAGGTACTTGCAAAATATTTTTCATCACTTATGCGGGGAAACCACTCTAGTTGTACAATATACTATTGTACATTTTGAATTAACTGGTATCACAAGAATGACGTCAATTTCGAAACGCCCCCCCCCCCCCCATCCATCATTTACCGTCATCCGCAGACGAACCTCCCCCCCCCCCCCAAATTTAGAATGACGTAATATATGGACGCCCCCAAAACCCATCCGTCATTTCATGACCAAAGGGTCACTGATTGACAATATGCTTTGAATTTGTGTTTCAGAACAAAGAGGGGGCAGTGATGTCAGCCGTTTACCTCCCGCGATTTGAGGACCTGTTTTCGCGGAGCTGCAATGGCCATTTTGGTTTTTTTTCAAAACAAAATTTGTTAACGTTCTGTATATCATGAATAAAAGCAAGAAAATAACCGCACTCAAAAAGCTTTACTCGTTTCGTTTAGAAAAAAAATAAAATGTAAACACCTGAAATATGGCAGTCCAAGGACAAAGTCTCCCTTAATGCGCAATGCCAAGGTCCTGCTTCGTGGTTTTTGCTCCTTTTTTCAACTGCTACAACAGCAACGTTGAGGGGAGGTATCCGAGTAAACGGCGCGAAAAACATTTTCTCCAAATTTCGATACAATATTCCTCGATACTTTTTATCGTTATAATTGGCAATCACAATAAAATGATTATAGAAAAAAATTTATGCATTTATGAATCTGTGAATAGCAACAATGATAAAAATGTTTTCACGTCTCGAATATTCAGAGGCAGAACAAAAAATATAACCAAAAAAGTGTCCAGTTTACTGTCGACTGGTGGTGAAGAAGCAAAGTTCAACGGAGCGAAAAAAAGAAGGAAAAATTAAACGTAGAGAGCGACGATGATGATAACGGTGCATCCGAACGGAAGCATCGAATAACGAGAACGACAAATACGGTACTAACGTTCTTCTTGATGTAGATCCTGTTCTCCGCAGGTATGGCCAGCCATCTCTGCTGATACTGGGCCTTGAGAGTCGGATCTTTGGACGTCAGTTGATTTTTAAGCTGTAGGCCGGCGGCCATACGAGCGACGGTGCTCGCCGCCGACGTGCCCAGCACGCCGCTGAGCCGTTGTACGAACTCATGCTGCCCGAGAGAAAAAAAAGACGGAGCAAAATGAATAAACAGATCGGTATTTAACAATCGAAAGAGCGAAATTCATGTAAATGCCCAGATTTTCACCAGTCAGTGGAATTTTCTATTCTCATCGTCGCGCGTACTACTTACGAGATTGCTGAACGCTGCCTGTTCCAAGAAATTCTGTGCCGCCTCTAGCTCGTTTTTGTCTGCAAAAATCGAGATTCGTCAGAGCCGAAATGCAAACCGGGGAAATATCAGATGGGAGAAAGAGGGTAGAAAAAAGACAACAAAGAAATGGAAAATACCAGGCGCGCAACTAAGTTTCTGGTTTTTTTTTCACCAATGAAAAATCGAAAATTTCAAGACAAATACAAGGAATGGTTCATTCGAAGTATCGTCCTTCGCTATTTAAACATTTTTGCCATCTCTCTGGCAATACATAAATACCGCGACGATAATAAGACGCGTCTTTGTACCGAAAGCATTCGTCCGACCAATTTTGTACTGCATCGTAATTGGCCAAGTGTAGCCCACCCAAGCCATGCGCCATCGACCGGAACAAGTGATAGTCCGCCGGGTCTGGCGAATACGGCGGGTAGCGGATCCCATTTCAGTGTTTTTATGGTGTCCTGGACGATGGAACTGCGATGGCACGGAGCGTTGTCGTGCTGCAATATCACACTTTCCTGTCTCGTGGCCCATTCTGGCCGTTTTTCGAGCAATGCCTGGTTCAAATTGATTAGTCGTCGTCGGTAGCGATGCCCATTGACAGTTTCGCCCGCTTTCAGCAGCTCATAGTACACGATTCCTTTCTGGTCCCACCAAACGCAGAGCATTGTCTTTTTTCCGAAGCGATTTGGCCGTGCCGTCGATGTTGACGCTTCGCCAAGTGAAAGCCACGATTTTCCGCGTTTGGAATTCTCGAAATATATCCATTTTTCATCGCCAGTAACAATTCGATGCGGGAAACTCTTTATGTTCTGCCGCAAAAGCAAAATTTCGGGAGTGGCTCTTCGATTTTCCATTTGTCTCTCGGTCAACTCATGCGGCACCCACTTTCCTTCCTTATGAATTTTTCCCATGGCGTGCAAACGTTTCGAAATACATTGCCGAGTCACATTTAACGCCTCGGCAAGTTGATCTTCTGTTTGAGTGTCATCTTCATCCAATGACGCTTGCAGATCGGCGTCCGCAAATGTTTGCGGTCTTCCCGAGCGCTCCTTGTCCCCAGTCTCGAAATCGCCACGTCTGAGCCGCTTGAACCAATCTTCACACGTTGTTTTTGATGGTATATGTTCGCCGTAGGCCTCCTCGAGTAACCAACGTGCTTCAGCTGCTGTTTTTTTTTAGGTTGAAGCAGAAAAGCAATGCTTCCCGCAAATGCTGTTTATTTGGCACAAGCTTTGACATTTTCGGGGTTAGAAAAAAGGTCGTGTTGCGATATTTGTTTATATTACGACTGGGTATTCTTAAGGCGAAGTAGAAGATCTAGGATGTGACATATGAGTGCGAGAGAGATAGCTCCAATTTTCGAACAGAGATTTCTCAGAGATGAATAATAAGGTAAATGTCCCAATTATTGAACAGTTAAGGATCTGGGGGATTGAATTCGGTGAGAAAAAAATATAAAATCAAGAAAAAACCATCGCTTTTATGTTCAAATGATACTTTCATATTTTTACTTTCGAAAAATCGCCCTTTCAATTATTTTCAAATGATTTCAAATGAAAAAAAAAAAAAGAATAACAATGTGAAGCATGCAAATGTCGCAATTATTGAACACTGCAAGTGCATATGTCCCTAATATCGAACAGGCATGTCCCAGTTATTGAACACTCTCGAGAATTCTTTTTCCGTTCTGAAAATATTATTTTGGGTACAATATTAAGAAATAAAACCAAAATCAAACACTTAAATAATCTATTGGGAGTACAACTTTGCAGTGACCGTTTTTTTTCAAAAGTTAAGGCTTTATTATAAAAAAGTGGCTACATATTTTTTAATCAAAGTACTGCCCGTCGCTAGCTACGACCTCGGCCCATCTTTCAGGTAGCATTCGAATCCCGCGTCGATAAAAGTCTTGGTCCTTGGAGGCAATCCAGGAATCGACCCAATTTTTGACTTCTTCGTAAGTACCGAAGTGCTGGTCAGCCAAATCGTGTGCCATTGACCAGAACAAGTGATAGTCGGAAGGGGCAATGTCTGGAGAGTACGGCGGGTGGGATAAAACCTCCCATTTCAGCGTTACCAAGTACTTTTTCACGACATTTGCAACATGGGGTCGGGCATTGTCATGCTGCAGTATCACCTTGTCATGTCTTTCGTTGAACTGTGGCCGTTTCTCTTTGAGTGCCTTACTCAAGCGCATCAACTGACGTCGGTAGAGTTCCCCTGTGATGGTTTCGGATGGTTTGAGCAGCTCATAGTACACAACGCCCAGCTGGTCCCACCAGATACACAGCATCACTTTGGATCCGTGAATATTCGGTTTGGGCGTCGATGATGGAATATGACCAGGCAGTCCCCATGATTTTCGGCGTTTAGGATTATCGTAGTAAATCCACTTTTCATCTCCAGTCACAATCCGGTGCAAAAATCCCTTCCTTTGTTGTCTTTGGAGCAGTTCCCGCAAATGCTGAGAATTCGGCCCGTAGGTTGCCATGTTTGAGTGCCAATAACTTTATAATGCATACACGTATCGGTTGGCTTTTTAAAATTGTTTACATTGGCAGAGCCTCTAGTTTAAAATGCCACTTTTTTATTGAGCTAGGGCCACTACTTCGGCTGCAGTGGCTCTCTAAGTAAAACGGTCACTGCAAAGTTGTACTCCTAATATTATTTATCATGTAAAAATACAAAAATATATATTTAGTCTCTTTTGACGAGCTTTTGGTTCATTCGTATTTGGTTTATTTTTGCTTTTCGACTCGAACGTTATTTTATTTTTATTTCCAGCTTCCTCGTTTTTATGTTCTATTTTTGTTTGATTTTGTCGCAGTTTGGCTCCCTGAAATATCGGAGAGCAAAAAATATTGAACATTACATTCGTATTTTTAGGTTGCACTTGGGTTATATTCTCTTTTTACTTTTCTTCTCATGTTTATTGCACGAAAATACAAATAAAAAATATATTTGACGATCTTAGAGTTATTATTAAAAGAATAAAGGTAAGTTTATTCAGGAACTTACAGTTTTTGTTTGAATAAATCCGATTCACGCGATCTGTCACGCGTTAACTGTCTCGATGTTTTGATGGGTTTAATGACGCCATCTTGGAGAATTCGAGTGTTCAATAATCGGGATACATTTTCTATGTCCCAATGATCGAACACCGTATTTTTTAACAAATAATTAATTAAAAATTTTTAAAAAAGTTATTTGTAAGAAATTTCCTGAGAAACGCGAAACGCCTTTTCTTTTTGAGATGCGACAGTTGTTGAATTTTTTATGCCTTTACACACGAAGCGGCGCGTTTTAGCAAAAACGATCAGCAATTACCACGAGACGTCTAATCGGGTCACCGTTGCTGATTAAATAATGTTTTCTCTATTAAAGCTTTTTTTGCACAAGGTAACATTTTGATAGCTAAAAGTTCCATGTATGTAATGAAATTTTTATAAATGAGTAAATGCACGCAGGTGCATGAGAAATAATAAAAATACAAGATAGTGTTCAATAATTGGGACATTTACATTATTTAGGGCAAAAGAAAATCATCAAGCTCTGCATCACGAAATTCCCTACAGCCTAATGCTTTGTTTTTCCTAAAAAAATTAACCATCTATGAGAAAATTGGTTTGGAAAATCTGTGAGGTTACGTTGACCTTGTACATGCCCTTAACGGATGTCCGAGCTACAAGGACACCCAATTTCAGACCGTTATTCCAACTACATGCGTCGCTAGCGCCATCAATATGTGAAGCCCGGGAACTTAGTTGCGCACCTAGTAAATCTTCGAAATTTGGAATTTCTTTCTAACGTAGTCATCGCAAAACGGAGGGTAACAGTGGAGGAGTGTCAAAAAAATACGAGAAAAATACAGAAAAAGTGGAAAAATTACAAATATAAAAAATTAAAAAATCGAAAGATGAATTTTTTTATAGAAAACACAAAATTCGGCAGCGTTAAAAAAAAGTCGCCAAATTGGAAGAAAAAAAAATCAAAATTTGAGATAAAAAGACGGCGGCGAAAAATCGTGCCCCTTCCTCGTAACCGCGTCCGCGCCCCTCCCTAGCAACAGGGCCCAATTTCGAAAAATCTCGACTCCCTCCTCCGACCGACCACCTCGTGGCGTTTTCCGAAAACCGCAAATACGACGCGCGCGCGCGCGAGGTTGAAGAAAAAACGTCAAGATTTCGCGATCGGGCCGAGGGGATTGATAAGGGGGAAAAAAACGTGGTATACTCACCACCCGAGACGGTTTTCTCGAGGACCTGTATCAGCTGCACCGTTGTCTGATCCATCTGCATTTTCTCTGTCTTTCCCTCGCGACGAACCGGCGTCGACCGCTCGATTTGAAACTTTAGGCGAAACGAGAGAAAAAAAAAGACGAAAAATATTTTCAGAGGTTATGAATTCCAGCGATTCTCACTTCTCGGTCGGGTGAAATTTTCTTCAATTTTTTATCGGCCTCGATTTTGTCGAGTTACGAGGACGAAATTTTTTCGAAACGGGGGCGGGGGAGGCGTTCGGTGAGAGTCACGGTCGTACGTGTCGCGGTAGCCGGCGGCAACGGGCTAACGTGCACATGTGTCGGGCGCCGTCTTTTACGTTCTCGCTTGTTCTGTCGGGACGCGAACCTTTTTCTTTCCGCGCTCTCTCTCACTCACTCTCTCTCTCTCTCTCACACACACATACACACGTAAGCGATATTTGCTCTTGGCCCCTTATGCCTCGCGATATCGCTCTATCTCTGTCTCTTTTGCGCAAACGGCCGCTCGGAAAAGAACACAATTGTCTCGCCCGGACAGCGCTGCGAATTCGCCGAAAAGTCAACGCGTCAATTTCCCTCGTACGCTGCTAACGTGTATGTTCGTCGAAATACGATTATCACCTGTACCACCGACACGAATATATACGATCGGCTTTTGTGTTGTGGTTGTAATTTGCGTAGCTGCGCGAGTACGACGCGGCGAAGCAGACGGGAGCACACTACGGCGACTTTTGCAGCGGGAGAACCGAGAGGCGCGCACGGCCTTTTTTTTTCTTATTATTATTATAAGGGACACAAGTTCGTATATACATATACACAGAATTCGTGGTTAGCGGCGCTGCGATCGCGGCTCTCCGATTTATTCAAATTTGTTTTTTTTTTTTTTTTTTCGTCCACGCCTTTCTTTATCTTGCGGTTTGCGAAATTTTCGAAGGCCTATCGAAGGATCCACGAGGGAAAGCGAGAGACACGTGAATACGATCGCGAAAACGAATTTGCCTGGTGAAGAAGCGTTCTTTAAGCCTCCCTCTTGGCGTTTGTAGTACCGGCTACGTCCGCGTGGCGCGCCCTGCGACCGATACCCGCGTGTTCGCTCGGCGACGGAGAAAAATAAAATGGCGCCGAAGGGGGGGGAGGAGATCTTTTAAGCGCGCGCGAGACCCACGTACTATCGGGGAAAGATGCGAGGCACACGTTGCTAGGACGATCGGACTTTTGCCTCTATCGCGAACACTTTATGCTTATCCCCGTCTCTCGATTTGGCGAGTTTTTTTTTTAGAGAGAAAATCGTTGGTGAACGTACCGTTCGAAAGTGAATGCGAGCTTCGATCCTGGCTGAATAGAGGTTATGTCGAGCGAGATGCGTCAACGAGGGACGGATCAACGTACATCACGTCATTCCTGCGAGAGGAATGTCAAGTGGTGGGGCGACTGGCGTGGAGGGGTATCTACTTATCCAACGCGACGCTAGAACGCATGCGCGCACGGAAGCCAGTGTTGCCAGGTTAGGAGACTTCCTCCTAGATTTCAGGGTATTCCACCTGGGTTAGGAGAGAAATAGGGGACGGATAACTTTTTGATTCCTGAAAAGAGTCATCAATTGGATAACAGCTTGTGATGCCTCTAAGACATCCGTTGTCACCGTCAAAAGATATCATGAAAAAGGTAACTTTACAACATTAAACGGGATGTCGTTTGCAAGATGTCGAATATCCCAGGCAGCATAAATGTCCAATCGACGTGGATAAGTTACCGTTGTCAGGTTACCTTTAAGACATGGCCGTAAGATAACTATTCGACATCTTTCAAATGACATCCCGTATAATGCTGCGGTAAAGTTATTTTTTTTATCATATCTTTCGGTGATGAAAACGGATGTCTAAAAGGTATCCCAAAATATTATCCAATTGGTTACTTTTTTAGGTTATCAAAAAGTTATCTATATACTGTCATCTATTGTATCTAGTTCAACGTTATCCAAAGGATATCATAAAGACGAATTACATAAGACGTCTTTTTCATGACATCTTTCAGATATCGCTAATATGCTGTCTTAAATATTTGGTATTGGCGGGAAATAGTAAAAAGCCATCCAAATGTTGTCCTAAAGATGACATCCAACGGATCACTTTTCTCATAGTGCGACTGTAGCGTGTCATATTTCATTTCACCGGCAAAAAAATGGTGTGTGACAACAAGTAGTTGAAAAAAATAAAGGTGCTGAAAGATATATACGTGAGTGTCCTTTATCCTACTATTCTTTTCGCCTCTGTGAGTACATATATGAGTTTAATGTACTATCTTTTTATTCTCCCTGATGGAAATCCGCTTATTGGAATTCGACAAATAATGTTGAAATCTGTTAAAAAATGTCAGAAACTGTGAAAATGAATAGATTCTAACATAATTTGATGGAATCGTACATATTTTGATAGATTCTGTCGGAAATAATCTATGAAAATCGGACAGAACCTCACATATTATGTTAACTTTACGGAATGTCATAAAATCACAGAATTCGATACTTTCTGTCATCTTTTTGTCAGAAAATGTCATCTTTTAACAAAAAATGATAAAATTAATTTTCCATTTTTTGACATATTGTTGCATCGAAAAGAATGACAGAAAATGACAAAAAATGATGGAAAACGATAATTTTTATCATAATTTGTTGTCACATTTTTGTTGAATTCTGACAGATTTCAGCTGTCATTAAATTACAGAATTTGATACTTTCTGTCATCTTTATGTCGGAAAATATCATCTTTTAATAAAAAATGATAAATCAGTTTTCCATTTTTTGACATATTGTTGCATCGAAAAAAATGACAGAAAATGTCAAAAAATGATAGAAAACGATCATTTTTATCATAATTTGTTGTCACATTTTTATTGAATTTTGACAGATTTCAGCTGACAGAATTCTGACAATTTATCATCAGAATCGATAATTAAATGTCAAAATTCATCAGAATATATCATATATTTATAAAGCAAAATGTCAAAAGTTAACAAGTTCGGTCATTATATGACAAAAAATAAAAAAGAATGATATAATTTGACAGATTCGGTCATAATATTTCATGAATGTTAAAGAATTCCATTTCATTCCATTAAATAATGACATTTAATGACGAAAATTTCACAAAAAATAAGAAAGAATGATATAATTTGACATATTCGGTGATAATATTTTATAAATGTTGAAGAATTCCATTATATTCCATAAAAAAATGACATTTAATGACGAAAATCTCACAAAAAATAAGAAAGAATGATATAATTCGACAGATTCGGTCATAATATTTCATGAATGTTGAAGAACTCCACTTTATTCCATCAAAAAATGACATTAAATGACGAAAATCTCACATAAAATGGAAAACTCTTACGACATTATATGACATATTATGTAAGATTCTGACAGAAATTACTGAATTATAACATTACTTTTCTGATAAAATATGACAGATTCTGTAAAGCATGTTCCAATTTCCGGTCAGAAATCATGAACTTCTCACAGAAAATGTCAAATCTCGAAATAATATGACAGATTCTGTCGTATAAATGACATATTCTGACATTATTTCTCATTGAAAGTTGACGGAATATTATCAAATCTGACATTTTTTGTTAAAATCTGACGAATTCCAATAAGCGGATTTCCATCAGGGCTAAAAGCGTATGTCTGCTTTTGAGGTTATCCACGGGATCGCTTGGAGTATGGCAACCACCAAAATACGTGACTGCAACGGGAGAGAAGTCTAATAACGGCTGTACTGTTTTTATAATATTAAATTACATTTCACTTATAATCAACCAATCAATGTTTTATTTATAATGACCTAGCCCACTTCGAAACCGACATAACAATATTTTATCACTTTCTTCATGATAAAAATTAACTTATTAACAGTCTAGATTATTAAGCGATATTAAATATTCTAGACTATTAATAGGTTAATTTTTATAAATAAATGGATAGGATGTTGTTATACATATATATCACCAATAAATAGATATATTTTCGATAGTACTCTTCGATACCGTTTAGATGTCGTTTTGTTAACCTCATTCGGATGCCTATTGTACGACTTTTAGATGGCAGTGGTATCTTGGCATTTTTTTGCCTTTAAGAAGATATCTTTAAGATATATCGATTTGATGACTTTGCGCCAACGTACCGACAATCGAAAAGAGTTAACCTTTTGTCGACACTTTGTTAACCATTTAAAGTTGCCGTATAGTTAACTATCGGACACAAAGTCGTTATCTGCCAAGCGGACATAAGTGATACGTTTTGTAATACAAAACGGCGTCTTTTTGGGCAACCAAAAAGTTATCCGTTTCGCGATATCTTTCGGATGCCATATAGATAACATTTTGCTACCTGGGTAGTTATCTTACGGTAATGTCTTAAAGATAACCTGAAAATCGTAACTTATCGGCATCACTTGGACATCTATGCTACCTGGGAAGCTGCGAACCAATATGTCGGTCGCAATGGTCGAGGCTATAATGCACGTTCGACTCAGGCTCAGCGCTGTTTGCTATGACTTTAAGCGACAGCTCGTATGTTGAAGCGTTTCAGCGCTGAGAATATTTATAATAATATAAATGACAGCGATGTTGGAACCCTCGATATATATCCTGACAATTAGGGCCGAAATTTAGCTATTCATGCATCAGTGAATTCTTCATTGTAATAAGTATCAATCCTGTTCGTTATCGTTTTTGCTTTAAAATGCCGCTTCGTCCATCGTACTGCGGGTATTTTTCGATTTTTGCCAGAACTTCAAAAAGGGACCATCGATTTTAGCAAATTTTTCCACACTTTTTCAATAAAAAATGAGGGTTTCGGGGGAACTAATAGTGAATTTGTATTCAGGGGGCAAAAATACGTAAAATGGACTTGGACTGAACCGTCGTCACTGAGTATAAGTTACACTATAGAATAGCTCAATGTATATACTCGACTAATAAGTGAAAATTTGTAATAATAAACAAATATATCGACAAATATAAAAGTGGGATTCTTGTAATATGCAAATTCAAAAAGAAATAAATCCCCTCCAAGGCTCAAAGACAGATTACCATAGCACGATAAATGTTTTTACCGACCGTACGTTTCACCTAACTGCAACAATTATTTCCATAAAAATAAGTATTCATCTTCATCTATAATTCGCACAGGTCGTTGCAATTAAGTTTCAAAACAAAATACTCAATACACAAGAAGAAAATTCATTTTAAACAACAGCTATTTGACGACAGTTGACCGATCGCTAAAATTACCCTTCATTGACAGCACTGTTCAGGCCAGTGGCTCGGTGAGGGCTATTTGGGAGATTTGTAGGGGGAACCAGCGATGGTCTAGGACATGGAGCCTAGATACCAGGAGGTTCAGCGGGGCCTTTTAACTCGTCCCCAAAACGAGAACAAGAAATGATGGCGCTGGGGTGCTCCGGCACCTATATGTATATAGATATACGCTAAACATGGGTGCGATCTAAGACAGATCACAAATGATGTACCTAACCCTCATTAGTGTTAAGCGATAACACCAATCTAGGATTTTGGAAAGACGTTTTCTTTCCTAAAAATACTTTGCTGTCATAAAAACAATATGCAATTGGTCCTGTAGCAAGTTTTTTAATTTAAAGGTTCAATTATCGATTAGGCCGAAGCGCCTTAGAGCGCGCGCTGAGTTGCTCGTACAACTGTAAACGCGTTTTTCTCGAAACCACTTTTTTCGATCTCGGAAGACCGATTACTCGACCACCTTTGCATGCATCGATTTGAAATTTTGATAGCAGCTTCGCAATTATATTCTTCATGGGAGCACGTAGCCGTTTTTTGATTAAATGTAAACTTCTTTTTATAAACAATATACTCCTTTTTTGGCAAAAAATCGATTTATTTCCTTCAAAGTGCGCTATTTTTGCAAAATTTGAAAGCAAATTTCTAGGTAGTCTCATAGCTAATAATATATAAATTATAATTTTTTTGGTTTTTGTTTCAGGTCTTATATTTTACGAGTAAACCGTTTTCCCGTGAAGCTATATGTAAAAGAAAACACGTTTTTCTAGATGGGCTGTATCGCCGCCATTTTGAGTTTCAGTTTGAGATCTTTTCTTGCTTTTGCGTTTTTTTTCCGAACCGACATGAGGAAATTATGAATCTGCGGATATTTCGACGTTTGATGTCACGATCGGTCTGTCGTGAGGTTAGAAACTCATCCGATCACTTTCACCTCGTTGACCAATATATTACTATATATGTAGGTGCCGCTGCACCCCAGCGCCATCACTTCGGGACATTTGCGGGGACGCTTTTTTCAGCGCCTTTGCATTGCCGCTGAACCTCCTGGATCTAGGCTCCATGGTCTAGGAGGAAGCCGCCAGAACCATCTGGCAACACTGACGGAAGCGCGAGTTATTCACTGCGACCACTGATGGCGCCACCAGCGTATAGTTAGCAGACAAAATTCATGACTCTTAATTTTTTTTTCACCAATCATTTGGGAATGGTTTGGGCAAGTTTCGGAAATAATTATTAAAGTTTAGGAATCATTCATTTATTCGCAATAAACAATGTAAATTTGACGTATAGTTAGCAGATGATATGCTCGAATGAAGGTTTGTCGTACACCATTCGATTGCAAATAGTTTGGGCAAGACTGCTGTAACGATTTCCTCGTTTGGGAAATTCATTTTCACAATAAAAATCGATAATTACCTATCGACGATCTGCCTTATCGCGTAAGCGCACGCAACCGTCAGATCTGCTTACCTGTATATATATTCACAGAAATAATACGAAGAAATGATCGGATTCCACATATTTCTATGCCAACAATTTGGGAATGGTTTGGGCAAGTTTAGGAATCAACAATTTATTCGCAATAAACAAATTCAATTTAACGTATAGTTAGCAGATGAATAGATCGAATGAAAGTTTATCGTACTCCATTCGATTGCAAATAGTTTAAGCAAGACTCACCTAATGATTTCAAAATATGCAAATAAATTATTGACTTCAACATTTTTTAAATTATTTTCCAAATTTGCTCACACCATTTCCAAATTGTTGACATAAAAACATAAAGATCCCAATGGATTTTCACATTATTTCCGTTAATTTATATACAGGTAAGATGGTTGCGTATTTTTACGTGATAAGGGAGATTGTCGAAAAGTAATTCTCGATTTTAACTATGCAAATCAATTTCCCAAACTAGAAAATCGTTACAGCAGTCTTGCCCAAACTATTTGCAATCGGATGGTGTACGATAAACCTTCGTTCGAGCGTGTCATCTGCTAACTATGTGTCAAATTTAATTTGTTTATTGCGAATAAATGATTGATTCCTAAACTTTAATAATTATTTCCTAAACTTGCCCAAACCGTTCCCAAATGATGTGTGAAAAAAAAATAAAGATTCATGAATGTTGTCTGCTGACTATATGGCGGTGATGGCGCCATCGCACTGGAAAGAGCCGCGCTGTTGCGCCGCCAGATGCCACCTCTGTATTCTTTTTAGCCGCAGACCGGAAGTGGAGTGAAAGCGCAAATGAAAAGGATCACTCGTGAAGAAGAAGACCGCTGCGCCGTTTTCTTTTTCAAATTGTTATAATATATCGTAATTGTAATGTTACTTCTCTCTCTGTCAAACATTTTCCTCGTGAAAATAAATATGTTTGGGTTCGTTTAATAATATAAACCCAAACGAAACCCAAACAAAGTCTGCTTTGAATCTTCTCGTTTTTTTTCTTCTTTTTATCGTTTTCGTTCGATATATAAACACATATACATAAAAATAATAGTAGTTGCAACGTCGATTATAGTCAAACTCTAAAATTATACACGTATATAGTAACATAGTGCGATTTCTTTCTGGTTTTCTCTCCCCACTGCGCGCCGATCGCTCACACACTTCCCAAGCTGGTAACCGTGATGTACAATTATAATCGTACGACTCCTAACGATAATAGGATCTTCTCTTTTTCTCCCCTTCTCATAATCCTTATCGTGTAATTATTACAGCATTAAAATAGTGGTAATCGTGATGGTGTTTCTGTTTTTTTTTCTCTCCCCTTCTTCTCGTTATTGTTTTCTCGTCGTTTCGTGGTAACAGTAGCGCAAAATACGTATAAATAGTTCATACACACGTATATGTATACCTAAGTTTTACACATACGTTAGTTCGATTGATGATCTCGTAAAATAATAGGTAACTTGTATTATCTCTCGCTCCACCCGTCTCTCCTTCTTTTTCTTCACATTCATACGATCTTCGTGTACGTCAAGCACAAAGAGATATATGAAATTATTATTTTTGTCGTTATTATAATAATCGTTATTGTTATACCGTTTTTTTTCTTCAATTATTATTATCGTTATTATTATTCTTGCTGTACAGACGGTCCACGTTTTGGCCTGTCTGTGTGTGTTTCGTGCTTGATGTGCGAGAAGAAAAAGAAAAAGTTCGTTATGACGATCAATTAAGGCCTTAGGCCACAGTAACGGGTATAAAATCATGTGCGAATTCAACACGTTTTTGTTTCGTATGAAAAAGTGATTCACTCAGAAAATCAATTACACTAATATTTAGTATGAGTGAGTCACTTTTTCGTGCGAAAAAAAATGGTCAAATTCCCACATGACGTTATAACCATTACTGTGGCCTAAGGCCTTAACGCTCCCCCCCCCCCGGCCCTTACATCACTAAAATCACACAATGCGAGGATCGGTCACAATTTTTCATGTTTCCTCTCTTTCTCTATCGATCTTTCCCTCTTCCTCTATCTCCCTCTCTTCATCGTCCTTTCGTCTTCATTCTCTCACCTTTTGTACACCCACTCGTACGTTAATTAGAAGCTCGTTTCGAAAAACGTTGGTCTTGTTCATAATATGTATATATATATATGTATATTATAAATATATTAGACATTTTTATTAATGTATTGAAAGGCGCCTCGACGAAGCAGCATGGCTCGAAAAATTTCATCCGCATAGGTAATAAAAGGACAATGATTTTCTTTTTCGAGGTCCTATATAATTTTCGTCAA
>OZ023324.1:22579392-22615193 GCA_964007375.1 Ophion obscuratus
AATTATTCTGTTTTTTATTATTGTTATCTTCATTTTTTCTTCACATTGTTAATTGCGTTAAAATCGTAAAACATAAATCGTATAATGGGAAAATATATTGATATATATCGTAGGGAGAAAACGTGCCTGATCCTCCCTCGTGAGTTCCGTGAAGCCGGGTATCTTGTCGGCAAAGTTGCGTATAACGTCGACCGACGTCATAAGGAGATTGTAAAATTGTTGTATCTTCTCGGCCTCGGTGATGGGTAGATCGGCAGGCCCGGGCTCCCGATACTGCGAGTAATCAAGATTCGCCAAGTCGGGGGTCGTGTCGACGTGGGCCCTTACGAGGGCGGTTATCAGAGAGACCGGTGGGCTCGGCGGTGACTCCTGGGGCGATTTCGGCTTCGAGGGCAAACGACCGCGTCGTCCCTTTAATGAGTCTGTCCTCACCACCTGTGTGATCGAAACGAAATATCGTTGGACGTCTTTTTTACCACGTTTCCATTAACCCTTCGAAGCATACATTTTTCTTTATGTGCATTTGGCTTAAAATTTTGTACGCGGAGGTTTTCTGGGTCGCTGGTTACGAATCTGCACTCAAAATTCGAGAATTCAAGATGGCGGAGCATAAATGCAAAACGTCGTTTGATGATTGCGAAAATTGATACTCGGGGGTTTTCGGGGTCGCTGATTACAAATCTGCACTCAAAGTTCAAGAATTCAAGATGGCGGAGCATAAATGCACTCAAAATTCGGGAATTCAAGATGGTGGATCCAATATGGCGGATCATAAATGCAAAACGTCGTTTGATGATTGCGAAAGTTGGTACTCGGGGGTTTTCGGGGTCGCTGATTACAAATCTGCACTCAAAGTTCGAGAATTCAAGATGGCGGAGCATAAATGCAAAACGTCGTTTGATGATAGCGAAAGTTGGAACTCGGGGGTTTTCGGGGTCGCTGATTACAAATCTGCACTCAAAATTCGGGAATTCAAGATGGCGGATCCAATATGGCGGACCATAAATGCAAAACGTCGTTTGATGATTGCGAAAGTTGGTACTCGGGGGTTTTCGGGGTCGCTGATTACAAATCTGCACTCAAAGTTCGAGAACTCTAGATGGCGGATTCAATATGGCGGGCCATAAATGCAAAACATGGTTTGATTGTAGCGAAAGTTGGTACTCGGGGGTTTTCGGGGTCGCTGATTATGAATCTGCACTCAAAATTCGAGAATTCAAGATGGCGCATCCAATATGGCGGACCATAAATGCAAAACGTTGTTTGATTGTAGCGGAGTTGGTACTCGGGGGTTTTCGGGATTGCTGATTATGAATCTGCACTCAAAATTCGGGAATTCAAGATGGCGCATCCAATATGGCGGACCATAAATGCAAACCGTCGTTTGATGATAGCGAAAGTTGGTACTCGGGGGTTCTCGGGGTCGCTGATTACGAATCTGCACTCAAAATTCGGGAATTCAAGATAGCGCATCCAATATGGCGGACCATAAATGCAAAACGTCGTTTGATGCTAGCCAAAGTTGGTTCTCGGGGGTGTTCGGGGTCGCTGATTACAAATCTGCACTCAAAATTTGAGAATTCAATATGGCGGACCATAAATGCAAAACGTTGTTTGATGATAGCGAAAGTTGGTACTCGGGGGTTTTTGTGATCGCTGATTACGAATCTGCACTCAAAATTCGGGAATTCAAGATGACGGATCCAATATTGCGGACCGTAAATGCGAAACGTCGTTTGATGATAGCGAAAATTGGTACTCGGGGGTTTTCGGGATCGCTGATTACGAATCTGCACTCAAAATTCGGGAATTCAAGTTGGCGCATCCAACATGGCGGACCATAAATGCAAAACATCGTTTGATGATAGCGAAAGTTGGTACTCGGGGGTTCTCGGGGTCGCTGATTACGAATCTGCACTCAAAATTTGGGAATTCAATATGGCGGACCATAAATGCAAAACGTTGTTTGATGATAGCGAAAGTTGGTACTCGGGGGTTTTCGGGGTCGCTGTTACATGAAATAAGCTCCCGAAAAATTAGATTATTAAATTTGGAAAAAATTCTATAGTTTTCCCCATTTACAGCCGCCATATTGGATCAGCCATTTTCAATTTGACGGTTTAAACTTCGAGTTCGTATTCAGTGGATAAAAAACGAAGTTTTTAACAATTTTTTGGTTATGGTTTACCTGCTAGATTAGTCGTAATTAGATTTATCATGTAAAAAGTTCGTTTTTTTTCACTTTCGCTATGCACGACACTCGTTACGTGAAAAATAAAAAATGTATGTGTATGTTCTAGTAATTATTGAAGTCCTAAGAACCTTGAAACGCATTTGCAACCGCAATATTTAATTAAAAACACTTTTGAATCGTTAAAATCTGATCTGAATTAGGTGTAACACCAGTGTTACACTATGCCACAAAGGGTTAAGAGGTTAGGCCATAGTAGCGGGTATAAAATCATGTGCGAATTTAACAATTTTTTTTCGTATGAAAAAGTGATTCACGTATAAAATTAATTACACATCTATTTGGTACGAATATCAAGCTGTTAGAAGATATAGATATTTTTTTTCGATGTACAAAATGGCCGACTACTCGAAACTTCACTTTTCATTCCTCGAATTTTCACTCGATTTACTTCAAATTTGAAAGTTACGTTCCTAATTGCATTTCGCAGAGAAGTACGTACGGAATTTCTGATTAATCGAAAACTTTTCATTTTATGAGCAGTTTATGAGCAGTTATAACGAAATTTTTCACTGAATATTCATTTCTTAAGCTCAAATACCTACAACTTTTGAATAAAACAATTTTTTTTTAAATTCCGTACATTCTTCTCTAGGTATTCTCATGTAGATTGACGAGAACTTTTGTTTTTTGTTCGAAAAAAAAAAAAAAAAAAAAAAAATTTTCTAACAGCTTGATATTCATACTAAATACATGGGTAATTAATTTTATAAGTCAATCACATTTTCATGCGAAAAAAAAATTGTGAAAATCGCACATGATTTCACACCCGTTACTAACCCCTTAAAACCGATTCATTGGTAATTTCACAGCTATTGAAAAATTCACAATTACACATTTTCAGGACAATGTGTTTGGGGTTATAAATTTGTATGGAGCTAAAAGAAATTATTTTATACTTTTTAGTCCGTTTTAAAAACGTGATACGTTAAGGGGTAAGGCCACTGTAAATTTTTTGAAAAATCGATTTTTTTTTATTGGCTTAAAAAATAGTTTAAACCCTCTAGTTTAAAAATAGTTTAAATCCTTTTAACTTCTTTTTTAAATTTTTTCCAATAAAAAACTATTCGCAAAACTTTAAACGCCTTTTTCTCGAAACATGGTTTTTCAAAATGGCACGCAGCATAACTCGAACAATTTTCATTTTTTTTACTTGAAATTTTAACCAGATGTGAACATTTACATTATCTTGAGAATGTCGATCGGAATTTTCAAGAACTTTATTTATTGATTTTTTATGAACAAAAAACTTGCCGTTTTTTTCGTCAAAAATAATTTTTTTTTTTCAAACGCACGCCAAATCCACAAAAATTGATACTTTTTAAAATCCGATCGACATTCTCTAGCTATAGCCCTCTAGATTAATGGTTTTTTTTTGTTCTAGATTCAAAAGTGCACCAGTGGTGCTGCGTGCCGCGGAGCCCTGGAAGCAAAACATGTCCCGGGAAGATAGCTGTGGAACCGCCATTTTGTTTTTTTTTACTGTAAAAAAATTTTATAATAAAGTTTAATGTATGCCCGATAACACCATTAAAAGTTTTTTTTGAAATACCTTCAATTTCGGGAGCAAAAAATTAGTGAAAAAACCTTTTTTTTTGGGCCGTTACAGTGGCCTTACCCCTTAAAAACAAAATATTCTTCGTCCGTAGTTTCGTATACTGAATCAACGGAACAAAACTAAATAAATCGAAGCTCACCTCCTTCACCATCCCGACCATGAGGCACTTTTGGAACCGGCAGAATTGACAACGATTGCGCCTTCGTTTGTCGACCGGGCAAGCTTTTTCCGCGAGGCACACGTACTTCGAGCCTTTCTGGACGGTACGCTTGAAGAAGCCCTTGCAACCCTCGCACGTGCGGACACCGTAGTGCTGGCAGGCAGCAGTGTCGCCGCACACCGCGCACAATTGGCTCGGACTCGGTGGCGCCCTCTCGCCCGCTCCCGGCGACGCAACCGACGACGAGCCACCCACGCACCCGCTGCTATTGCTGACGTTATTGTTGCTATTATTGTTGCTACTGGCGCTGCTTGGCGTGTTGTTGTTGGTACCGGCGCTACTCGCGTTGTTGTTGGAACTGTTGCTCGCGCAACTTGCTCGAGATTTTGGGGATTCTTGGTTGCTGCCGCTGCTGCTTGTGCGAGAGAGAAGAAAAAAAAACGTCGTTTATATAATGAAAAATGCATTAAACGTATGTATGTATATTTTATGCGTTTTTTTTTAATTATATAAGGTGTAGTAAAAAGAAATTCATTAAGGGCGGGGTAAAGTATTGACATTTTTTTTTCGTTTTTTTAAAATTTTTTAAATGAATGCATAATATATCAAGAATATTGTGTTAAAATTTCAAGTCGATCGGAGTAAAATTGACGAAGTTATGAGTATTTGAGCGTCTATTGCTCCATGCCGTTCTCTTCTCTTCTGCGTTTTTCGAACCGTTTTTCTGAGACTTGTCATATTTGAAGTCCGTGTGCACGATAACTCAAAATCTACTGGACCAATCGCTTTGAAATTTTGCACAGTACTTCTTCACATAATTCACCAGGTATTGTCGAGAGCTTTTTTGTTTTTTTTAAAAATAATTACTAATTTTTCAACAACAAATTAGCCGATTTTTTTTAGCGAAAATCGGGTTTTTGGCTCCCAAGTGCTACGAAAAATCGAAAAATCGAAAAAAAAAAATCCTCCCGTCATTACCTCGAGAAACATCTCCTTTGACAAATGCATTTTGATTTTTTTGTTTCAAATGATTCTGTTGCGAGTTATGGTGCACACCGCAAACCAACTTTTTTTCGAGGCGCCTCCGGGGTTTAATTTTCACTCGCTCAATTTTGAATATTTTGCAATGCAAATTTAGGAGAATGTTGTTCAAATGTTACTTTATTATGTGTAATTTTTTCAATAAACGAACACTATTCGTTACGCCAAAAAAAAATCTTAAAAACATGCCTTTTTTTCGCCGAATTAACTTTACCCCGCCGTTAATTTTACATGAAATTGAAGGTTTTTTTTACCCTAGTTAGAATGATCCGATTTAGGTCAAATATGAACCGTTTTGATCGATAACTTGTTGCCATTTTCAAGGTAATTTCATTGTGCCTTTCCCATAGAAGCCCTCGTCCCTATTGGCAAAAAAGCTGGGACAGTCGATTTTCACAACCCGGAAAAAAAAGTTCATGTCTGAATGGATATGTTCATATATGTTTCAGATATTGTCATACATGTATCAGATATATTTATATCTGACATTTTACAGTATCATATATGATTAGGTCTGATCATATTCCACATCACATGTGCATATAGAAGATCATATCTGATCAAATGCAGTATCTGGCCTGACCATATATGAACTCATATCTGTTTATATCTGGCTAAGTACCAAGGCGAGTTCGTACCGTTAATTCGTATCTGAACATACATGATGTGATATGTGAACGTATCTGTTCGTATAAGATCATATCCGATCGAATACGGTACCAGACTCCGCTATATAGATCTCATATATGTTTTCATCTGGTCAGGTACCACGGCGAGTTGGCAGCGTGAAACCATATCTGAACATATATGATGTGATATATGAGCAGGCACGTTCATATAAAATTTTATCCCATCAGATACGATACCAAACCTGGAAAATATACGAAGTCTTATTCACTCACACCTTGTCGTATATGCAGTTCAGTTCATGTGTTGTTCACACATGTTTTCATGTGTTCATGTGTTGTCAGTTCATGTGTTGTCACAATTTTCATGTGTTGTTCACACATGAAAACATCTGAATACATGAAACGATATATGAGGATATGAGACGATATCCGATCAGATATGGCACCTCACCTGACTGTATTATATGTGATCATGCGAGTTACTATAATATTATTAATTATTAACACGTCAAGTGACGACGTGTTAATAACCCCGCTCTATATATGTAAACATTTTAATATCTTCATGAGTACACTAACAAGATTTGATCTGTCTCAACAGGGTAAGATTTGTTCTGATATAGTCGGAGTCATACCTGGTCTGATGGTTCAGATAAATTATGATTCTATCATATGGGCAGGTCTATTGTTCATAGATGTCCAGGTCTACTGGGATTCACGGTATTTTATTCTTATACGGACAGACAGATCTGGTCCAATAAGATTAGATTTGCCTGACATGATCAGATCTGGCCCAATAAAATCAGATCTACCTGACATGATCAGATCTGGCCCAATAAAATCGGATCTGGTCCAACAAGATCAGATCTTGCCTGGGGATTGGATCTGGTCAGACCTGCTGCGATATGGACGGGTCTGCTCTCAAAATTATCAAAATGGCTCTGTTATGATCATACGTGCTCAGATATAAGCATACATGATCTGTCATGACACTACATGAACGGATATTGCCAATTTTCTTGTCTGATCATATCTGATTCTACAGATATGATTCAGATATATTCAGATATGAACTTTTTTTCCCGGGAAGCTTCTCTCGAGGCGAATTTTTCACCAGCAAAATCATTCGTCGTAGACAGGAACAGGTGGTAATCACTTGTTGCTAGAAAAAAGCTTGTCAAAAACGTCAACATACCTGGCCGAGTCGGATCTCTGTAGTGTAATTCGCGTCGTTCTACCGGGATTGCTCGATATCGCGGGCCCGCTCGCGATCCCGACGAGATTGCCCGTTTGGACGTAGGAGCCAGCTGAGATCGTTAAGTTCGGATAGACACCGTTCCCCAAGTCCCGTTGACTCGTCGATGTGACAGCGGCGAAGTAGCCTGGCGGCGGGAGGGGCGGGGGTGGCGGTGGTCGCGGGGTTGCCGCCGCGGTGCCCAACGTCACCCCGGACATCGGAGGTGGCGAGCCTGGCGGTGGCGATCTCGTCGCGCTACCAGCGCTCGTCGAGAGCGTCGGCGAAGCTGGACTCAACGCCCCCGATGTTATCTGCATCGACAATAGCATCACATTGTGACACATGATACAATGTTATGCCTAATTATGATTATAAATCATAATTAAACATTACGACTTTTTTAAGTCATAATGTTTAATTATGATCCAACGCCCCCGGTGTTATCTGCATCGACAACAGTATCACATTGTGACACATAATACAATGTTATGTCTAATTGTGATTATAAATCATAGTTAAACATTATGATTTGTTAAAGTCATAATCTTTAATTATGATTTAATGCCCCCCGGTGTAATCTGCATTGACAACAGCATCACATTGTGACACATAATAAAATGTTATGTCTAATTATGATTATATATCATAGTTGAACATTCTGACTTTTTAAAGTCATAATGTTTAATTATGACTTAATGCCCCCCGGTGTAATCTGCATCGACAACAGCATCACATTGTGACACATAATAAAATGTTATGTCTAATTATGATTATATATCATAGTTAAACATTCTGACTTTTTAAAGTCATAATGTTTAATTATGATTTAATGCCCCCCGGTGTAATCTGCATCGACAACAGCATCACATTGTGACACATAATAAAATGTTATGTCTAATTATGATTATATATCATAGTTAAACATTCTGACTTTTTAAAGTCATAATGTTTAATTATGATTTAATGCCCCCCGGTGTAATCTGCATCGTCAACAGTATCACATTGTGACACATAATACAATGCTATGTCTAATTATGATTATAAATCATAATGAAGTATTATGACTTGTTAAAGTCATAATGTTTAATTGTGATTTAATGCCCCCCGGTGTTATCTGCATCGACAACAGTATCACATTGTGACACATAATACAATGTTATGTCTAATTGTGATTATAAATCATAGTTAAACATTATGATTTGTTAAAGTCATAATCTTTAATTATGATTTAATGCCCCCCGGTGTAATCTGCATCGACAACAGCATCACATTGTGACATATAATACAATATTATGTTTAATTATGATTATAAATCATAATTAAACATTACGACTTTTAAAAATCATAATGTTTAATTATGATTCAACGCCTCCTGTGTTATCTGCATCGTCAACAGTATCACATTGTGACACATAATACAATGTTATGTCTAATTATGATTATAAATCATAATTAAACATTACGACTTTTTAAAGTCATAATGTTTAATTATGATTCAACGCCCCCGGTGTTATCTGCATCGACAACAGTATCACATTGTGACACATAATACAATGTTATGTCTAATTATGATTATAAATCATAGTTAAACATTATAACTTTTTAAAGTCATAATGTTTAATTGTGATTCAATGCCCTTCGGTGTAATTTGCATCGAGTACAGCATCACATTGTGACACATAATACAATGTTATGTCTAATTATGATTATAAATCATAGTTAAACATTATGACTTTTTTAAGTCATAACGTTTAATTATGATCCAACGCCCCCGGTGTTATCTGCATCGACAACAGCATCACATTGTGACACATGATACAATGTTATGTTTAATTATGATGATAAATAATAATTAAACATTACGACGTTTTAAAGTCATAATGTTTAATTATGATTTATAATCATAATTAGACATAGCATTGTATTATGTGTCACAATGTGATGCTGTTGTCGATGCAGATAACACCGGGGGCGTTGAATTATAATTAAACATTATGACTTGTTAAAGTCATAATGTTTAAGTATGATTCAACGCGTGGCAAATAACTTTAACAAGTCATAATGTTTAATTATGATTCAATGCCCTCTGGTGTGATCTGCATCGACAACAGCATCACATTGTGACACATAATACAATATTATGTCAAATTATGATTATAAATCATAATTAAACATTACGACTTTTTGAAGTAGTAATGTTTATCTATGATTCAACGCCCCCGGTGTTATCTGCATCGACAACAGCATCACATTGTGACACATAATACAATATTATGTCAAATTATGGTTATAAATCATAATTAAACATTACGACTTTTTGAAGTAGTAATGTTTATCTCGGTTTCAACGCCCCCGGTGTTATCTGCATCGAAAACAGCATCACATTGTGACACATAATACAATGTTATGTTTAATTGTGATTATTATTGTATTTTTGTTTTCTTCGAGCCAATCAAAAATATGTTCCCAAATCGAAAAAAAAAACAATACGTTGCATTTGTGGAGTTCTTTGAGAAGAGGAAAACAGAATGCAGGCTCACATTGTGACGGATGTGATTGTCATTTGGACTCGTGTGATGTTGGTGATGTTGCACCAGCTGATGCTGATGATGATGCTGCTGTTGTTGATGATGATGATGCTGATGGTGGTGGGTCTGATGATGATGATGCTGTTGTTGCTGGTGTTGATGGTGCTGTTGGTGATGCTGCTGCTGCTGATGATGATGATGATGCTGTTGCTGTTGCTGAGGTTGATGATGCGTCTGATATGCGACCGGGGTCGAGAAATCAGGGGTATAAGGAACTTCGTTGCACGCGTACTGCAACGAGTCGAAACAGTCGTCGTCCATCTTTATGCCGAGGCCGAGGAGCTCCTGGCGCGTGTAACGTTGCTGATGTAACGTGTACGTCTCTTGGAAACTCGGCAAAGGCGTCGGGCTGTTGAACAAATTCAATTTATCATCTATTAATATATATATATATAAAGCAAAGTCCTGACTGACTGACTCATCACCGCCCAGCCTAAATCGCTGAAGGTAGAAACGCTAAATTTGGACAGCGTGTTGATTTTACATTGGAGGCATCGTTTAAGGGGCCAGTCCACTTTAAAAATGTAAAACATCGATTTTTTTAAACTGTTTTCGAAAGTACATACATTTAGAAATATTGTGTCAAAATTTTATGAAAAACCGAGCTCTCTAAGCATTTCTTTTTTACCTGAACGTTCATTAGAAACGTGTTTTTCTTTCAACAACGCTTTCAAAATTTACCTCCATCGTATCTCTGAAATTAATAAACCCATTCTCTCGAAATTTGAACCACATATTGTAAACATGATGACCCTTCATGGTTTTAATATTTTGATTTTTACTCTTTTTTTTTGCGAAAAACTGCGAAAAAACTCGTTTTTTTTACTTTTTCGTTTTTCATCTACCATTTTTTTATATTTTGATACAACTTTATATTCAAGAGTCATTTTGTAGTTGATGTTATACTGAATCTAATGGACTTTGATTTTTTTGTTTCAGATAAGCCGTTGCCGAGTTGTGATGGAGTTACCTAGCCCAGCTATTTTTGAGGCATTACGTTAAACTGTTGTTTTTACATTTAAAAATGAATAAAAATGAATTAAACATTTTTTTAAAATGTATTTCAAGACTTTATTTATCAAGCCCAACAACGTTTATATTCATACCTTTTATAAAATCCGCAAAAAAAATCGCGAAAATAGCCTTTTTCGTGGCTCCAAAGTGGACTGGCCCCTTGAGAAGGAATTACTCGAAATTCAACCCCTAAGGGAGTGAAAGGGGGGCGGGAGGTAAGTTTGTATGGAAAATAACATTTTTATGGTCAAATTTACTTGAAAGTCGGTATTAATGCTCTGTGATACAATTAAGGGGTTAAGCCACAGCAACGGGTATAAAATCATGTGCCAATTGAACAATTTTTTTTTCGTGAGAAAAAGTGATTCACTCACAAAATTAATTACACATCTATTAATACCAGCTTGATATTCATACTAAATAGATGTGTAATTAACTTTGTGAGTGAATCACTTTTTCTCACGAAAAAAAAATTGTTAAATTGGCACATGATTTTATACCCGTTACTGTCGCCTAAGGCCTTAAGGATTATCTTTTTTTTTCGCAAAATTTACCGCTTTTTGGGAATTTTTTTGTGAAGAAAGTATACAACGGAAAACTTGTGAAACTTGGCATATAGTTTTATTGATCTGTTTACTACATACAAACAAATTTTTAAACAATGTCATCAAAAAATCCGCCTCCCACCCCCCTCGACGCGCGATGGTCCTTTTTTGATGGTGTGCACGATTTCTCAAAAACTATTCAACCGATTGCCTTCAAATTTGGACAGAATGCTCAGCTGACATCCTTTTATCGTTTGATGAAGCAAAAAAGCAATACGTTTAATAGGTTTTTATTTATAACAAAAAATCGATCAATTTTTTTCGAAAAATCGATACTTCAAGTTCAAAACGTCACCAAATCGTCAATTTTTTTTTCCCTTCATCGAACGATAGCTATATGTGTCTAAAGTAAAATGCTTTTTGGGTTTTTGTTGCAGGATGAACGTGAAGGCTGTAATCGTGCACACCATCAAAAAAGGACCATCGCGCGTCGAGGGGGGTGGGAGGCGGATTTTTTGATGAAATTGTTTAAAAAATTTTTTGTATGTAGTAAACAGATCAATAAAACTATATGCCAAGTTTCACAAGTTTTCCGTTGTATACTTTCTTCACAAAAAAATTCCCAAAAAGCGGTAAATTTTGCGAAAAAAAAGACAATCCCCCCTTAAGTGAAGTTAAGGGGTGGCAAAGTTTGTATGGAATTTTTTAAAAATCTTGTCGGATTTGCATGAAATTTGGTATTCGTGCTTCTTGACACAGCTAATGAAAGACGCATTTTAGCGTTTTTCGAAATTCACATATAACGTTATTTTACGTTTTATTCGACGGAGATAACAGGGGGGAAAAAAGAAGATGTTTTGTAAAAATGTTCACCTGAGGGAGTCAGTGGGCACGTCGATCACCGTGAGAGGCCTGTGCTGCTGATGCCGCTGTATGTCCTGATGATGTATCGCCTGCTGGGCTTGCTGCGGGGACTCATTTGTGCCCGGCAGGGCCTGCGGATTGGCCAGTTGGAGCTCCGGAAACGGATCCAACTCCTCGGGCAGACTTCCGGCCTCGGTCGGATCGGCATAAGGCGCGCCGAGCAAATCGGCGAAACTGCTACATCCGAATGGACTCTGCAATAAGTATCGTCGTCATCGTCGTTGTCATCACTGCCGTTATTACGCGTCGGGCTCAAAAGTTCAAGCATCCCAGGCGGGAGGCATTAAAAAGCGTAAAAAAAGTGAAGAGGGGGGAGGGGGTTGTAGGCAGGCCATTAAGGGTGCAAGCCCATTGGACTATTAATCCGGTACAGGCTCGTTCGGCGTTCCGCCAGAGGTGACATTTCGTTTATAGCTCCCGGGAGGAATTCCACGGGCTGCTTAACCCCTCGTATACCCCCAGCCCCTTTTTCATTCGATATCGTCAATCTCGATTCTTGTGTCGCACAATTATTCTTCATAAATTACAAATGAACGAACGAATTGAATAAATAGCAAAATAAAGCGAGATAAATAATTTTTTATCAAGCAAAATGAATAAATTGCACAATAAAGTAAAATAAATAAATTGTTAAGAATAATGAAATAAATCATAGTACAGTCGTGCTGTCGCTGGAAAACCCCGTAATGGGCAAAAATTAGAAGTCTAGTTTTTTTGACAGGTGGCGCGGGTGCTGATTCCAAGTTTGCCCAAAAATCGGGGTGTAGGGTTTTTTTAGGGGATGAAAGGGGATGGGGGTGGATTAATGCTAAACTACAACCCCTAGGGGGGTCGGCGCCGTGAGACAAAATGTGCAGAAAAATTCAGGCTTTAATTTTTTCCGCGGCGCCGAAGTCGCGGAAGTATATTTTGAGGGTGAAAAAGTGGGGTGAAATTTTGAAAAATCAGTTTTAATTCAATAACTCTCTAGAAAAAATTCGTACACTTTTTGCTCAAATGGGAAAGTTGTGACCCTTGAAAAGACGCGTCAATAAAGTATTTGATCATGACTTTCCGATAATATTAGAAGTACAACTTTGCAGTGACCGTTTTACTTAGAGAGCCACTGCGGCCGAAGTAGTGGCCCTAGCTCAATAAAAAAAGTGGCATTTTAAACTAGAGGCTCTGCCAATGTAAACAATTTAAAAAAGCTAACGGATACGTCTATGCATTATAAAGTTATTGGCACTCAAACATGGCAACCTACGAGCCGAATTCTCAGCATTTGCGGGAACTGCTCCAAAGACAACAAAGGAAGGGATTTTTGCACCGGATTGTGACTGGAGATGAAAAGTGGGTTTACTACGATAATCCTAAACGCCGAAAATCATGGGGACTGCCTGGTCATATTCCGTCATCGACGCCCAAACCGAATATTCACGGATCCAAAGTGATGCTGTGTAGAGAAACGGCCACAATTCAACGAAAGACATGACAAGGTGATACTGCAGCATGACAATGCCCGACCCCATGGTGCAAATGTCGTGAAAAAGTACTTGGAAACGCTGAAATGGGAGGTTTTATCTCACCCGCCGTGCTCTCCAGACATTGCCCCTTCCGACTATTACTTGTTCCGGTCAATGGCACACGATTTGGCTGACCAGCACTTCGGTACTTACGAAGAAGTCAAAAATTGGGTCGATTCCTGGATTGCCTCCAAGGACCAAGACTTTTATCGACGCGGGATTCGAATGCTACCTGAAAGATGGGCCGAGGTCGTAGCTAGCGACGGGCAGTACTTTGATTAAAAAATATGTAGCCACTTTTTTATAATAAAGCCTTAAACTTTTGAAAAAAACGGTCACTGCAAAGTTGTACTCCCAATATATTCAACCCCAAAAAATGTTTAAAATACCCGAAAAAATTGTTTATTCAATAACTCGAAAACAATCGATTTTTCGGGTTTGGTTCAAATATACGAAATGCAAAGAATAATTTTCTTTAGATTTTCGTTTCTATGGAGCACGCTGGAATTTTGATTTTTCAACCCCTCTCGGGGGTTGACAATTCAAAATGAAATTCTGGGAAAACTATTGACCGCACGAATTCGCCGCCGTGGAAGAATTTTTAGCTCGAACCCTCAGCCACATTTTTGTCCATAGCGCCAAACTCGTATCTCTTTATTTTCGGTCAATGGTTTTTCCGGAATTTCATTTTGAATTTTCAAACCCTGAGAGGGGTTCGAGAAAGCAAAATTCAAGAAAATTATTCTCTACATTGCGTACATTTGAGCCATACCCGAAAAATCGATTGTTTTTGAGTTATCGAATAAACAATTTTTTTTGTACTTTAACAATTTTTTTGGGGGTAAAGATATTATTGGAGAGGGATGATCAAATTCTCAATAGACGCGTCTTTTCAAGGACTACGACGTTCCCATTTGACCAAAAATTGTATGAATTCTTCCTAAAGAGTTATCGAATGAAAACTGATTTTTCAAAATTTCACCCCAATTTTTCACCTCCAAGATGAACTTCCGCGACTTCGGCGCTGTGGACAAAATGAAAGCCCGGATTCTTCTGAGCATTTTGTCTCCCGGTGCCGACCTCGTTGGGGTCGTAGTTCGGCATTAATCCACCCTGATCCCCTTTCATCCCCTAAAAAAATCCTACACCCTGATTTTCAAGCAAACTTGGATTTAGCACCGACGGCACCTACAAAGTCACCTGTCAAAAAACCAGCCTTCTTCTAATTTTTTCCGATTCCAATATACAACACGACTGTACTATCAATTTAAAAAAAATCACAATTATTGCATAAAATAGATTTTAAAAAGTCACCTGCGTCTGGAGGAGAAGCATGCTTGACGCAACGGTGAAGGCTGTCGCCGTTGTCGTCGTCGAGGTCGTCGTGATTGCGGTTGTTTCCTCAACGTTTCCGGGACGTTGTTGTTGCTGTTCGTTGCACGCGACCAAACAACGATCTTCCACGGTTATCTCGTTGCCGGAATTCTTCAGATTCCGATCGCACTCGTTTTCTCCGCTGCTTTGGTGCAAGTGCCCTGGAAAAAAAAAGAAAAAAATAATAACGCCATGAAAACATTGCCGCGGAGTAACATTTCCAAAAATATGTCATAACAGTAATAACAATAATGATATTATAATATCATTATTATGGTTAATTGTGATTATCATTGTATGGGGCCGTCCATATATTACGTCATCGATTTTTGCTGATTTTCGACCCCCCCCCCCCTTCAATCATCCTATCGTCATTTCCTAATGACCCCCCCCCCCTCCTCGCAAAATTGACGTCATTACCAGTTTGGCAAAATTAAAACATTTGCGGATTTGAGAAAAATTGGGTAACATTAAAACATTTTGTTATAGAATCATCTTTTATTATTTTGTACTTTGGCAATGTTTATTAATATAATAATATTATTCTTCCCTATTCTTTAGTTTTCTTTGGATAGCTCCCACATTTTGTTATAGAATCATTTTTTATTATTTTGTACTTTGGCAATTTTCATTAATATAATAATATTATTTTTCTCTATTCTTTAGTTTTCTTTGGATAACTCCCACGGAGTTTTCACCCATTCTTGCAAATCCTGGATCACGGGTAATATCTCCGTATCCTCCCCATATTCATTTTGGCTCGATCGAACTATTTTCATAGGTACGCTGTTATTTGAAGTTCTCGAATATAATGTAGACAAACCTTATGTAATAAATAAATAAATAATGAGTTCAATAATTAATACCATTAGGTACTTGCAAAATTTTTTTTCATCACTCATGCGGGGAAACCACTCTAGTTGTACAATATACTATTGTACATTTTGAAGTAACTGGTATCACAAGAATGACGTCAATTTCGAAACGCCCCCACCCCCCTCATCCATCATTTACCGTCATCCGCAGACGAACCCCCCCCCCCCTCCTATTTTAAAATGACGTAATTTATGGACGGCCCCTATTGTTTTCCTCGAAAAGAAAATAAGAAAATATTCTTACAACAGTTTTAACCATATATATATATATATATATATATATATATATATATATATATATATATATATATATATATATATATATATATAATAGTGTTTATAACAATCTTTTTTTAATTTTTCACCAAATGTCATATATTTATCGAAATTCTACAATATTTTATAAATTTTCTTATAACATTTTTTTATCGGAATAAAATTATAAAAAAATACCGTACGTTGTTATTGTCATCATTATTACTATTACAATAAAATAAACATGCGAATTATGATAATCATTGGAAAAATAGGAATATTGTAAATAATTCGAGTTTCGAGTATCTGACGTGACGAGGCCGCTTAAGGTACGTCGGCCCTTGAGCGCCGGCGAGCTAGCAGTAAGATGCTCAATGCCCTTCCCGGCCCTTTGAGCACTTACTCGAGGGTTTTTCGGCGGCATCACAGATACCAAAGCAAAACTCCCTTCAATGGGCGGAAATGCGAAAAATTTATTCGCGAGCTCGTTTTTTTTTGTTTCTTCCTTTTCATACGTAAGTATAAATACGTACAATATTTGTAATATTGCGACTGGCCTCGATCCATCGCGATCATGTCTTCGGCGATTCTGCAAAACGATTCACGGCGATTGACGCGACGCGAGCCAAAAAATCTACGTATGTAGAGATAAAAAAACAAAACAAAAAAACGAACAAACGGAGAAATTGACAAAAGGAAACGTGGGAGGGAAGAAAAATCAAATAATTCAATCGCTTCGTTGGCGTCGATCCGAGCGCGGATTTATTAGCCCAAAGGAGGAAAATTACATGTAATTTTTTTTTAACACAAGCTTTTATTTGGTGTACTAAAAAGTAGGAAATGTTTTTTTCTTACCAGGTCACCTATATGTGACTATAAATGGAAGCTTGGGGCGTTCGACTTTTGAAATGTTGAATAAATTTCATCAGCTCAGTTCCATCAACCGTATTTAATTCGGCACAATAGTAATTAGAAAAATTATTATCGCACGTTTGTACTCAGTTTCGGGATTTTTATTTAAGGCCTTTTTGGGGATTTTTTTTTTCAGAAAAACTACAAAATAAATCGAGATTACAAAAAAGGGTGTTTATCATACATATCAGTGACTGAATGCAATAATTTTTTTGAAGCGACTAATTTCAAAATGGCGGCTGTGCACGCGTTTATCTCAAAAGTGCATTTTTTAAATTGGCCGGAAACTTGACTCGGACAATTTTCAATCGATTCACTTGAAATGTTGAATATATGTTGAAAAATACATCGTCTATGGAAGTACGTAGGATTTTTTTTTATATTGCATAGTTCATTTGTTATTAACAATTATCTGACGATTTTTTAGGCAAATTTTTAACCTTGCAAAAATTTGCCTAAAAAATCCGTTTTGGAATCTCGATTTATTTTGTAGTTTTTCTGAAAAAAAACCCCAAAAAGCCTATTTTTTTGGCCCCTAGAGTGGCCTAGAGCCCCTAGAGTGGTAAATTAAATACAGTTGATATGTTAACGGATTTATGCAAATTAAAGATTATGCGTCTAAATTTTAAGCGCCCCAAGCTTTTATTTGTAACCACATATAGGTGATTTGGCAAAAACAAATATTTTCTACATTTTAATACATTGAATAAAAGCTTGTTTATTTTTAACATTTTCTTTATATATAAATTATTATTATTATATATAAACTTTTCACCTACACAGTCGATTTTTTAGACAACGATTTCTCACGATTTCTGACGATTTTTTAGGCAAATTTTTGCCAAGTGAAAAATTTGCCTAAAAAATCCTAAGATAATTGTTAATAAGAAATGAACTAGGCAATATAAAAAAAATCCTACGTACTTCCATAGACAATGTGTTTTTCAAGATATATTCAACATTTCAAGTGAATCGGTTGAAAATTGTCTGAGTGATGTTTCCGGCCAACTTAAAAAATGCAGTTTTGAGACAAACGCTGCACAGCCGCTATTTTGAAATTAATCGCTTCAAAAAAATGATTGTATACAGTCACTGATATGTACGATAAACACCCTTTTTTGTAATCTCGATTTATTTTGTAGTTTTTCTGAAAAAAAAGTCCCCAAAAAGCCTATTTTTTCGGCCTCTAGAGTGGCCTAACCGCTAAAGAAACCTAGGGTTGTTTTACAGTAAAATAAAAAATATTTCCTACATTTTAGTACATTGTATAGAAGCTTGTTTAAAAAAATTCTTTACATATAAATTGTTATTATTATTATATACAAACTTTTCACATACAAACACAGGCGGCTACGAATTTGTTCGTCAGATTTTATATGGATGATTAAATATCGCTAATTTTACATGAAAATGTTGAAAATTCTATGGATATATTTTTTCCGTTTTGCATCTCGCAGAAAGGGCAGTTAAGGGGTTACCCCCACTTGCAATTTTGAAAAAAAATCGATGTTTTTTTATTGCATTTTTTTGAAGTACAAGCATCTGAGAATATGTCCTGAAAATTTCAAGTCGATCCGAACAAAATTGACTGAGATATGAGCGTTGAAAGAGAAGAATCCGTTGTGTAAACGACCGGAAATTGAAACTTTAAACGCGTTTTTCTCAAAATGGCATTTCTGAAGTCGGTGACCAAGATTACTCGAACACTAATGAACCGATCTTCTTGAAATTTTGCCGGCTTATTTAATACATAAAAATGTAGTCTTTAATCGCTCGATTTTTTTTTTTGAAAAAAAAAAATGGCCGTTTTATAGCCAAAAAACGGCCGTTTTTTTCGTTATAATCGAACCATTAACTTTGACTGTCCGCCATTTTGTGAAAAATGAATATTTTTTAAAATCCTTCGATTAAAGACTAGTTTATACTTATATTTGACTAAATCCATGCGCATTTTTTTTTCAGATGATCCACTTCGCCGCAATGTTGGTCACCGCAAACCGTGTATAAAAAAAACATTATTTCATTGACGGCCATTTGCCACTAAACAATGTAATATTTTTCAATAAAAAAATTACTGAAAGTTCTTCAAGATGTGTTCTTTAAGGTGGTATGTTGATCGATTAAAAAAGTTTTGTAGTTTTCTTTAAAAAAATTCATGAAAAAGGCCTTTTTTTTTGCGCTACAAGTACAAAAAATACACGCGCTCGGGCCGGCTTGGCGCGTCCTCCTCCTCATCGTCGTCGATCGGATTCTCACCGTCCGTTCTGCCGATCAGGAGGAGCGACTCGATCGCGCCGTTCGCCGCCAATAACCAAGAGAGCGAGAGAGGGAGAGGCAAAAAGTGATACACTGTCGGGGGAAAGGTGAAGGGACGAGAAGACGAGAAGATGCTACGAAAAATCTAGGCAACCTTCACTTTTATTAATCTCCATTATGCATACGTACATATATTTTTATATACACGGCGTTTTGTTTCGAATTCATTTAAAAAGACGGGACAAAATGTAAATGTCTCGAATACTATAAATAGATGAATGAATGAATAAATAAATAGATAAAATAAATTTGTGAATGTAAAATGCAAATAAACGACAAAATGTCGAATTAAAAAAAACGGATGCAACAATAGAAACTGAAAAAAAAGGCACCCAATTTAGAAAAACAAAACACGAAAAAGAATTTGTCGAGATGAGGACGAGGGGGCGCGAGATCGTACGGTTTAATCGGGACACGCTGTGTATGTATATATGGGGCCGGGTTGAAATTCCGAACATTGAATTATCGGAATGCTCAAAACTCCGAAAATATACTACCCCGAAAGATCAAAAGTCCGAATGAATTTTACACAAAAGACCAAAAATATGAAAATCTGAATACCGTCAAAATAATTCGGCTATTGAAGTTTTAAAAGTTTCAAACTTTTTGAATAAATCGACGAATTATTTCAAGATTTTTTTATTTATTGAGAAATGATTTTACGTCAATTTTGGAATTTGTCGCGACAATGTTATACGTTCTACATCATTGACAGTCAACTGTGCAGACTTCTGCTTGACGAACCTTGTAATTTCGGAACATTAAAATTGGGAATATTAAACCGTCGGCTCATTCAAAGTTCGGAATTTCAACCTGGCCCTCATTTCAAGATCATGCCAGCGAAAGTCTACACAGTTGACTGTAAATGATGTAGAACGTATAACATTGGCTAGACAAATTTCAAAATTGACGCAAAATCACTTCTTAATAAAAAAAAAAACATTCTTGAGATAATTCGTCGATTTATTGAAAATGTTGAAACTTTTAAAACTTCCATAGCCGAATTATTTTGACGGTGTTAAAATTTCAGAGTTTTCGTCTTTCGCGTAAAATTCTTTCGGAGTTTTGATCTTTCGGGGGATATTCTTTCGGAGTTTTGAGTGTTCTGACCATTCAAAGTTCGGAATTTCAACCCGGCCCCATCTTCAATTTCGAAAAATTAACATTCGTAATTTTAAGGGGCTGTATGACACCGGTGCGACACTTTAAAAACCAGTGTGACACTTTAAAAAATCGATTTTTTTTTGCCTTTTTCGACAGTTTATACTTTCAAGAATATTGAACCGATTAGCAGTTTTCATGGTAAATATCATTTTATCTTGCAAAAAATCGATAGTTAAATCTTTAAACGCGTTTTTCTCGAAATGAGGTTTTTCAAATTGGCTGACATTGTAACTCAAAGAGCAATAATCCGATTGACTTGAAATTTGAACTGAGTACTCTTGAATATATTTACTCTACAATGACGTAGGATATTTTTCATTGGATGAAAATTGACGATTTGGCATTGACAAAAACGACCATTTTATAGGCAAGAAAACGGACTTTTTTTCATAATTACGCCATTTTGTTAGATTTTGATATTTTTCGAAAATCCTACGTCATTGTAAAGGAAATACCTTCCAGTTTAACCAAATTTTTCCCTTTTTCGGTTTCAGCTACTTAATTGGCCGGAATCATGTCAGCAGTGGAGGAACTTTTTTTTGGCGCCTCCGAAGGCAACGCATAGGTCGCTTGGATCTCAATATTTTTCTATGAAAAAATTATGTAATATAGGTCAAATATAGCCAAATATATGCTTAATTTTCCGAAACATTTCTTCGGATTTCTTGGAATTTTCTTCCAAAAAATTCCCAAAAATCACCCAAATTTTCAGCGTTCATATTGGTATAGCCCCTTAAACCGTCGGAGCATTCAAAGTTCGGAATTTCAACCCGGTCTCGTATATATATATATATATATTAGGGTGATTCGTTTCAGGGTAACTTTTTTTTCTGACCCATCGTGCCCGAAAACCTTTAGTTGGTACCCAAAAACGAAGTTTCGTGAAAGGGGGGTGTTGTGGAAAAATATTTAGAGGTCGCGAATCAAAATTGAAGGATCCCCATTTGATTAGCATTGAAAAAAATGTTTTTCTCATTATTAGTGTTACCATTCCGCGAATTTTGATATCGCGATATTTTCCAAGTGGGTTCTCATAGGAAATATGATACTTTACAATAAAGTTCATTGAGCCATGTCCGTAAATTCAACCGTTTCAGCGGTATCATTATTTCAAGTGAATATTGTATGAAAATATCTATTCAAACGGCTTTAACGCCTAAGCTATTAGATATATCGAAAAAAATTCAAATGAGAACTATGTAGAGAAAGTAATTTGCTACAAAAAAGTCTTGTAAGCCGAGCCCGTAAATTCAACTCTTTCTCAGCTATAGGTGGATGAAGTAAAATAAATAGATTTTTTTGTTTAAAAAAAAATCTTTTCATTTTACTTCATCCACCTATAGCTGAGAAAGAGTTGAATTTACGGGCTCGGCTTATAAGACTTTTTTGTAGAAAATTACTTTCTCTACAAAGTTCTCGTCTGAATTTTTTTCGATATATCTAATAGCTTAGGCGTTACAATCGTTTGAATAGATATTTTGCACAATATTCACTTGAAATAATGATGCCGCCGAAACGGTTGAATTTACGGCCATGGCTCAATGAACTTTATTGTAGAGTATCATATTTCCTACGAGAAACCACTTGGAAAATATCGCGATATCAAAATTCACGGAATGGTAACACTAATAATGAGAAAAACATTTTTTTCAATGTTAATCAAATGGGAAACCTTCAATTTTAATTCGCGATCTCTAAATATTTTTTGACAACACCCCCCTTTCACGAAAGTTCGTTTTTGGGTACCAACTAAAGGTTTTCGGGCACGATGAGTGAAAAAAAAGTTGTCCTGAAACGAATCACCCTAATATATATATATATATATAAATGAATAAATAGATAAAAAAATAATGAATATAAAATGCAAATAAATGACAAAAGTCCAAATAAAAAGAACGGATGCAACGATAGAAAATGAAAAAAGGCACCGAATTCAGAAAAACAAAACACGAAAAAGCATTTGTCGAGATACGGACGAGGAGGCGCGAGATCGTACGGTTTAATCGGGACACGCTGTGTATATATGTAGGTGTATATATATATATATATATATATATATATATATGCATGTATATTTATGATTGAGATTTTCGAAGACACACTTTCACTGCGAGCCCCGCGGCCCCGCAGTGCCCCGAGGGCTCTTCCCTCCTGCCCCTGCGCCACTACTAGTTTATCTCTAGCTCGTCTCTTCTTCTTTTTACTTGTTTTTTTTTTTCGAAATTAATTATCCCCTTCGTTTCCTCCACTATGTTTGTTATTCTTTTTCTTCGGCTACTTCCGTTCAGTTGGCGAAAAAAAAACAACATGAAAACAACACAAAATTCAGACGACTCACAATAATGAAATTTTCACGAAAATTGGAGAAAAAAAAACCCTCGATGGGAAAATAAAATTAAAGAAAAAAAAAAACGCGCACTCGCGCGACTTCGTACTCGGCTATGTTTGGGTTTATTTGGGTTAGTCGGTGCGTGCTATCCGCCCCGCGAGTTTTGACCGAGTGGAAACCGCGTGACGCGAACGACACCCTTAATATATACGAATGGAGCAACCCCTACCCCGAAGGGACTCAACACCGGTCCCTTAGTCAAAGGGGTACGTCGGCGGGAGGACGAAGACGAAGACAACGTTCGTCCCTCGAGGGAGGTATGAAATCGTTGGCATTTGAAATATTATGGAATCTCGCGCGCGTTCCACACGAGCGTCTCGTCGCGCTACACTCTTTATTGCTATTTCTATAATAATCATAATCATAATCAATCATAATAATCACTATTGTTTCATTTGTTTTCCTTTTTATGGAAATTTTCTTCCGCCATTGTAAAAAGACTTTACGATAAAAGGAAACAAACAAAACCAAACAAAATCGCAATAATAATTTTCATTTATTTTCCTTTTGCGTCAATTGTCTTCCGCCGTAGCAAAAATACTTTACGATCAAATGGCACAAAAATGTCCGAGAAGATGTCACAATAATAACAATGATAATTCGTCGTTTTTATTTATTTTCCCTTCATCGTCAATTTTCTTCCGTCATTGCAAAAACACTTTACGATAAAATAGAATCAAAATGTCACAATCATAACAATGATAATTTGTCGTTTTTTTTAATTTTCCTTTTATTGTCAATTTTCTTGCGTCATTGCAAAAATACTTTACGATAAAATGGAACAAAAATGTCCGAGAAAGAATCACAGTAGTAATAATGATAATTTCTTACTTTTATTTCTCTTCCTTTCTTGTCAATTTTCTTCCGCCATAGCAAAAATACTTTACGATAAAATGGGACAAAAATGTCCGAGAAGAAATCGCAATAATAATAATGATTTCTCTTGCTTATTTATGTTCCTTTTTATGTCAATTTTCATCTGCCATTGCAAAAATACTCTACGATAAAATGAAACAAAAATGTCCGAGAAAAAGTCACCATGATAACAATTATAATTGCTCGTTTTTATTGCTTTTCCTCTTTATATCAATTTTCTTTCGCCATAGCAAAAATACTTTATGATAAAATGGAATAAAAATATCCGGCAAAAAATCGCAATAATAATAACGATTTCTTTTTTTTTTATTTATTTTCCTCTCTGTGTCGATTTTCTTCCGCCATTGCAAAAATACTTGACGATAAAATGGAACAAAAATGTCCGAGAAAAAATCACCATAATAGTAATAATAATTTCTCGTTCTCATTTATTTTCCTTTTTACAGCGATGTTCTTCCACCATTGTAAAAATACTTTACGATAAAATGGACCAAAAGTGTCCGAGAAAAAGTCACTATCATAATAATGATAATAATAATAATAATGGTTATTATTGTTTCTGTTTTAAATTTTGTCTTCTTTTTATCTTAATTTTCTTCGACCATTCCAAAAATTCTTTTCGATAAAAAAGAGCAAAGAGGTCCGATGAGATGTCACAATAACAATGACAATAATAATAACACTAATAATCATTATTTCTCTTCTTCTTTCTATTCCTTTCGGTGTCGATTTTCTTCCGCCATAGCAAAGATATTTTTGAACAAGAACAACAAATATTTCAGAAAAAAATCCCAATAACAATAACGGTAATATATTCCAGGAAAAATGATATAAATAAATAAACATAACAACAAAAATAATGAATAGATGAATAATAGTAACAAAAATCGTTATTATATTTATAATTGATATTACTATTACTATGAATACATCCATTATTATTATTATTATTATATTGCTGCACAATAATGATCATAAATCAATGCATGATTGCACAAATAATAGTAATATAACATATTATTGTTATAAATATTAATTCCGCGCACTTTTTTCTTTTCGTATAAGAGTGCACAAGTTGCACAGGAAAAATAAGTGCGATAAACAAATTATAAAGGGGTAATAAGGGAAACGGGGAGAGCCAGAAAGAGAGAGAGAGAGAGAGAGAGAGAGAGAAAGAGGAAGGAAGGAGGAGAGAGGAAGGTACGTGCCTCCAAACCAAAAAAGAATGACTCTCAGCAGGGGGGCTCCGTGAAAAAATGATGGCACGATGTGCTGATACCCGAAGGTATATATATACATTCTATATGGTTATATTGGGTATGTATGTATATATATGTGTGTGTGTGTCTGCATAATCGGCGCGTACCATCCGAATCGAGTTCCTTAATCAGATGGTCACGGTACATTATCCGGGCAAGAGAAAATATGCGTTTTTATCGCACGGGCGTTGAATTCAATTACGAAAATTGTTGTCAAGCACCGCCCGCCCTACCCTCTTTCCCCTCACCGTTCAAACTGCGATCGTCTCTCTCTCTCTCTCTCTCTCTCTCTCTCTCTCTCTCTCTCTCTCTCTCTCTCTCTCTCTCTCTCTCTCTCTCTCTCTCTCTCTCACTCTCTCCCCCCCTCTCTCCCCCCTCCCCCTCTCTCTCTACCCCCCTCTCTCTCTCTCTCCCCACCTCCTCTCGCTCTCTCTCTCTCTCCCCACCTCCTCTCTCTCTCTCTCTCTCTCTCTCTCTCTCTCTCTCTCTCACTCTCTCTCTCTCTCTCTCCCCCCTCTCCCTCTTTCTGTGTATGCGCGCGCACGGGCAGGGATTTGATCAGTTGTGAAATAAAAATAAAAAGACTGCGTGATTGCGATCAGCTGTCATATCTAGACACACAAAAATATTCTTGCACTTGATATATGATGCATAATGCAAAAGATACAATGCTCGATGTATAATATGCAAACGATCACACACACACATAGGCACACACACATACACATATATGTGCATACATACACACACACACATATGTATATATATATATCAAATATGTTGAATAAAATTAATAAAGTTCACATATAATAAAACTCTTATTGCATATATATACACACTACCGGTCAAAAGTTTTCGGACATTTCAGATAATTGCAAAATTTTCGATCACTGGACATTTGCGAAATAATGTTACAATAATATCATTAATTTAATTTATTATTTTACGAATATACTGTACAGCTCTATATAATGAATTATATTATTCTTATATAATATTGCAATTATCCAAAGTGATGGAAAGTTTTGCTAATATCTGAAGTATCCGAAAACTTTTGATCGGTAAGTGTGTGTATAATATATGAGGTATTCGAAGTGTTCCTTCTTTAATATTTTTCAAAGTTGGTGATGTTTTTGTATCATATATTTTGACTACGTGGCATTTTTTTAGGTTTTTATCGGCTCGCTAATTTGGCTAACTCGGATATAAGATTTTACATCTTCACGTCGTACGAAAAAATGTTCTCTATGAAAAAAGATGCGTTATTCTATGAACTATTTTAGAAAAATAATTCAAAATTTGCCAAGTACTACAACACTAAAAAAAAAGAAAAATCTTTAATTTTTTAACCCCAATGCCTAGGTTGACCCTGCTGAAATTTACAGTGATTTTTTTTATTAGTGTAAAACAACATGTGTAAGTTTCATTCTGGGCTGGACTTGCGTTCAGTTAATATCGTTGTCTTAAATTTAATGGGAAATTGTTTTGGTTGAATAACTCGGCGATTTACAATTTTTAAGTAAAAAATGGCAATGACTAAACTTGTAGAAAATCGAGTGCTTTACAACTTTGGTCATTTCAGTTTTTTCTCTACCATCGATTTTTTTCGAATTAGACCTGAAAAAAGCGGCTATCGCGTTATCTCGTTTATTGTTAACTTTAGGCCAAAAACGAACATGAAGGAACTTGTAGAGAATGAAATTGTTGACAATTTTTGTTCTCACCTTTTTTTCCGAGAGTCAATATTTAAGGTCGTACGCCAACGGTAAAAGAAAAGAGCGAATGGTTCGCGAAATAATATTTTCACGCTTCACGTTTTTTTACCGTTGGCGTACGACCTCAAATATTGATTCTAGGAATAAAAGGTAAAGACCAAAATCGTCGAGAATATCATTCACTACAAATTTGTTTATATTCGATGATGCCCTGAGGTAAAAAATGAACGAGATAATGCTGTATTCGCTTTTTTCAGGTTTAATTCGAAAAATATTGATGGTAGAGAAAAAACTGTAACGACCAAAGTTATAAAGCACTCGATTTCCTACAAGTTTAGTCATTACCATTTTTACTTAAAAATCGTAAATCGCCGAGTTATTCAACAAAAAAAATTTCCTGTTAAATTTAAGACGACGATATTAACTGAACGCGAGCTCAGCCCAGAATGAAACTTACACATGTTGTTTTACACTAATAAAAGAAAATTCAGTGTAAATTTCAGCAGGTTCTACTTAGTTATTGGGGTTAAAAAATTAAAACATGAAAGATTTTTCTTTTTGTTTTATTGTCGTAGTACTTGGAAAATGTTGAATTTTTTTTTCAAAATAGTACACAGAAAAACGCATCTTTTTTGGTAGAGAACATTTTTTCGTACGACGGGAAGATCACTACGATACGATCATTTGAAGTTTCATCACGTGTAAAATCTTATCTCCGAGTTAGCCGAGTTAGCGAGCCGATAAAAATCTTTAAAAAATGCCACGTACTCAAAATATATAATACAAAAACATCACCAACGTGGAAAAAGATTGAAGAAGGTCAGGCTTTTAGGACGTTTGAAAACACTTGGAATACCTCATATATATATATATATATATATATATATATATATATATATATATATATATATATATATATATACAGGGTGTCCTATTACGAATGGATAACCCTGCAACTGTCGATAGGTCAGATCATGTCCTACTATACGCTGGAACTTCGGTTAAGTAAAAGACCCACGGTTTTCGATATAAAAATCATCTGTTTTTGTTTTTTCCCATGCCATGATCCATTTCATACCTGTATCCTGAATAATAGCCAATATAAGGATACGAATATACATAATACACGTACAGATAGATAGATATACGTACATATGTACGTATAACAATTTTTTCTAAATCCAACGTAAGCCACGTATAAAAAATGAAAAGAAACAACCGATACACATCAATTTTTGTTTTTCATACTTGTTAATATATGCCAAAAATTTTATTTCAACATTATATCGCGGATAAAGTGTAGTCGTAAGAGTGCGAGCTTGCGAGGAAAAGTTCCAAAGCTTGAAGCACGACGCAGTGCGCCATTATTCAATCGCCGATTGAGCCCGCAAACGAAAGAGAGAGAGACAATCCCGACGTATGGGGCAAAAATGAGACAAAAATAAAAGAAATTATATATATATATATATATATATATATATATATATATATAAAGAAAAAGAATACGAAGAACGGAGAAGAAAAAGGATCGACGGTAGATCGAAGAGGTGGGAAAAGAGATTGGCAGTTTTGCGAGAAGCTGTACGACGGCGGATCGTTCAACGACGCCGCGGCCAACTCTCGTGCAGCATCCAAGCTAGCACGAGGGAGCCTAGATGGTGAACACCAGGATACGTAGGACTCTCGGGACCTATGACCCCACGGCGTAAGTTAGTTACGATATTGTTGTACTACCGTGAGATCCGAGCTGCTCAACTGGCATCGAAGATCCCCCCCCTCCACATATATACCTATATATATATATATATATATATAAGCACTTACTATATATAGTAAGTGCTTTCGAGATATTTTCTAATCTTTGCGAAAATCTCCGTAAAAATTTTAATGTAAAAAAATGTGGCGAATTAATTATAGCAAAATTGAACAAAAATTGCCCTCAGCCCAACACGTCCGTCATGAAACACGCGACATCGGGCGTCCGATATCACGGAGGTAGTCACGGAAAATCTATTTTTTGATACAGTCGCCAAGAAGATGACGACGACGGCGCTCGTCTTTGCGTACCTTCGACGAGTAACGAAGGGGCGAGGTGGTGCTCGCCGTGTCCTGGTTTATCACCGGTCGGATTTTTCCCGTATGGGCCCTCCACCGTAACCCTCTCCGTGGCCGCGTCGCGATTGGTGGGGCGGGCGGCAGGGGGGAGTCGCTAAGAGTTCCGCACGTATCGACGTAGACGGGGACGAGACATTTTTATCGAGCGTCTACACGTATATGGGACGAGATTCACTTCGAATCTCAATTATTACTGAGGTCTGTCTTGATGATTGGAATTCATATGTATATTTTTTAGAATACATGTTTAGATAACCTTTAGATAATTTGTATATAAGTGTAGATAATTTGTAGATAAATTTAGATAATTTGCAGATATATTTAGATAATTTGTAGATACATTTACATAATTTTTAGATACATTTAGATAATTTGTAGATAAATTTAGATAATTTGTAGATGAATTTAGATAATTTTATGATAAATATAGATAATTTCAAGATAAATTGTCTACCGATTTTCTATATTTTTTTTCGTATTAAGTTTGATTACCTTGTTCGAAAAATGTTACAAGTGAGAATTCTTTATATCTATGTATGTGTAGTAGAGGATACCGTTCGCGTGGCCATTTCGCACCCACCCACTGCGGGAAGGAGGAAAGGAAGTATGTGTGTGAGAGAGAGGGAGAGCGAGAGAGAGAAGCGTATAGCGCGCTATAGATCGCGTTTTAAGCAGCCAGTCGACCGAGTACCCGACATACAAGATTTCCAGACTCCGAGAGTAGCGCCGAGGAAAGTGATATCGTAGTACCGGTTCACGCGCACCGATATCCAACCTGTTTTACTGTTAGTGTTCTCGTAGAACGCTCGCCAACACTCGTTCGAACGCGCGAGACACAGAGCCGTTCGACGAGACACGAGATAGAGGGAAGGAAGGCGAGGGTGAGGGGTTGCAGTGTCGGAGGAAAAGGGAAAAAAAACGTTTATTGGCAGCGATCATACATATGTAAATTATCGTGTTCGTTCATTTATAATCGATACGTCCGATCAAAGAGCGAGGAAAAGCGATGTTTGAATTAAAAACGAACTCGGAACTTCCGCGATTCTTCGACTTTTTTTTTCTTTAATATGGCAATGCATGAAGAACGACACCGAGGTTGGAAAAGAGCTATTGGACGAATTTATTTGTGCCGCCACTGTGTCGGACACAAGGTTGCGCGCTTGGTGAGTATTTTCGATTTTTTTTGGCCTCTGATAAGGGAGATACGGGCTACTGGTCGCGGAAACCCCCCGCGCGGAATAGTTCGAGCTTCCCCGTCGCTTATCTCCGCAAAGCGCCATCGCATCATTTCGCAACTCGTTATATCCGTTTGTTCTATCCATACGCGCGTTCTCTATTTTTTTCATTTTTTTACTGGCCCAAAGAGCTGAGATATTCGGTACTGGCTCTCGTGCGACGAGTAGTTCCAATCTTCCCCGTCGCGTATCTTGGCGGCGCTCTCGCGCGTACTTACGCAACTCACTGTATCCGTTAGTTCAATCGATACACGCGTTCTCTATTTTTTCATATTTTTACTGGCTCAAAGAGCTGAGATATACGGTACTGGCTCCCGTGCGACGAGTAGTTCCAATCTTCCCCGTCGCGTATCTCGGCGGCGCTCTTGCGCGTACTTACGCAACTCACTGTATCCGTTAGTTCGATCGATACACGCGTTCTCTATTTTTTTCATATTTTTACGGGCCAATAGAGCTGAGATATTCGGTACTGGCTCTCGTGCGATGAGTAGTTCCAATCTTCCCCGCCGCTTATCTCCGCAGCGCGCTGGCGCATACTTTCGCAACTTACTGTATCTATTCATCCCAACGACACGTCGGTTCTCTATTTTTTTTCAAATTTTTCCTCGCTGAAGGGTTAGTAGTATTCGGTACTGGCTCCGGTGACAGCGTCGACACACAAAAACGCGAATTTTGCTGCATTGCGGAGGGAAAAAATAAATTCCACGATGATCGAGACGAAAGTCTAAAGTGTCGAGAGTGGTGATCGGTGGATTAAGGGGCTATACCAGTGTGACACTTTCAAAAAATCAATTTTTTGTGCCTTTTTCGACAGTTTATACTTTCAAGAATATCCTGTAAAAATTTCAAGGCCGTATCTCTAATCATTTTATCTTGCAATAAATCGAAAGTTAAATTTTTAAGCGCGTTTTTCTCGAAATGAGATTTTTCAAATTTGCTGACATTGTAACTCAAAGAGCAATAATCCGATTGACTTGAAATTTGAACTGAGTACTCGTGAATATGTTTACTCCACAATGAAGTAGGATATTTTTGATTGGATGAAAATTGACGATTTGGCATTGAAAAAAACGACTATTTTATAGGCAAGAAAACAGACTTTTTTCATAACTACGCCATTTTGTTAGATTTTGATATTTTTCGAAAATCCTACGTCATTGTACAGGAAATACCTTCCAGTTTAACGACATTTTTTCCGTTTTCGGTTTCAGCTACTCGGTCGGCCGGAATCATGTCAGCAGTGGAGGAACTTTTTTTGGCGCCTCCGAAGGCAGCGCATAAGTCGCTTGGATCTCAATATTTTCCTATGAAAAAATTATGTAATATAGGTCAAATATAGCCAAATATACTCTTAATTTTCCGAAACATTTAATTGAGTACTTTTCTTCCAAAAAATTCTCGAAAATCACCCAAATTTTCAGCGTTCACACTGGTATAGCCCTTTAAAGTGCCTTCGGCGATAGAGAGCCATCCCCTTTAAATTTAAAGTCGGGGTGACGCGAGAGGAGACGCCGGTCGAAGGCGATGCCGGTGGTGGCCTTGTCGCCATCCCTCGTACGTCTCTCTTCTCACCAGCAACCCTCTCTACCCACATGGATATATATATATATATATATATACACATACATACATATACATACATACATATATACATACATACATACATACATACATACATACATACATACATACATACATATATATATATATATATATATATATATATATATGTGTATGTATGTATGTATGTATGTATGTATGTATGTATGTATGTATGTATATATACACGATACATCAAGACCGTTCGAGTTGACCCAGCCAAGTAATGTCTAGAGAGCGGTATGTATACCTGTGTATCTAACGCCACCCAAGAGAGCCAAGCCACCCCATCGTGCTCATTCGATCGCCACCTGCTCTGTTATAACCACGGTACCAATGACGTCGTCGCGCACGGCATAATATCCGCGGTCACAATGACGTCACCGTTGCGCCGCAGTTCCGTCGATCGATTCGCTCCGCTATATTCCGCGGTTCGCGCCACGCGCCAACCTACCGTACCAAACAATAAACCCCCGCCATGGCACACGATGACAAACGCTCGTTGTTTTTTTTTTTTAATGCTGGCGCGTTGCAGAAAGGAAAAAAAAACAAATAACGCGAAAGAAACGAGGTGTGCTATTTAAGAATTTGGTTTTAAAGAAAAATAAATTATAAAAATAACGTGTGCGGTTGGATAAAAAAAGCAGGCAACAATTTGGACTCTCGAATTTTTTCCCGGAAAAACGGCATATTTTGAGTGATTTTTCAACTCGGACGTGGAAGATGATGCAAGTACTGGCTTTTCTTTTTTTTTCACGAAATCCGTGACGGAAAATGGGGAGTCGCGCGAGGCGAATCGAGTCGGAATATGCACAGGTTTTCCGGAACGCGATTCCCAAAATAGAGAATACATATATATGGACAAGTGTAGTGGGGCGAGAGGGAGAGGGCGTCCTTGAAGCGACGGTATGACGTCCCTGGGGAGGGTTAAGCGTTCAATAGCGGGTGATGGGTGGCACTGTGACGTCAGATTTGAGCGTTGCCACCTGCGTCCTCCTCCACCGGGCGGTGGATACCACGAGGAAGATGAGAAGGGGGAGGGGGGGGGGAATCGGGAGTTTGGCCCGACGACGATATCGGCGTCCCATAGTCTGGGCTCGGGGCTTTGCCACTCATACCGCGCGGCCACCCCCGCGCCACAAGCTCACAGCTGACATGCTCGGGCGTTTGGATTGCGAGTTCGCCTCTCTCGTTGCGCCTCCGTATGCACGTGGGAAACTGCCCATTATGGATGCGCGGCAATGTTGATACGGGACATTTTCGTCGAGACTGGCCATGCGCAAATTGCCTCGAGAGACAAAAATTTGAAAAAAATGGCAGGTGTGCGTGTCGGTCCGTAGATTATGTGTACCAAATTGCAGATCGATCGGACAAAGCACTTCCGAGATACGCGCGCGCGGGAAGACTGAGTTTCGTAACACGCGACTCGATAAGAGCCAGTAGCTGATATCACCGCTATTTTCGGAGACAAAAATCTGAGAAAATTGGACAACGTGCATAGGGTTATATGAAACGAGTATACCAATATGCAGCTCGGTCGGACGGAGCACTTCTGAGATACGGGCGCGGAAAGACTGAGTTACGTAACACGGGACTCGATAAGAGCCAGTAGCCGATATCTCCGCTATTTTGGGGAATAAAAATCCGAAAAAAATTGCGAATGTGCGTGCCGATACGGCAAACAAGTATACCAAATTGCAGATCGATCCGAGATTGCACTCTAGAGATACTTCTTCGGTAAAACTGAGTTACGCGGCACAGAGCTCGATAAAAGCCAGTAGCCGACATCACTGCTATTTTCGGAGACAAAAAACTGAGGAAATTGGACAACGTGCGTAGCGATATATCAAACGAGTATACCAATATGCAACTCGGTCGGACGGAGCACTTCTGAGATACGGGCGCGGAATGACTGAGTTACGTAACACGGGACTCGATAAGAGCCAGTAGCCGATATCTCCGCTATTTTGAGGAATAAAAATCCCAAAAAAATTTCGAAAGTGCGCGCCGATATAGCAAACAAGTGTACCAAATTGCAGATTGATCTGAGATTGCACTCTAGAGATACCTCCTCGGTGAGACTAAGTTTCGCAGCACAGGGCTCGATAACAGCCAGTGGCTGATATCTGTGCTATTTCAGGAGAAAAAAAATTGAAAAAATTATTCAACGTAGCCACCAATACCCCAAATCCGTATACGTAGTATAAATTATACACTCCACGTATACCAAAAGTTACGAGAGTATCTATGTGCTCCGTCAGCACAGACGGGTTTCATTTCGCCAGATTCGTCTGCAACACGTGAATATACATAATCGGCGGGGTCCCTCCTCTAGTTATATATGGCCACACGTGCGTGCACGACTCTAACCGCGACTAGACTCTCTCTCCTGACCCAGAACTCGGCAAACCAAAAGTCCGAGGACGAGGGCGAAGAGGTAGCGTCCGGTGCCGGCGAAGGGCGAGCAATCTCTACGTAGTCTTTTATTAACGATCAGCCGTTAATCAAGACGGTTAAGACTACTTTTGCACAGGCGTGTAATCAACCGTGCGCGAGTGCGCGTACCGAGAGGGTCAATTAAGGGGGAGATTCGTCTCAAGCGCCAACGATCTACGAAATTTTACATTTCTAACAATTGAAAAATAAGACAAATAATTTAAGTGCTGTCTAGTCTCTTCTGCCACAGAGAGAGAACTCTCTCTTGCTCGTGCTTTTCGAGGAGTATCGCAAGCGCCTTGATAATGACCACGCACAATGGGCACTGATTTTTTTTTTAGTTCCCGTGTTCATGAACCCAAACAAAACCAAACACAAGTTGGAGCTATTAAATAAGAATATCACCCATCTTAATATCGCAGTTTTCGAGTGTTTATTCTTCTTTTTCTTCTTATTATTATTGTTTTCTATATATTACCTTTTTTATTGTGGATTTTTTATGAACAATATGAGGGTATTAAATGCAATAATAATAATAATAATATAATAAAAGACAAAAAAAATAATAATACTAATAATAAAGACTTGATTAAGTGGCAATTTTTTTAAATCCCGCTTCTAATTATTACTTTTATTTTAATATTATTTTATATATTTCATTGATTTTTCAATTTGTTATATTTAAGGGATCATCACAGTATAAAATTTGCAAACAAAAGAATTTTTTACATTATCCGATAGTATAGACGGTTATAAACATGTTCATATACTTACATAAACGTAAGTAAACTTGAAATGCATTTTCTCGAAATGTCGTTTTTCAAAACGGTGTACACTCTCAAAGGAAGAGCTTTCAAGTTATCCGTCTCAAATTTTAAAACGACATTCTTCCCGCCATTGTTTATCCTCCTATGGACGGTTTCTTTTTTTGGAATGTTCATTTAAAAAAAAACTGTTGAAAAAATAAACCGCCACTATTTTGTCAATTTTGATTTTTTTAAACCTCTATAGCGGAGTGACTTTCAGACTGATCAATAATCTTTTTACAAGTTTTGTTTTAGATCATATTTACGGCCACAACCGTGTACACTGTGAGGACTTCTTTTTTTTCGAAGACATTTTCAACTGTTAAACCTTTTTTTTAGATTTTTAGAAAAGAGATAAATAAACGTTTAAAAATGTATCTTTTGTTCTTCATGAGTGCTTTGATTTTACATTTAAAAAAATCAGTCTGATTCGCGTATTTTAACGATCGAAAAAAAAAAATTGCGAAAATCAGCTATTTTTCGACCGTTACACTCTGATGATTCCTTACGAAATTAATATTTCGATATATGAAAAATAGCTTCGAAGACAGACCGAAGTACGTAAAATCATGCTCCTCCACACGTGTGCGGCCCTAACGTCATGTGGACCTGCACTACTCTCCTTCGACTGGAAGACAGCGAGCGACAGAGAGAGAGAGAGAGAGAATTTATTATTATTACCTCCCGTATATGCCGCACATGCATGTAACTTGGATGAAAAAAAACCTTAGCCAACGGACTTGCAACGTCATACGTGTCTTTTGTCTCTCTCTCTCTCTCTCTCTCTCTCTCTCTCTCTCTCTCTCTCTCTCTCTCTCTCTTTCTCCTCCCTTGCTGTCTTTGGCCGCCTCGTACCTCATCAGCGTGTGTTATTTGTTACCCAAAGAGCTCATCAGTCGATACGTCGGCGCGCGCGCGAGTATATAGCGGGCGGCCGGTTGCTGCTGCCTGCCCTGCATATTTTATGCATCGGCTATCGCGTGTCTTATCGAACAACCTCGCGGCAACGTCCGAACGGAACAC
>OZ023324.1:22615393-22684733 GCA_964007375.1 Ophion obscuratus
GAGGTTGATTCTCGTGCGTGAAAAAAGAATTTCTCATCTCGGTACTAACAAAATTATCATGGCAGTATATATGTGTAAGAATCAATCATATTTCAATTTAATAACGATTTTATGTAACCACAATTGCGATTACATAAAATGTATGCCTATGTATATTTATTTATTTGATAAATCTACGTATGTAGAAAAATGTGTATAAAGGTATGTTGAAATTATCGAAAGACGCGACAGCGTCTTATAAATATATAGGAGTGTCCTGCCATGAAAGGATAATCCTGCAACTGTCGATAGGTCAGACCATGTCCTACAATATGCTGGAACTTCAGTTGAGTAAAAGTGCCACGGTTTTCGAGGTTCTAGGCTTGTTTTTTTTTTAATCTTCTTTTGGTTTTTCGCCCGCCATTTCTACATATTATATGAATCGATAATAACAGAGCAATTTTTTAAAGTAATTGGCACGAAATGCCAATTTTAGATTTTTTTTTACACCGCCGAGTGTCAAAGTCATATGCTCGAGTTTGTTTGTATGAAAATTCTGCATGAGATCTTTTTTCATAGAGTTTCCTTAAGGGCGGGGTAAAGTATTTAAATTTTTTTTCATTTTTTAAAAATTTTTTTAAATGAATGCATAATATATTAAGAATATTGTGTTAAAATTTCAAGTCGATCGGAGTAAAATTGACGAAGTTATGAGTATTTGAGCGTCTATTGCTCCATGCCGTTCTCTTCTCTTCTGCGTTTTTCAAACCGTTTTTCTGAGACTTGTCATATTTGAAGTCCGTGTGCACGATAACTCAAAATCTACTGGACCAATCGCTTTGAAATTTTGCACAGTACTTCTTCACATAATTCACCAGGTATTGTCGAGAGCTTTTTTGTTTTTTTAAAATAATTACTAATTTTTCAACAACAAATTAGCCGATTTTTTTAGCGAAAATCGGGTTTTTGGCTCCCAAGTGCTACGAAAAATCGAAAAATCGAAAAAAAAAAATCCTCCCGTCATTACCTCGAGAAACATCTCCTTTAACAAATGCATTTTGATTTTTTTTGTTTCAAATGATTCTGTTGCGTGTTATGGTGCACACCGCAAACCAACTTTTTTTCGAGGCGCCTCCGTGGTTTAATTTTCACTCGAGTGATTTTATGGAGTGAAATTTAGGAGAATGTTGTTCAAATGTTACTTTATTTTATGTAACTTTATGTATACTTTATTATATGTAAATTTTTCAATAAACGAACACTATTCGTTACGCCAAAAAAAATCTTAAAAACATGCCTTTTTTCGCCGAATTAACTTTACGCCGCCGTTAACATTTATGGGTAAAAGGAAGACGTTTTTAGACAAAACAAATAACCAAGAGTATTTTTTTTAACCGGGTTACAAAAGGTTATTATTTGTAGAAATGGCATGCGAAAAACCAAAAGCAGATGATTTTTATCTCGAAAACCGTGGGACTTTTACTAAACTGAAATTCCAGCATGTAGTGGGACATGGTGTGACCTATCGACAGTTCCAGTATTATTCATTCATAAGAGGACACCCTGTATAGATATATATATATATATATATACACGCACAGACACATACACATATACATACGCACATGTATGTGTGAGTGTAAATATATGTAATACAATTAATTTAATATATTTATTTTATTACGTATTTATTCACTTCATCGTTATACAATGCTAGGAAAATGAATAAATAAATAATAAAATAAATTTAAAAAATATAAAACTAATTCCGGAGTTCCAATGTGTACTCTTGCAGGTTTTTACGTATAACCCTTCCCAATTGAACCCTTTCTATGACTCCCTGCCCGGACTTGGCGAATCTAACCTAACGTTCCGTTGAATTCTTAAGGTACACTATGTCGCATATGCCGAAGGCACGGGGAAACCGGAAAACCCATACCGACATAAACGACCCCATATTCTTCTGATTCACTGGCGTACAGACTCAAGTGTCTACCCCAAAGTCATCGGAAGTATGGGCCTTCCGTTAACTGATTGATGCGCCAGCCGGTGCACGGCTTAGCGGTCACCGCTCCGAGTATCGGCCATGCACAGCACTGCTTAAAGGGTCTCACTTTAGACGCTACAAAAGGCTATTTTCATGACATTTTTCGATAGGTTTATATTATAGATATTGATATACAAGTTTTTATACTTAATGTGTACACTTTCGAAATATATTTTTAAAAAATTCAATGTATTTATGTAACCCAAACAAACTTTAACCGCATTTTTCTCGAAACAACGTTTTTCGACGGCTTGTTGATAACATCTTCGAAAGTACTAAACCGACCCTTATGAAATTTTAACCACATGTTATTTACAACTGTATTTATAGCGAATATGAGGGATTTTTTTAAATTTTGATACTTACAATTTTTTTTGCCAAAAACGGTGAAACAAACACGTTTTTTTGAAAAATATCCTCCATTTTGTTATTTTTCATATATTAAAAATCGTATGGTATGCGCTATAGCCATTAACATACTGAATCTAAAACTGTTTAATTTATTGTTTTGGATGATCCATCTCTGAGATTTCATCAACAGCGCAGACCTACAATTTCATTAGGACATTTTTTTAACTACCATTTTCGTCTATAAATAGTCACTTAAATAAATAAATATTTAAAAAAAATGTATTTCGAAAGTGTATTTATTGAGTGTGACAACTTTTATATCAATATCTATAATATAAACCTATCCAAAAAATTCATGACAGTTGCCCTTTTTTAGCGTCTAAAGTGAGAAGACCCCTTAAGGCGGGATGTACATTTACAACGATAAAAAAAACGATTTCTTTTTTTTTCTTTAACCGATAGAACTATATATGTAGAATATTTTCCCAAAGTTTCAAAGGGAAATTCCAAAAAACTTCAAACGTTACAGCGTATACAGAGGTGAATTTCAAACGGGTTTTTCTCAAACTATTAAGCCGATTGAGTTCAAACTTGGTAGAAAAATTAATAATATTGGTACCTTCTACTTGACGAAAGGTGGTTTTGCAAAATTGAAAAAAAAAACAACTTTTTTAATCCGAATTTCACAGAAATGTTGCGTGAAGTGTTGATTTTTTTTTTGTAAATGCGTGCCATTTTTTCAAATTTGCATTTTCTTCCATTTAATTGCCGTCACATAGAAACTAAACATGTTCTAACTGAAAAAATGTTTGAACTTTTTTGCGAATCAAAGTCTACGGGAAGCTGGACTGCACGCCGATTCGCAACTCCCGTGGCGACCTTGCTGTAACACTCTGCCACAGCTCCGCCATTTTGATGATGAATTAATTTTTAAAAATTGTTTCGTATACTTAAATATACTATCGAAGTATACTCAAAGTTTGATAATTGCAGCAAAATTATTTCTCAGTTTAAAAAAACCCTCAATATTCCTAACTTTGTTCCTGTCTAAATATAGATCCCTTAAGGGGTTACCTCCACTTGCGATTTTGAAAAAATCGAGTTTTTTTATTGCATTTTTTTGAAGTATAAGTATCTGAGAATATGTCCTGAAAATTGCGAGTCGATCCGAACAAAATTGACTGAGATATGAGCGTTGAAAGAGAAGAATCCGTTGTGTAAACGACCGGCTATTGAAACTTTAAACGCGTTTTTCTCAAAATGGCATTTCTGAAGTCGGTGAGCAAGATTACTCGAACACTAATGAACCGATCTTCTTGAAATTTTGCAGGCTTATTTAATACATAAAAATGTAGTCTTTAACCGTTCGATTTTTTTTTCGAAAAAAATGGCCGTTTTATAGCCAAAAAACGGCCGTTTTTTTTCGTTAAAATCGAACCATTAACTTTGACTGTCCGCCATTTTGAAAAAAATGAATATTTTTTAAAATCCTTTGATTAAAGACTAGTTTATACTTATATTTGACTAAATCCAGCCGCATTTTTTTTCCAGATGATCCACTTCGCCGCAATGTTGCCCACGTCACCACAAACCGTGTATATAAAAACATAATTTCATTGACGGCCATTTGCCACTAAACAATGTAATATTTTTCAATAAAAAAATTACTGAAAGTTCTTCAAGATGTGTTCTTTAAGATGGTATATTGATCGATTAAAAAAGTTTTGTAGTGTTCTTTAAAAAAATTCATGAAAAAGGCCTTTTTTTGCGCTACAAGTGGGGGTAACGCCTTAAGGGGTTAGGCCACTCTAGAATTTTCGAAAAATCTTTTTTTTTATGGTCCCCAAGGACCTCAAAAATGATGTCCCGAAAGATTACGGCCGGAAAAATCTCTAAGTACTCGGTTTTCAAATTTTAGTAGAAGGCCGCCTGGTCCGCAGCTCACTACTCAAAACTTCAAACGCGTTTATCTCGAAACTGCATTTTTTAAGTTGGCCGGAAACATAACTCAGACAATTTTCAACCGATTCACTTGAAATGTTGAATGTATCTTGAAAAATACATTGTCTATGGAAGTACGTCGGATTTTTCTTTATATTGCATAGTTCATTGGTTATTGACAATTATCTGACGATTTTTTAGGCAAATTTTTCACTTTCCACTTTGGAAGTGCACCATTTGCCCAAAAATCGATATATCGAAAAAATCCTACGTACTTCCATAGCAGTTATTATGTATAATCGAAAAAATTCATTGGCTTATTATAATTAAAAAAATACAGGAGCTGTTTGTCCGGCCGTGGACGCAAAAACGCTAGACAGCCGTCATTTTGAAATTAATCGCTTCAAAAAAATTATTGTATACAGTCACTGATATGTATGATAAACACCCTTTTTTGTAATCTCGATTTATTTTGTAGTTTTTCTGAAAAAAAAATCCTCAAAAAGCCTATTTTTTCGGCCTCCAGAGTGGCTTAAGGCCTTAAAGTATACCTCGAGTTAGATAATTGTACAATAAGTATTTCTTAGTTTAAAAAATCCCCCAATATTCCTAACTTTTTTTCTGTCCAAATGTATATCTCGCCGTAACTCGGTGTACCGCCAGAGCCGAATCCCGACCGTGTCGCTTCAAATAAATATATATTTTATTTATATATATATACATGTATTATTTACTATATTTATCTTTCGTACTTAATTATTATTATTCATTTAAATTCCTTTAACAAGCTATATACATACGAGCACGCGCGCGCGCGTATGTATGTATACAGTAAGGGAGAGGTAAATAAATTCCTAGTGGATAGTATCGCGTCGGGCGTATTGCCAGACTATATTTATCTCTTTAACGAACCGGTTACACCTGTAAAAAGACCTGTCGCGAGCGAGCGAGCGCGCGCGCGCTCGCGCTCTCGGCGAGATGGCTGCGAACGTTTCCCGAAGTATTAAAGCCCGCGGTGGCCGCGCGCACTCTTGTCCTCTGATCTCTTCGGCGATCATGTACGAGCATCGATGACGTTCGATCGAGGCCGATGCTTTCGCGACGATCGCTTTTTTTTTTTTGTTCCTTCGTGTCTTCGTCTACCACCCCCTCGCCCCATAATCATCTTCCTTTCCCTCGTCGGGGACTAATCTCGTCGACCAATCGGTATGGAAAGAGAAAGAGACGGGAAAAAGGTGGTAAAGATCCTAAACAGTTTGAATGAATGCGCGGGTGGGATGAGTCACGAGTGCCCGCGGAGCAACCCTTGAAAAAGATTCTGCCCTTGAAGGGTGCCAGGTCCCGAGTAGAAATTGTTCTAGCCTGTCTGAATTACGACCTAGTAACTGGCTGATACGAACTGATCGATGGCTCGCTATGAGCTAGTAATATTGCGAATGTTTTGTCATCAAGCCCTTGTCTAGTCACTGCCCAGCTGATCTTGGCCACAAGTGACAAAGTGAGGTTATGTGACTACGTGTAGTTCCATCGAGCGAATGACTCATGGCTGGCTAGCTAACTTGAGTTTTAGATGGCTTTGCAAAAGAAAACAAATTATCAAGTGGACATGACGCCATGACCTAGCCAACACTAGCTAACTGCGTCTGTGCGCCCCTTGGTTAGTCACTGCCCAGCCGAACTTGGTCGGAAATTACAAAGTGCGGTTATAGGCCTCCGAAGTAACTCTTGTGGCGCACCCTTGCGGCGAGTTTTGGCAAAACTTGGATTGGTTTTCGTCTGCTAGTGCAGTATGCCGGTCGTCATTTAAATCAGGTGTCCAATCGATGATGCTTGCTCAAGCCTAGCTCTTTCGTGTTTGTGCCGGTTTGACTTAACCGCCATGCGCCAATCCAAGTTTTGCCACCGGCAGCCGTTACGGGGCGCCACCACGAAAGTTACTTCGGAGGCCTATATGACTACGTGTAGTTCCACCGAGCGATTGGCTCATGGCTGGCAGCTTGAGTTGCAGATGGCGTTGCGAATGCAAGCATTCTCAAGTAGGTATCTCGCCATAACCTAGCGAGCTATGCGGCTGGTTATTCACTGCCCAGCCGAGCTTGGTCACGAATGATAAAGTGTGGTTATGTGACTACGTGTAGTTCTATCGAGCGATTGGCTCGATTGGCGATTGGCTCGCTAAGCAACTTGAGTTACAGATGGCGTTGCGAATGCAAAAATCCTCAAGTAAGTATCTCGCCACGACCTAGCCAGCTAACTGCGGCTGTGCACCCCTTGACTAGTCACTGCCCAGCCGATCTTGGTCACAAATGACAAAGTGTGGTTATGTGAATACGTGTAGTTACGTCGAACGGCTGGCTCATGGTTGGTTAAGCAACTTGAGTTACAGATGACGTTGCGAATGAATAAAATCTTCAAGTCGGTGTCTCGCGACGACCTAGCCAACACTTCCCAACTGCGGCCGCACTAGCCGGAATAAATGATCGGACAAATACAATTTAAGGTTATGTAATTCTATGCGATTATCGCTGTCAATGCGAACGCAATTGAGTCACTGATCCGATAATGTTATTTACATTTGTTAATCCACCCATTTTTCAATAATCTGACATTGCGCACTGGCACATATTTAGACGATAAGAAAATTTAGAAATTAAACGAGTAGAACTGGCGCGGTGGACAACGTCACAACTCATCACCTAGAGGTCCCGGGATCGAAACCACTTTACGGCATAAGCGTTTGTCTGAGATAATATAAAATTGAACCATTCATATATTTACGCGCAAATATCATAATCCTAATTAATGAACAAAAAAGAATATCGTAAAAGGGTCCAATGATGTAAATAATGTGCAAAAAAAATCACGAAAATATGTAGCCGCAATTTTTTTTGTCTAATCACCACCTAATTTTTCGTTCCCAGTCGCTAGCTGAAAAAACTAGGTCACGGCTAGGTCAGAGATATAATACAGCCGTGGGATATTTCTTTCTATCTAGTCACCATCTAATTTTTTGTATTCAGTCACTAAAGGACCAAAGCGTTACAAGGCTGGGTAGTCAATCGCTAAGACGGCTCGCTAATGGCGATTCAAAACATTACTAGCTTGTGGCTTGGCAGTGATGAGTTAGATTTTCCACTCGGGGTGGGTCCCTTCGGGGTGTTTTGGGTACTAGGATTTGAGGGCGAGAGGATGCGTTGGAAAGATCTCCTCATCGAAGGTAACGAAAAAGTTTGCCTGCCCTGTGAGGAAGATTGGCACTCAAGGTCAATTCCAAGGATCGGTTCGCCGGAAGAGCCGCAGCTGTTTTCCACTTGGATCATCGAGAGGACTTACACTTTGTCCAGGAGTGATCGGAGATACGTCGTGCCGGATCAGTATGCCGCTCGTTGCTCTCGAGATTCCGATGATGATCGTTATTATTATTACTGTCAGCTTGCTGCTGCTGCTGCTGATGATGATGGTGATGATGATGATGATGATGACGATGATGATGATTGTGTCGATGATGATGATCGTGCAACTGTTGGGAATAGGGTGGCGAGGGTGAGCAAGTGTTTGACCCGACGAGGTTGCACTCGGCCGACAGTCGTTCATTTTCCGTATTCTCAGTTGGCAAACTTGTCACAGCGCGAACCGAGATCGTGGCCGCCGGATGTAGGGTGGTAGTTTTTCCGGCTGTTGCGGTCTCGCCACCGCTCGTGGTGCGCATAATAACGAATTATTCCGGCGGACTGTCCTTCGGATAGTGTCTCGGGGCTCTCAAGAGCTCGGGCGCACCAACACACGCTGTGGGACCACATGCGGCCGGGTCATTCGTCGAAGAGTCACCGAGAGACCTGGCTCTCCCAGTCTCATCAAAGGAATTGTGCAGTTGGATTTAGGATAGTGCGTTTTGGGGTGGACGACAAAAGTGCCGACAACTGGCCCGAGTGGTGGTGCACGTTTAGACACACAACCGACCTGGCAGACTAGCTGAAAACGGCCAGGCGAGGGCCTCCTTGATCCCGTGGTCCAACGAGTCAACCGGATCCCTTCTCTCCTCGTAGTAATCGCCGATCAATTGGCCGTGAAGCTCGACGAGGTAGAGGAGTTCCTCGTTCACGCGGCTCTCGCCGGGGACTCGCATATAAGTGAGCTTTTCACCGTGGTCCGGGGGCTGAGCGTGCTACAGATGAGACCACTTCCACTCGAAGACACCCAAAAGTGTTCCAACTACCGGTCGGAGGCTGCTCCAGGAGCCACCTCAAGTCTGGATTGTCCGCTGTGACGGTGATGATTGCCGGTCGAGATTACCACACCGGTTGTCACCCCCGATCGTCCAATCGATCACCATCGCACGCGCAGCTTACGCAAGTTCATTTCGTTGCAAACTATGTTCGCGTCAACGGCGACGAACGGATCGGTATGGCTGAAGTCCAAAACCCAAATTCTTTCGTCTTCCGGAGTCTGCTGTTGACGGCAGCTTGCAGTAGGATCTGCTATTGACTGCAGCCTAAACCCGGCTGGTCTTCCAGTGTCCGCTATTGACAGCGGTAGCTGTAGAGTCTGCTATTGACGGCTGTAGCACAAACTCGCTGGTCTTTCGGCAGCCCCAAACAAGACGAAAAGTGACCGTCTTGCGTTCCCCACCCTGTTGGCACTTACTGCATACCGAGGATCACCCCCAATCACTGTTCCCTCCCCAGAAAATCCTCCAACTTTTCGCGAACCACAAGTGTCGCTTTCGATAACAGTCAACCCCAATCTGGCTCTGACACCCAATGCTCCCTTTCGCGACAATTCGGGCTTGCTCCGCGATGAGAAATGACCGGTCTTCCGCGACTTTCTTAGGGCTGAATTGCAATTGGTCGTTTTTTTTGTTGTTTCCTTGGGTGATCGGCGAAAAGTCGCGGGCGCCCGGTTTGTGTCCACACGTAAGGCCGGCCACCGCGTAACTGAGTTCGAATCGGGTTCCGTACGTCGCCTATATTAAAACCGTACTCTGTAGAGCGCGCCCGAGAGCGGCGCTTACCGGTGACGTCATCTCGGACGTCATAGAATGAGCGGTGAGGAGGCCAGGAGGCCGGTGAGGTAGAGCGAGTGAAAGGGGGAGGGCTGCGTTGTGGCACGAGGAGAAGGAGCGAGAGAGGCCGCGAATGGTGGTGGTGCTGGAGGTGAGGAAGACCTCGGGAACAGATCGATGGACCGTGTCTACGTATATCGCCCAGCTGTACACAGGTGTCTTCATGCTTGTGGTAGTCTCTGCTCTCGCTCACCAGGTTGGTGCTCTCTTACCTCGGGCTTTTCCACCACCAACAACAACCCCCTTGCTACCCTTGTATCACAGCCACGGGTTTGCCACCACTCGACAACCACCCGACACCCCCTTGACTCCGTGACGTCCTTACCGTGACGTCAGTGCCACCCTATTGGGAGGTTCGGTCAGCCACGAGTTTAACACGCCAGCTGGGCATCGAGCAACTTCTCTCTCTCTCTCTCACTCTCTTTCTCTTTTCTCCCTTATGGATTATTACGAAGGCAAATTCCGTCTTCATAACCAGCTGCTATTATCATTTATCCACGGCCCCGATTCTGTTACGCGCACTTTGGAATTCGACTCCATTGGTGGCCGGGTATTCGCCAACTAGGAGATCGATATATAGGCTATTGTGGAAAGCGGCTGTAATAGTCTCTCGCCCCTCCCCCCCTGCTGGCTAAAGAGGCCGGGGAGAATCATGGGGATATGTAACCTGTGCAGACCTCCGATTGCGGTACCGATGGGCTCTCACCGAGTACCCGATGATCCTCCAGTCTCTCTTTCTCTATCTCCGAGCCGTGTGCATATCTGTGCGCACGGGGTCACGCTCTCTGCTGAGCGCCCCCTACCAGCTGTTTCTTTCACTCCAGGTTACTTTCTCTCTCTCTCTCTCTCACTCACTTTATTATTATTGTTACTATTATTATTGTCGTATTTGTCGTTGTTTCATCTTCCCACCATTTTCTCCATTGTTATCTCGTTATCTTCATCATCATCTGCATTATTTCTGCCATTGTTGTTACTTTTATCAATCTTCTACCTCAGCGGCATTACCGATAAGATGAAATTAATCGAGTTTCATTCGCTTTATTAAATAAATTACTGACATATGCTATATTACTGATCACTGATATATTTAATTTGTGTTTATTAATCGATAAAATTATATTATTAATAATCATTAAAAATGCATTATTAATTGAGAAATAAATATATTTATTGATATGTTTGTTACGCTTGTTGTTATTGTTATGATCATTATTATTGCTTTTTCCATAGGCTCAAGGCGACTCGGGTTTGGATGGGTTCAAGCACGACAAATTCAATCGCCCATTTGATTTATCGATCTTTTCTTTTAAGGGGCCAGTCCGCTTTGAAAATTTCAAAAGTTCGAAAGCAAGCAAGACTTGAAGAAATCGACGATGATGAACAATCAGAAGGGATTTTGTACGGTGCAGAAATTGCCGATTGAGTTTAGGTAAGAGTTTTTTGTTGTTGTCTTTTCTTCGTTTTTCATCTGCCATTTTTTTATTTTTTGATATAACTTTATATCCGAGGGTCATTTTGTGGCTGGTGTCATACTGAATCTAATGGACTTTGATTTTTTTGTTTCAGACAAGCCGTTGCCGAGCTGTGATGGAGCTACTTAGCCCACCTATTTTTGAGGCGTTACGTTACGGTAAACTATAGTTTTTGTACTTGATAATGAATAAAAATGAATAAAAATGAATAAAAATGTTTTTTTTAATGTATTTCAAGACTTTATTTATCAAACCCAACAACTTTTATATTCATATCTTTCATAAAATCCTCAAAAAAAATCGCGAAAATAGCCTGTTTTTCGTGGCTTCAAAGTGGCCTGGCCCCTTAAGGGGTAAGGCCACTGTAAATTTTTTGAAAAATCGATTTTTTTTTATTGGCTTAAAAAATAGTTTAAACCCTCTAGAATAAGAAAAAAAAGGTCCTGTGCGAAAAAAAATTTGTTGTCCTTAGGAAATGAAGGTCGCCGCCAAGCGTGTCAAAACCCAAACAAACTTTAAACGCGTTTTTCTCGAAACATGGTTTTTCAAAATGGCACGCAGCATAATTCGAACAATTTTCATTTTTTTTACTTGAAATTTTAACCAGATGTGAACATTTACATTATCTTGAGAATGTCGATCGGAATTTTCAAGAACTTTATTTATTGATTTTTTATTAACAACAAACTTGCCGTTTTTTTCGTCAAAAATCAATTTTTTTTTTCAAACGCACGCCAAATCCACAAAAATTGATACTTTTTAAAATCCGATCGACATTCTCTAGCTATAGCCCTCTAGATTAATGGTTTTTTTTTGTTCTAGATTCAAAAGTGCACCAGTGGTGCTGCGTGCCGCGGAGCCCTGGAAGCAAAACATGTCCCGGGAAGATAGCTGTGGAACCGCCATTTTGTTTTTTTTTACTGTAAAAAAATTTTATAATAAAGTTTAATGTATGCCCGATAACACCATTAAAAGTTTTTTTTCAAATACCTTCAATTTCGGGAGCAAAAAATTAGTGAAAAAACCTTTTTTTTTTGGCCGTTACAGTGGCCTTACCCCTTAAGGGGCTGTACGAGTGTGAACGCTGAAAATTTTGGTGATTTTCGGGAATTTTTGTGGAAGAAAAGTACTCAATTGAATGTTTCGGAAAATTAAGAATATATTTGGCTATATTTGACCTATAGTACATATTTTTCTCATACAAAAATATTGAGATCCTAGCGACTTATGCGCTGCCTTCGAAGGCCCCCAAAAAAAAAGTTCCTCCACTGCTGACATGATTCCGGCCGATTGAGTAGCTGAAACTGAAAAAAGAAAAAAAATCGTTAAACTGGAAGGTATTTCCTGTACAATGACGTAGGATTTTCGAAAAATATCAAAATCTAACAAAATGGCATAGATATGAAAAAAGTCTGTTTTCTTGCCTATAAAATGGTTGTTTTTTTCACTGCCAAATCGTCAACTTTCATACAATCAAAAACGTTCTACGTCATTGTAGAGTAAATATATTCAAGAGTTCTCAGTTCAAATTTTAAGTCAATCGGATAATTGCTCTTTGAGTTACAATGTCAGTAAATTTCAAAAATCTCATTCCGAGATAAACGCGATTAAAGATTTAACTATCGATTTTTGCAAGATAAAATGATTAGAGATACGGCCTTGAAATTACAGGATATTCTTGAAAGTATAAACTGTCGAAAAAAGCAGAAAAAAAATCGATTTTTTTTAAGTTTTACACTGGTAAACCCCTTAATGATATTAGTTCATTCGTTTCCGTAAATATCGAGAACTGGACTCGAAAATTGCCGGACAATTTTTCTTCTTCATTTTTTTCTTGTTTTACGAACGGCCCGACGATCAATCGCGAGGCTATTAATGACGCCCGAATCTGCATTGGTCTCCCGTTGCTGGAGCGACTTTTTTTTGTTGTTGCTGTCGTCGCTTCCTCGTCGGAGAGGAGCCGATCTTCCTTTTCGAGCAGAAAAATGAGCCTCTCTCGCTCTCACGTCCAATGCCATCCTGTTGAAAATGTGACATAACCTCGCAACGTTGTATCTACATAACTCGTTCCGCGTCTCGAAGGCGTCGGGTACGAATTTGAGGCCGACGCCGGGCTGTGGGACACTCGACAATCGAACACGGCTGACGCCGATAATGGCGGCTCGAAGATTCTCGGGACTTCGTGATATACACCAAAACGATCCTGAATTTTGTACTGTTCCGCTCTTTTTAAATGCAAGGCTTTTATGCAACTTGACTTTCTGTGAAATGCAAAACTGTAAATCGATATTTCACCCACCTTCCGACTGTTTAGAGCTTTGAAATTTTGCGAATGTGCATCTAAAAGATGACAATGCATGATTTAAATATAAAAAAAATGTATATATATATATATATATATATTTATATATATACACAACATTTTCAACTATTCATGTAAAATTAGCGATATCTAATAATCCATACATAATCTCACTAACACATACAAACAAATTCGTAGCCGACTGTGTTGCTATGTGAAAATTTTATATGCAGCAATTAGTCGTAAGTTCAATCCCAATTAAAGTCTTTGTTATTTTTTACAAGCATTCCATGTTCCTAACGTACAAACTCGTAAATTAGTAAACTACTAGCAACAGCTAACTAGTAAAATCAATCAAATATTAAAAAGTAGATAATAATTTATATGTAAAAAAAATATTAAAAAAAAAAATTAATGTACTAAAAAGTAGAATTTTTTTTTGCCAAATCGCCCATATGTGACTATAAATAAAAGCGTGTGGCGCTCAACTTTTTGAGTGTTCAATAAATTTGATCAATTCTGTTTCATTTAATTTGGTACAACAGTAATTAGAAAAATTATTATCGCACGTTTATACTCAGTTTCAGGATTTTTTGTTAAGAAATCTAAGGTTGTTTTACAGTGAACTGAATACAGTTGATATGGTAACGGATTTATGTGAATTGAAGATTTTGTGTCTAATGAGTTTTTTTTGTTATAGTCACATGTAGATGATTTGGTAAAAGACATTATTTTCTACTTTTTAGTACATTAAGTGAAAGCTTGTTTGATGAAAATAGAAAAATACAATTTTTTCCTCTCTTAAAATTTCACCATAAACCCCTTTAGTTCTCGAGTTACGGTAACTAAGTTATCTGATCTTTTACCGGAAATAGGTGAAAAACTAACGCGTTGCACGTCATTTTTCAAATTGTCTCTTAAAAAAAAATCCAAATATATTTAGAAAAAAAAATCGTATGAAGCTTAAAAAAAAAGTTGAAGCTTGAGTTTCCCCCTTTATGATTCCGGCCAAAGAAATGCATTTAAAAAAAATTGTAAACGGGATCCACCAGAAAAAGAACGAAAAAAGGCGAAAAAGGTCGTAAAAAAATAGTAAAAATAAAATTAAAAAAACGGAATGAAGGTGAATTCCTCCTCTTCAAAATGCCTTTTATCAAATTCATTTATGTCAACTATCGGCGAAATGTCATAAAAAATCATTCCGGAACTTTTTCGAATTTTCGTCCGGAAACTTTTCGCCGGTAGTGTAGGTAACTTGGTGAAAAAAAAATATTTTCTACTATTTGGTACACTAAATAAAAGCTTGTTTTTGAAAAATATTTTAAACAATAAAATGTCGTTCTCTTTCCTAAAAATTCAAGACGACGAGTCCAACGTGTATCTTTTTTATAACTTTTTCGATGACCTATCCATGACGGATGTGTTGGAAAAATCGCATAGCCAAACGCAATACGAATTTATGAGTAAAATTGGCAAAATTCTACATTAAGGGGCTATAACAGTGTGACACTTTAAAAAAATCGATTACTTTTGTTGCCTTTTTCGACAGTTTATACTTTCAAAAATATCATTATCATGTATATAATTTATATCAATATGATTTTATCTTGCAAAAAACGATAGTTAAGTCTTTAAACGCGTTTTTCTCGAAATGAGATTTTTTCAAATTTACTGAAATTGTAACTCAAAGAGTAATTATCCGATTGACGTGAAATTTGAACTGAGTACTCTTGAATATATTTACTCTACAATGACGTAGGATATTTTTGATTGGATGAAAAATGACGGTAAGGCATTGAAAAAAATTACCATTTTATAGGCAAGAAAACAGACTTTTTTTCGTAACTACGCCATTTCGTTAGATGTTGATATTTTTCGAAAATCCTACGTCATTGTACAGGAAATACCTTCCAGTTTAACGACATTATTTCCTTTTTCGGTTTCAGCTGCTCAATCGGCCGGAATCATGTCAGCAGTGGAGGAACTTTTTTTTTGGCGCCTCCGAAGGCAGCGCATCAGTCGCTTAGATCTCAATATTTTTCCATAAAAATATTATGTAATATAGGTCAAATATAGCCAAATATTCTCTTCATTTTCCGAAACATCTAATTGAGAGTACGTTTCATCCAAAAAAATTCCCGAAAATCACCCAAATTATCAGCGTTCACACTGGTATAGCCCCTTAAAATTTATTGGCCAACTCGCGATAACGAATCTACCATGGAATTCAAGCGAGAAATTCCCAATGTCGAATCCTGACGTGAATATAATCTTGAATACGCGATGAGAGTCTCCTGTATGGGGTCCTTGGGTAATCAAGGAAAACACAAGAGTGTAGAGCGTTATACGGAGAGAATCCATTAAGTTCGCACAGGTGTTTCCCAAGCGGCTCGACGTTTTCATTCATTCGCCCGTTATCGAGCGTTCATTCATTCCTTCTTGTGGACGCATAACCCTTGCCTCGTGCGGCTGCGACCCCCTCCCGCGGGGGGGGGGGGGGGGGGCAGGGGGACAAACCCCAACAAGGGTCGTTGCGGCCTACATGGATAACGGATACTTTGAGCGTTACGTTGAAAAGACCACACGCGTATATACGAGTGGTCTTTTGAACGTGGTGAGGGAGCAAGAAAAGAACCGGCCGAGGGAAGAGGGCTTCCAGCGCGATATAATGCTCGAACGCTCACGTGGCGATAATCATACGCAGGAACGGAAACAAGCTGGCGCATGATGCCAGAGAAAAAACAACAAGTTCGCCAACACGTGCATTACGAAGGGATGAAAGAATGAGCGAAACAGAGACAGAGAGAAGGTGGGTTGGACGGTGGGGGGGGAGGGGGGCGTCTGACTTCGAAAAGGGAGGAAAATATCTGGTTCACTGGACCATGCCACAGACTCCCGCTTCCTTCCTTCCCTCTTTCTTCCTTCCGAGCGGGTTTTTATGGTGTACACATGGTAAAAAGAAAGCTCCGTGGGGCGTTGGGGGATTGGGGCGGGGGGTGGGGAATGGGGGTAGAATGGGGCAATGGCGAGAGGCGTGGGGCGCTGGGGAGAATCCACCGACGATAGGAGAGGCAGATGGCCTGTGTGTGTGTGCGTCTGTGACCACTCGCAAGCTCTCGGAAGATTGCTTATTCGCATCGTTGCAGCATAGCGTTTAAATGTGTGCGCTCGCGTGCCGCGCATATACATAATTCCGAAGCTCTGGAGGTCATAGACGGATTCGCAAGCTTCGTTATTCCGTGATTCGTCACGGTTTCCTTTTCCACCGGAGAGGCGGTGAAAAAAATTCGTCCGCAGTTAAATACTAGATAAAACTAGAATAATATTGATAAACATAACAATTGCGTAACTTTTGTAACAAGTTTGCGTATTCTGTTCCCTATTATTGTCGTATTATTATTATTTTTTTTTATACGGGGTAAAAAGGGGAAAAACCTTTTAAAGACCATGGGTGTCTCCGCTGCGCCAGGGATCAGGAGTTGCCTCTTAAGGGGGGACCACTGTAGAATTTTCGAAAAATCGATTTTTTTTAAAATTGTCCCCTAGGACCTCCAAAATGATGTCCCAAAAGCTTATGACTGGAAAAAATCTTTAAGTACTTGGTTTTCGAATTTTAGTACAAGGCCGCCTCGTCCGCAGCGAGCTACTCAAAACTTCAAACGCGTTTATCTCAAAACTGCATTTTGTTGCGATTCACTTGAAATGTTGAATATATCTTGAAAAATACATTGTCTATGGAAGGACGTAGGATTTTTTTTTTATATTGCATAGTTCATTTGTTATTAACAATTATCTGACGATTTTTTAGGCATTTTTCATTTTCCACTTTAGAAGTGCGCCATTTGGCCAAAAGTCAATATATCGAGGCAAAAATCCTACGTACTCCTATAGCAGTTATTATATAAGGTAAATGTCCCAATTATTGAACACCATCTTGTATTTTTATTTCTCATTCACCTGCATGCATTTACTTATTTATAAAAATTTCATTACATATATGGAAATTTTAGCTATGAAAATGGTACCTTACTTGTGCAAAAAAAGGTTTAATTAATAGAGAAAATAATTATTTAATCAGCAACGGTGACCCGATTTGACGTCTCGTGGTAACTGCTTAGCGTTTTTGCTAAAATACGCCGCTTCATGCGTAAGGACATAAAAAATTCAAAAACTGTCGCATCTCAAAAAGTAAAGGCGTTTCAGGTTCCTCAGAAAATTTCTTACAAATAAAAATTTTAAAAAATTCAATTAATTATTTGTTAAAAAATACTGTGTTCGATCACTGGGCCATACAAGTTTAACCTAAAAATACGAATGTAATGTTCAATATTTTTTGCTCTCCGATATTTCAGGGAGCCAAACTGCGACAAAATCAAAGAAAAACGGAACATAAAAACGAGGAAGCTGAAAAGAAACATAAAGTAAAGTTCGAGTTGAAAAGCAAAAATAAACCAAATACGAATGAAACAAAAACCCGTCAAATGAGACTAAATATATATTTTTGTATTTTTACATGATTAATAAAAGATTATTTAAGTGTTTGATTTTGCTTTTATTTCTTAATATTGTACTCAAAATAATATTTTCAGAACGGAAAAAGAATTCTCGAGAGTGTTCAATAACTGGGACATGCCTGTTCAATATTAGGGACATAGGCACTTCCAGTGTTCAATAATTGGGACATTTGCATGCTTCACACTGTTATTCTTTTTTTTCATTTGAAATCATTTAGAAATAATTTAAAGGGTGATTTTTCGAAAGTAAAAATATCAAAGTATCATTTGAACATGAAAGCGATGGTTTTTTCTTGACTAAAAATTTTTTTCTCCCCGAATTCAATCCCCCAGATCCTTAACTGTTCAATAATTGGGACACTTACCTTATAATCGAAAAAAAATCATTGGCTCATTATAATTCAAAAATTACAGAAGCTTGTCCGGCCGTGGACCCTGGAAAAACGGAGTCATCGCAAAAACGCTGCACAGCCGCCATTTTGAAATTAATCGCTTCGAAAGAATGATTGTATACAGTCACTGATATGTATGATAAACACCCTTTTTTTTAATCTCGATTTGTTTGTAGTTTTTTCTGAAAAACAATCCCCAAAAAGCCTATTTTTTTTCGGCCTCTAGAGTGGTCTAAAAAATAGGCCTTAAAACCCGGAGCAGCGTCGTCACCCGTGTACCGGACTCTCATCTCGCATCATAGGGTCGGAGGCGGTCATCCCTCTCGGCCAGGGGTTTTACGAGATGCATACCGGCTAAAATCCCCCCTCCCCTGGCTAAAAAAATCGAAATTCCTTGGTCAGGACGGTGGAACCACTTCTGTCTGATGACCGGCCGTGGACGGTGTTAGCATTACTTCCGGCCGGACATCTTGTCCATGTCCTTTTGTCTGATCGTATCGTCTCATCGTGGTCTTGGCTACTGAGTGCCGACCCTTCTCATTCGCTCAGTCACCCAAGCATCCGTTGTCATATTATTTATTATCATTATAATTATATCCATAGTAACAATAATAATAAACAACAATTACAATAACAGCCATTATCATTATATCTATAGTAATAATAATTTTGATATACACTACCGGCCAAAAGTTTCTGGTCACTTCAGATAATTGCAAAACTTTCGATCACTGAATAATTGCCAAATAATATTAGAATAATATAGTTAATTTCATTTATTATTTTAAAAAGATGTTATATTGCTCTGGATAATTAATTATATTATACTAATATAATTTTGCATTTATCCAGTGATCGAAAGTTTTGCAATTATCTGAAAAGGACGGAAACTTTTGACCGGTTACAATAATAATAATACCTATTGTTATCATCGTCATTGATATTGTTATTATCACATATTAATAAGCCACATATTAATGACGATATTATTGTTTTTATGTCATTTAATTGAATCAATTAATAATAATAGTATAATATTAAAATAAATATTAATATTAATTAGTGTAGTAGTTTATTCCACACGTATACCCTTGCGGGTTTTTACGACCCCCCGTCAGTTCTTTAATTTTCTTTTTACATTATAATGTCTTTTACAACGGTCCGTCTATTTTTTTGCCTCTCTTCGTCCTCAATTTGCAACTTTGCCTCCACACATTACCATACGTGCGCCAGTGTTTCCTCTTCTCTGCTGCACACTCCGCATCTCGTATTCCTGAAACCCTTCCCCATACTCCCACACCTCATCCTTGCCTATATTTCTCTAATTCCTGCCCTCATAGTTTCTTTTCCCCAGTACACTCCCCCCCTCATCTCCAATTTGAATATTAATTAATTATTGATATTATGAAAATTGAATATTATAGTTGCCCCATCGACTGCATATGGGGTCAATGTGACCCCAGGGGTTTTTCAGATCTCTGTCTTTTTCTATATAGTATTTTTTTTGTGGAGGCGTTTTTTGTAGTCCATGATCCTTATTTTATGGCCCACATTTTTTTTTAGAAAAACAAAAATTAAGTGCCCACATATTCGTCCAAAGTAGGAGATGCGTTGAAAAATACGTTCTTGCACGAAAAAGACCATACTTTTTTTCTTCAAAATACAAAAAGTCCTTTGATATTTTTAAAGAGAAAGGTTTGTAGGTACGAGAAAATAAAGTATTGACTGTCTCTTCAAAAAGTACATTTATTTGGAGGTTTGAATTTGAGCATTTTCGGGATAATGAACAACGGAAAAAAGTCGACTCGTTCGGCAGATTAATTGTTGAAAACGTATATTATCGGCATTTTTTACTTAAACGACTTGTTATTATTCACATTTACTGCAATCGACGCATAAGTACATTCAGTGCTCGTTGCACATAGTCCTCCTGCATAACGAACACTTGCTTTTAGTTTTATGATCGTCATTCTAAATACATAATTCACTATAGTATCGCAAACAAAAAAATATCTATGAGCATTTTCTATGGTAACGCACTTATACGTAGTAATAAGTCACCAAATTTCACAACAGCAAAAAAGTTTTCAGCTCCACCGCGCTACTGCATAACCGGGGTCGATTCGACCCCAGGTCCTTTTTCGACAGTTGTCCTCAGTACACGGGCAGGATGTAAGAGGGGGCCGAGTGCCCACCTATAGAGTAGGAGTGGGGGAACATTGGGTCAAAATGACCCAGTGTGCAGTCGAAGGGTCATTAAGTAATATTAAATTGATATTATTACCTTCATTCGAACAGCCCATCATGAAAGTATTCACTGAAGTTCTATAACAACGAATGATAGAAATAAATCGAGAAAAAAAATTGCATGACCGTATAACAATGAAAAATATCATTTTGAATGAGTAGATATTGAGAGCAAAAAAAAATTAATCATCGACTTACCTAACGAGGCACGGAAGCCCGCCTCGCTCCATGACCTCCCGGCTGATCCGATCTGGACCAGCCGCTTTTTCGTGATCTGCTGAACTCGGCGGGACAAATCACGGGAACAGCAGCATCAGTAGCCTGATCCACTAGGAAATAAAGAGAAAAATGTGCAAGCGTTGATGTTGATGGGATGTGTGTGTGTGTGTGTGTGCGAGAGAGAGAGAGAGAGAGGGAGAGAGAAAGAGAGAGAGAGAGAATCATTTATAAGCGACATAATTGTGAGAAATGGCGCGGGATGATGATGAGAGTAGATAGAGAAACGAGAAGGGGGAAACGCCCCCCTGATTGGGGGCGAGGGGGGAAAGCCCCCGAGGCTTTTTCGAAGGTCTTTTGAAACGAATTCCTTTAGAAAGTGGCGCGCGAGCGCGTCGTAGCGCCGCGACAACGTCACCACACGTATATATATATATATATATATATATATATATATATATATATATATATATATATATATATATGTATGTATGTATGTATGTATGTATGTAAGGGTGATGGAAAAAATGGATATTTTTCTTTTTTACCGGCATAGCAAAAAAAGTGAGTACGCGGTGCGAAGAAAGATACAAAAATCGGTCCGAGTAAACCCTAAAGCTCGACTTTAAATGCCAGCTCACGCAATTTGTTCCATACCTGCCCAATAATCAATGGCGTTGAAATTCGCCTGGTTTGAATTAGAATGCAACGAAAATTCTTCTATATTTTTTTTATTTCTCCATTTTTTTCAATCATCAGAACTTTATTTCCGGGCTTACGTTATGGACCCCTTAAAAGCTCGTTTAAAAAGGTTTCGGTAACTTTGAGTGTCAGTTGAGTTCAGTAATGTGGTGAAAAACAAATTGGTCAGTACGGAGAAAAGTAATTTTCGTTGCATCCCAATGATGCAAACTTCAATACCGTAGTCATTGGCTGGAAATCGTGACTCTTCACGTGTCAAAGAGAAGGACAGTTGGAAAATGTGTTGAAAAAATGTATTCCGGGTGAAATGTGAAGAAAAAAATGTTCGGCTTTTCATACACTACCCTAATTTGTTTATTAATAAATGTATTTATTTATGAATAAATAAATATGATCGATTAATTAATCAATCAATTTATTCATATGTATATATTTATATATGCACTCGAACGAAGGAGAGAGGTCGAGCCAGCCGGCCCGCGAGATCGTCCTCCTACTCCTCCTCCTCCTCCTCAGGGGCAACGAGTCAACTGAACTCAGGAGAGAGAAAAAGCCACGGGGGCTCTCTTCTTTATACACGCGGGCTCTTACCGTCTTCGTCGTAGTCGTCTCTGCCGTACTACAAAATAACTTGGTTTAGCTTTCCCTTTCACACGCGCCGCGACGCCGTATCACCGCTTGTGTCTCAAACCGTATGTCTATATATATATAATATATATATATATAGCTACAACTATTAGCACGTAGACACACTCTTCTACATATGTTTGGGTTTGTTTAGGCCCCCACTAGGGTGGCCGGACGTCCTTTTTTTAAGGATCTCATTTTCAGACCCAAACATGGATCTTGTCCCGGATTTTGAAATCGAGAATGGAGAACATTATTTCGTCCTTTTGGGAAAAAATAATAACGTTGGCAATTTTTGAAGAAGCTTAGCTTATTTTTGAATGTATGCGCCTTCAACTCGAAGGCACATACGTGCTAATGTGCGAGGCATACAGAATTATGGATAGTTCGAAACAAAAGATAAGCCAACGAATATAAAGATGCCTTTTTTTGAATGGCACAATATTTTTCGAGTGGTATCGAAATGTGCTGATGTATCTAGAATCGTGATTCGATTTTGCACAAAATGGTAATTTCGATTGTTTGCAGCCACTCGCTGACGGAAGAAGTTAATTACACTGAGAAAAAAAACCAATTGAATAAAATAAAACATTTTGATTGATTCAAATAAATGTCTGATCGCGGAGTGCCACCGATATGTGAGGTTGTTACAATAGTGTAAAATATTGGTAAATGTGATTGATTCAAAGAACATATTATTTTATTTGAAAATCTCTTCTGTTCTCTGAATTTCTACATTATCCTTCAAATAAAATTATTTTCTATTGAAATCATTCTATATAAATCCGTAGATTTATGGATGAAATAATTAAGCGGTTGCTACAACGTTTTTTATTTCGTAGAAAAATATAATCAATGGAATTATTTATTTCTTTGCTACATCAAAACGAATATACCATGAAACACAAGTTTTTCAATTTGTTTTAAATCTTAAATAAAAAGTGAGCATTAGAATGATCATCCACGATAATAGTGGAGAGAATATCAGATATCCACTGGAATATACATGGAGAGAATATCAGATATTCAACTGATAAGAACAGATACTACACTTTGATCTTAGCAACAGGCCAAGAAGCGACACTCTTTAGAGTTTCTCCGGCGTTTAAGTAGATCTTCGGTTCGCGCTACGCTTAAGAGAAACGAGCGCGCGTGCGGCTTCTAGCGGTTACTCCGCGAACTACGGGTTTCCTCACACCGATAATTCCGGTGGCCCGCAGCCATGATTTCATTGAATTGTTCCAACCAAATGGGCAAGAAACAAATTTTATTTCCGCATAATTTTTTAACCAACTCAGACATTTCCTTAATATTTTCAAATCAAAATAATATATTAATATTTTAATGAATAATGTACTTGAAAATTAATATCGGATATGGTGAAAAAATGAAATAACATATTTACTCAATAGAAATTTTATCTGAATCAAACTTAAAACGCTTTTTTTGTTCGTTGCAGTAAATGCACTCAAAACTATAGAATTTGTTTGCAATAATTTTTTAGACAGTTTTAGATAATATATTGTTGTCAGCTAACAATATATCTTTTGAATGAAAAAACACTTTCAATTTTATCATGTTATTAAAGTCAATAGCGTTTTGTTTGGACTAATAAATCCGATTATTTACACCAATAATTTCAAAATTGAATCAACGAGATTTCATTCAATAACATCAATGATATTGGATCAATGATTTTTTGTTCTCAGTGTAGAAAACGAATCAGCAGCAACAAATAATACCAAGTATCGGACTACGATACGTTGCATAATAAAATTGTTCTTTTTATTAATAAATGTCGCTACTGATACCATAACAGGGCATTTTATTCAAAACAACATGATGTCTCTTATTTGCATCCTTGGTCCTTTATTTTATCTTCTCGCATCCTCCAAAACACAAAACTGGAGATGGCAACCCTAGTCCCCACACCCTCCTAAAAAAGTCGTACTGATTTTTGGGTCTTGTCTCATCCTTGTCGCGTAGGGGAAAAACGTTGAACTCATGCAGCTGTTAAGTCTCGCCAAGGTGTTTTTATATAGATTTTATTTTTATTTTTAGCACATATTCAGCAAACTATTAAGTGATTACCTGCAAAATTGCAAAAGGATTCACCGTTCTGTATATGAGATATTGGCAATCAAAGATTTCAATCTGGCTGGAGATATTGGCAATCAAAAAATCATGAATTGTGACCGTCTAGTTTCAGAGATATAGCGATTTAAATTGAGCAATGTCTAGCGACGGGAGCGCCATGAAGCGACTGGTGCAGACTAGAGCCGGCGATTTGGCAGCGCCGCAAGCGTTCGGCGCGCTCATCGCAAGAAAATGTATCGAGAGACGCAGCAGATTTATATATATATATATATATATATATATATATATATATATATTGCTAGATAAAAATTAGTAAATGAATAAAATAGAAAATTCGTTGAAACAACAGAAAAACTTTTATTATCAAATTCATCGAAGTGAAATTTATTAATTCAAAGTTTCACGATACGATGTCCCACATTTTCGTTGTTCAGAACCTCTACATGGTTCTTCTTTTCATTTTCTATTTTTGGCAATCTTTTTCCGTTTTACAATTTTGCCTTTATGTTGCACTTCTTCCATTATTCCGGCCACAGCTCAAATTTTGCAATTCCGTTTATACTAAATATCACGAAAAAAAAATCGCTGGGCTTGCGACGTTGCCACAATCTCCGCGCGCTAGACTACAGTAGTGTGTGCATATCAGTATACGCAGAGTGTCTACGTTTGAGTAGCCGGAATGGATAGTCTGATACAAAAGTGAGGGTTAGGTGATGGAGGAAACGTTATTATTTTTGGAACTCTAAACATTATATATTCAGTACTGCATAAGTACAACACAGTACAGTCAGTTTACATGCTGATAAGATGTACAACCTACATTATAAAGATATTTCTAATTGAGTCTGTCAGGGATATTTTTAATCGCATTCAGCAATCAATTGCACGTTGGACAGGGTCTTTGGAAATCTAGATTTTTTTTCCATCATTCGGCCGGTTTCAGGTGAACGTCAAAATCGCCAATTTTCAATCAACCATATCCCGACTACTAATTATTAGAAGTACAACTTTGCAGTGACCGTTTTTTTCAAAAGTTTAAGGCTTTATTATAAAAAAGTGGCTACATATTTTTTAATCAAAGTACTGCCCATCGCTAGCTACGACCTCGGCCCATCTTTCAGGTAGCATTCGAATCCCGCGTCGATAAAAGTCTTGGTCCTTGGAGGCAATCCAGGAATCGACCCAATTTTTGACTTCTTCGTAAGTACCGAAGTGCTCGTCAGCCAAATCGTGTGCCATTGACCGGATCAAGTGATAGTCGGAAGGGACAATGTCTGGAGAGTACGGTGGGTGGGATAAAACCTCCCATTTCAGCGTTTCCAAGTACTTTTTCACGACATTTGCAACATGGGGTCGGGCATTGTCATGCTGCAGTATCACCTTTTCATGTCTTTCGTTGAATTGTGGCCGTTTCTCTTTGAGTGCCTTACTCAAGCGCATCAACTGACGTCGGTAGAGTTCCCCTGTGATGGTTTCGGATGGTTTAAGCAGCTCATAGTTCACAACGCCCAGCTGGTCCCACCAGATACACAGCATCACTTTGGATCCGTGAATATTCGGTTTGGGCGTCGATGAACCACCGCCGACACGTTTTCTCACTAATAGAATCCTCCCCGTAAGCATCTACAAGCAAACGGTGGGCCTCAGCCGCAGATTTCTTGATGTTGAAGAAGTAAATCATAACCTCCCGCAAATGCTGAGAATTCGGCTCGTAGGTTGCCATGTTTGAGTGCCTATAACTTTATAATGCATACACGTATCCGTTAGCTTTTTTAAATTGATTACATTCGCAGAGCCTCTAGTTTAAAATGCCACTTTTTTTATTGAGCAAGGGCCACTACTTCGGCCGCAGTGGCTCTCTAAGTACAACGGTCACTGCAAAGTTGTACTCCTATTAACCTGTGGGGATTCATAAACTTTACATCCAAAACGAATGTCGACAGACTCAGCGGATGCCGTTGGATGCAGTCCGAATACTCGCTACTTTCTGCCCAAAAGAGCCACCCAAAAATTGTTCAACTATCAAAATGTCAAATATAAAAATATCAAATATCAAATATCGAGATATAAAATATCACATAACAAATATCGAGATATAAAATATGAAATATCAAATATCGAGATGTAAAATATGAAATATCAAAATATGCAAAGGGGTAGGCCTCAGAAAAAATCTGGCGGGCTGACTTTAGGCTAATCCAGCGGATCGACAAGTGGTCCTAGCTGAACGGGTCAAAATCCATTCAAACACTAGATCGATTAGGCGCAATATTAGCCACGGTGGAAGTGCCGATGTCGAAAGAGGATTCTGGAGAAGTCGAAACGCAAAAAGACGCCTTTTCGAAGGTCCGGATAGCTGGTATTGCTAATTGACGAAACTTTGATCAGCTCCTTGTTGAGAATGTTTCAAAATTTGGACAAAAAAATGGCATTGCGAGAGAAAGAGAAGCAGATAGAGAGAGAGAGAGAGAGAGAGAGAGAGAGAGAGAGAGCGGATGGCCGCATGGAAGAACACGTTGTTGTCGAAAAGGCGAAGAAACATCGCGACATTGCAATCGACGATCACATCTCCGCTGAGAAGGTAGCCCTTGTGCACGCGCCGGTTGCTTGAGCGTCGTCGACAAAAAAAACGAAGTAAAAAAAACAAATCGATACTTTCGTGTGGAAAAAAAGATGGAAAAAAAATCCCGAAAGAAGGTCGCTCGCATTAACTCGATTCGTCTTGTATTTAGTGATCTTCGCGTGATAACTTTGCTTTTTTTTTAAATTCTTCTCTTTGTGGTCGTCCTCGTGAATCGAATTGATTCGGACTTCCTGGATCTTGACGGCCGTCACTATCAAATGGACCGTTACTTCTCTCTCTCTCTCTCTCTCTCTCTCTCTCTCTCTCTCTCTCTCTCTCTCTCTCTCTCTCTCTCTGCCTGGTCACTCTCGTTCATTTCGGTACAAAAATTCCACCTGTTCTCGTTTGTTTTTTTGTCCTCCTTTTTCGGTTCACACTCGTCTCGGGCGCTTTCCGCAATACGATCTTTCCTTCTCTCTCTCTTACGCACGAGATAGCCCGAACTGTTCCGTGTGTAAAACACCTGTGAATCCACGCGGGTGTTACTCCGTAATGACGAATCCAGTAGTAGTAGTAGTGGTATAGTTTTTTATTTCCCAGTAGGGTAAGGTGTCCAATTATTGGCACTTCAAGGGCCCAATCTGTGGCACTGTAAGGGCCCAATTATTGGCACGTTAAGGGCCCAACTATTGGCACTTTACGGGCCAAATTATTGGCACTTAAGGGGCTATACCAGTGTGAACGCTGAAAATTTAAGTGGATTTCGGGAATTTTGTGGAAGAAAAGTACTCAATTAAATGTTTCGGAACATTAAAAATATATTTGGCTATATCTCATCTATATTACATAATTTTTTCATAGAAAAATATTGAGATCGAAGCGACTTATACGTTGTCTTCGGACTCGCCAAAAAAAAAAATTTCCTCCACTGTTGACAAGATACCGACCGATTGAGTAGCTGAAATCGAAAAAGGAAAAAATGTCGTTAAACTGGAAGGTTTTTCCTGTACAATGACGTAGGATTTTCGAAACATATCAAAATCTAACAAAATGGCGTTCTTACAAAAAAAGTCTGTTTTCTTGCCTATAAAATGGTCGTTTTTTTCAATGCCAAACCGTCCATTTTTATTCAATCAAAAATATCCTACGTCATTTTAGAGTAAATATATTCAAGAGTACTCAGTTCAAATTTCAAGTCGATCGGATAATTTTTCTTTGTGTTACAATGTCAGCAAATTTGAAAAATCTCATTTTGAGAAAAACGCGTTTAAAGAATTAACTAACGATTTTTGCAAGATAAAATGAAATTGATATAAGTGATAATGATATTCTTGAAAGTATAAACTGTCGAAAGAGGCAAAAAGAATCGATTTTTTGAAAGTGTCACACTGGTATAGCCCCTTAATTAAAAAAATGGTTTTGTATACTTAAATATACGATAAAAGTATACCTAGAGTTTGATAATTGTAGATAAATTATTTCTTAGTTTAAAAAATCCCTAAATATTGCTTATTTACTTCCTGTCTAATTGTATAACCCGCCTTAATGATTCGGATTTGAAGAATTGGCGGATATCCAGATTGCAACCCCTGCCCACAATACTTCAAATTCTGAAATTTTGTTTGAATGATCCAGTATCGATTGATACTTAAATTTAACATGACGAATCCGGTGATTTTTTTTGCGTACATTGGCAATATCTTTCGCGAAACGAATACGGATTTATCCCTAAATCGAAAATGTCGAAACCGGAAGAAAATGTATTTCCAAATGCATTTTGGACAAATATGACGCTAGAATTGATTGGCAGATTCGCGACAATGTATCCGCCTTGAAATTCGAGTAAAAATTCCCGATGACGAATTGCGACGTGGATGTATTTCGGAACACGCGATTACGAGTCCCCAGTATGGGGTACTTAGGTAATATCTCGTGGACTCAGCGTGATACGGTAATCGAGGGGAGAAAAAAAGAGAAAAAAAATACGAGACCGTAGTGTATACGGAGAGAAGCCGTCAAGTCGTCCCACAGGCGCTTCCACGCGGCTCGACGTTTTCATTCATTCGCCCGTTATCGAGCGTTCATTCATTCCTTCTTGTGGACGCATAACCCTTGCCCCCTTGCCCGGCTTCGTCACCAAGCCCCGACGAGGGTTGTTGCGGCCTAGACGGATACTTTGAACGTTACGTTGAAAAGACCGTGCGCGCGCACACACACATACACAAATATATGTGAGTGGTCTTTTAAGGGGCTATAGCAGTGTGAACGCTGAAAATATGGGCGAGTTATGGGAATTTTTTTAGAAGAAAAGTACTCAATTAAATGTATCGGAAAATTAAGAATATATTTGGCTATATTCGACCTATATTACATAATTTTTTCATAGAAAAATGTTGAGATTCAAGCGACTTATGCGCTGCCTTCGGAGGCGTCAAAAAAAAACGTTCCTGAACTGCTGACATGACTTCGGCCGACTGAGTAGCTGAAACCGAAAAAAGAAAAAAAATCGTTAAACTGGAAGGTTTTTCCTGTACAATGACGTAGGATTTTATAAAATATCAAAATCTAACAAAATGGCGTAGTTATGAAAGAAAGTCTGTTTTCTTGCCTATAAAATGGTCGTTTTTTTCAATGCCAAATCGTTCGTTTTCATCCAATCAAAAATATCCTACGTCATTGTAGAGCAAATATATTCAAGAGTACTCAGTTCAAATTTCAAGTCAATCGGATAATTGTTCTGAGTTACAATGTCAGTAAACTTGAAAAATCTCATTTCATTTCAGACATTGATACAAATGATATACGGGTGTCCCAGAACTCAACGTCAAGCCGAAACGCGGTGACAGGATTGATTGTAACCATCATGAGAAAAATCTATCCCATGCAGTTTGAAAATTATGGGCATTTAAGAAAAACCTAGAAATTTGGTTAAACTGTAACCATTTTTCGGTTATTGTGGTTAATTTTTATTATTTTTGTTCATTTAAACTTTGGAACTGTAACCCTAAATAACATTTCTAGAATCACAGTCAAAAATAAAGACACAATTGCCCCAAGTTTCCTAGAATTAAGACTTTGTTAAACTATGAATTTAAAATTTTCAAAATTTGTCTACTTTGAAAGGCCCTGCTTTAAAAAAAAGTACTAGAGTGCCTTGGCAAGTGCCATTAAAATTTGGCGCATTTAATCAGGATTGTAAAATGGTACAATACTTGTTGGTTTCATACTAAAAAAAACGAGTAAAAAAATTAAAACCTCAAGTAACCCAATTTTTGCTAACCCATTTTACTCAGTTAAAATGTTTTTTATTCGCACAAGCTCTTGGTAGGTTCTTAATTTTACGGCAAAATGATGAGAGAGATGGATAGTGGACATGTTTGCTATGAGTGAGCGAGACAGATAGTGACGCCACGCAGTGAGACGGAGATGCGTCGTTTAAACGAGTGCGAATGAAACAGATACAGACGCCATACCAAGCAAATGGCTACGCTACCAGTCTGACACCAGTTAGTACGTTTCGCTCATTCGTCTACTGCGCACCTTTCCGTATACACTTGTGTTGATTTAGTACTGAAAACTTTGGCTTCTCTTATTGGACTTGGATTTTTGTGAATTGGACTTGTTGATTACATACCGGCAACTTTGGCTTCTCTCTTTTGGAATTGGACTTTTGTGTTGGCATCCTTGTTATCTACCATGCCTACGCGCTACACTTCACAAGAATATGCGAACATGCACCTCATTTATGGGGAATGCAGATGCAACGCAAGTGCCGCCGCTAGACTTTATCGTGAAAGATATCCAAATTTAGAGCGCTATCCGGATCACCGCGTGTTTGTTAATGTGCACCGTTCACTCACGGAGGGCGGCCACTTCCCGAATCAAATACGGGTTGGAGGTAGACCTCGCTTTCCTTACGAGGAAGAAGTGTTGCAAGAGGTCGCAGATGACCCAAGTATTTCCGTTCGTGCAATTGAAGAAAGAACGGGAATACCCAAAAGCACAGCACATCGTATTTTACAAAGAGCCGATATGCATCCGTTTCATGTACAACGAGTTCAAAGTCTTCTCCCTCGAGATTATCCTGAAAGGATTTCATTTTGTAGAACAATACTACAGAGGCATAATGAAAATCCCCAATTTATCCAAAAAATTCTCTGGTCAGATGAATCTACATTTAAAAAAGATGGTTACATAAACTTACACAATTTTCACGAGTGGCAGGTGGAGAATCCACATTTAATGCGAGAAGACAGATCCCAGTATCGCTTTAAAGTAAACCTGTGGACCGAAATTTTAAACGGCAAAATTGTTGGGCCTTTTGAGCTGCCTGAGAACTTGAATGGCACGAATTACGTACATTTTTTACGAGAAAATTTACCAACTTTGTTAGAGGACGTACCACTAACAGATCGTCGCCACATGTGGTATCAACAAGATGGCTGCCCAGCGCATTACGCAGTGCAAGTAAGAGATTTCCTTGACCAGGAATATCCGGGAAGGTGGACTGGACGTTCAGGCACTATCTCGTGGCCAGCCCGTTCCCCAGATTTAAATCACCTGGATTTTTTTTATTGGGGCGTTCTCAAAGAAAAAGTTTATTCAAAGCCCGTTGAGAGCGTAGCCGAGCTGCGTGAACGAATTTTTCAAGCTGCTGAGGACATCAACTCTCGAGGATATGCCCGGCTAATAAGTAGATCTTTTTTAAGAAGATGTAGGGCGTGTATTGAGGCTGATGGCAAACAATTTGAACATTTGCTGTAATAAAAAATGTTATTTCCCTATGTATCTGACTTTTATTCTAATAAACCTAAACTAGGTCAAGATTTTTCATTATTTTATTAATTTTACTTACTTTTGTTGACTTTGGTAAAAGTGGCGTCACTATCTGTCTCTCTCACTCATGGCAAACATGTCCACTATCCATCTCTCTCATCATTTTGTCTCACAAAATTAAGAACCTACCAAGAGCTTGTGCGAATAAAAAACATTTTAACTGAGTAAAATGGGTTAGCAAAAATCGGGTTACTTGAGGTTTTAATTTTTTTACTCGTTTTTTTTTAGTATGAAACTAACAAGTATTGTACCATTTTACAATCCTGATTAAATGCGCCAACTTTTAATGGCACTTGCCAAGGCACTCTAGTACTTTTTTTTAAAGCAGGGCCTTTCAAAGTAGACAAATGAAAAAAAATTTAAATTCATAGTTTAACAAAGTCTTAATTCTAGGAAACTTGGGGCAATTGTGTCATTATTTTTTACTGTGACTCTAGAAATATTATTTAGGGTTACGGTTCCAAAGTTTAAATGAACAAAAATAATAAAAATTAACCACAATAACCGAAAAATGGTTACAGTTTGACCAAATTTCTAGGTTTTTCTTAAATGCCCATAATTTTCAAACTGCATGGGATAGATTTTTTTTCTGATTTTTCTCATGATGGTTACAATCAATCCTGTCACCCCGTTTCGGCTTGACGTTGAGTTCTGGGACACCCATTCTTGAAAGTATAAACTGTCGAAAAGGGCAACCAAAAAAATCGATTTTTTGAAAGTGTCATACTGGTATAGTCCCTTAAACGTGCTGAGGGAGCAATAAAAGAGCGCGTACAGCACGATACAATGCTCGAACGCTCACGTGGCGATAATAATGCGGAGAGGCGGTAAACCAAGTGGGCGCATGATGACGGCGAGAAAACATCCTATTGGCAAGCAACTTTATTACGAAGGGATAAAAGAGCGAGAGAGAAAGAGGGAGAGAGAAGTGCCCTACAAAGGAAAGGAAAAAAAATATCTGGCTCACTGAACCATGCCACAGACTCCCTCTTCCTTACTATCTTCCGTGCGGCTTTTATAGTGCACATAATATATATATATATATATATATATATGTGTGTGTGTTATGAAAAAATCAATTTTTTGGGTGGTTATGAAAAAATCAATTTTTTTTCTCAACGGAAAATTGACGTACGTTAAGAAAAATAAACTTTTTCAAAATTTGAGGGTTCTAAACAATTGTTTAGTCAGTGCTTAAACGGCTTTTTCATGATTATTGGAGTATTAACCTTTTTTTGATCTCGATGTAGAAAATGTTAGTGCGTGATCCAATGTCAATCTTGATTAAATTTTTTCTGTAACAATACACAATTTTTATTTAACTCTTGTGTTGCCACCCGGGTACCCATCGGCGTGGATTTTGTTGAATAATTGTTTTTTCCAAAAAAGATTGGCCTTCTCGAATCCCCATGACTTAACCGATTCTCTATCGAAATTTGCATTCCACGTATTAAAAAAAAAATGTTGCATTTAAAAAAAACAACACGTATGAGCCACCCGGTACCCACCCGGGTACCCCGATGGAAAAAGTATGATTTTCGTATAGTATGTAATTTTTTAAAGTTTGTTGTAAAAATATAATAAGTAAATATAGATTAATATATAAATAATAACAATATATATTTATTTCTAATTGTTTATTTATTGAATGTACTGTGTATAATAATAATAACTATCACATTTTGCAATGTGATTGTTGGACAAAAATCATGGATTTTTCGTTTTTTGCACAGTCATATACAAATACTGTATGAAAAATTACAAAAAAATAGTTAAATTTCAATCTTTTACACAGATATATTAGAAATCAATGATTACAATTAAAACATTTTGTGATTTTTGCTGTGTCCTGATCACACACAGGCTTATTACAGGCAACGCAAGCCTTCCTTGTCTTTCTTCTCTTTCGAATAGGCTGCTCGTTGCGAATGTAGCATGATCCAACTACAACTTTTCTACCACTAACGACTCGTTGATCGTTGTTATCAGTTACCACTTCTGTTACTGGCCTTTCATAGTAACTTTCGATTGCAATTTTCGTTGCATGATCTCGCATGACTTGCTGGTTAGAAAATCGCTCTTCTATCATTGGCATGGCTAGTTCTTCTGAGAGCTGGCGTAAAAAAGTCTGCGTCTGTTAGTTTTTTTGCAAGCATATCATTATTTTCATAGTAAGTAACGTACGCAGCAACACCAGCGATATCCAAAATATTGTAAAAAAAAGCTAGCGGCTATCTGCACGTTCGCCGTTGGGTGGAATATCTCATGCACATTTGATCCATAGTACCAACGCCAGCTTTGGTTTTGTTGTAAAACATAATTATTTCTGGTTTCTGGTGAGATGCATCAGAGATCGTAGCATCATTGTGCATCGTATTTAGAAGAATCACCGCTTTGTTTTTCTTCGGAACATACGAACAGATGGTAACCCGCTCGTGAAATCCAAAAGGCGTAAACATTTTTTTTTTAAATACTGACGATAGTGAGCTTCCATGACAAAAGACTCTCTGCCAACGGCAAGGTTGTGAAAAATCTGTCCATGCTTGTGTTTCGACCAGATCCTTTGTAAGCGGCGACCAGTTCTTTCACAACTCGTTCTCCTTGATTGACTTCTCGAGTATTACCTTATTTACATGTATAGAAAATCCCTTTGAGTGGATAAGCATTACTTGCGTCGCACAACCAAAATACATTTAGACCATATTTAGCAGGCGTCGATGGCATGTACTGGGTAAACTTCGTTCTTCCGCGAAAGGGAAAGAGCTGTTAGTCGATAGTCAAGTGCGCCGTTGGTCTATACACCGCCGCTAGGTTTGAATTCAGCATGTTCCAAATATCAGAAATAGGTGCAACCTTATCATTGGCTGCTCGTTTCTGGCGTGCAGTGTAATCGTCAAAACGTATAAAACGTAAAAGCGACTAAAATCGCCTTTGTCCCATCGTTGCACGATATAGCAGATATGAGTTTTTCTTCCACATTTCATCTATGTGGTCTATGTTTGAGTTATTTGCACCAGCACCTATCAAGATTCCAAAAAAGAGTACATTTCTATTACCGTAACTTTCTTCCATAAACGCGGCTCGTTCTGTGGATGCTTGCTATTGTAATCTTGATACTCGGCTTCCGTTTTTTTATTTGTGCACCGAACGATAATGTCAACCATTTCCAACGTGATGAATTTTTTTAATGTGCCAGAGATCGATAACATTTTCGTACTTTTATGCGGTCCAGCTCTCTGTCTAACAATATTTCTAGCCAGAGCTTGATGGTTTTGAGGCGGAGTTTTATTCCAAACTGTTTTGTCTTTTGCCACAGAAGTTGTACCATTGCTGGCTGAAACATCTGAAGCTACTAAGTTGTCACTCTCCGCTTCAGCGTCTCTTTCGTCATCGTCTTCTTCATCTTCTTGAGTTCCGCCATCAATTTCGACCTCGTCATCAACACAATCTTCATTATCCGATGACGCAATGGCAGAATTCGGAGCGCTATCGTTGGGAAACAAATCCTCGTCTTCACAGCCCGAAGGGTCATCACTTTTGTCATCTTCTTCGCCGAGTAATCTCTTCAAGTACTCATCTTTTTCAGCGTAACTCAATCTAAAAAATAATAAATTCATGTTTTACAATAAGATTACACTTATTGTAATATCAAATGTATCATAAAAATATTGTGTTTGTTATATTTACGTTACCTCAAAAACTCAGCTCTCGAAATTTCCTCCATCTTTTTGCTTTATGCTTCTATTTTCCACAAATATAGTGCACAAGTTCTATGCACACTTCACTAAATAATATTGGAGTAAGCCAGAAAATAAAAACAGCGGATATAACACACACACATATATCAAACTATCGAAATTTTCTCAGCAGTGACTGCACGTCTTGCTTCTTCGAGCGAACGATACAAACTGAGCTATACGGCTTTACTGCTCCAAATATATAGGCATGTTTGTGTCTTTGTGTTTTAAAAGTGTTCTCGAATATTCTTCAGATATAAAAGAACAAAAATTTCGACCCTTCTGCTTCCCTTTCATGTTCAACATACCTGGCCGTCCAGAAACGAGAAATTTACGGTGCAGCTGCGCACGTTTTATACCTGCTTTAGGACTCTCAAGGACACTATACATAATTTAATTGGTATATTCAGGTAGAAATACCTTCGTAGAATATGAATAATTAAATGTTGATCGAATGGATATCATTATTTTTAGTTACAATGGACTTTGACCAAGAATTTCGTAGGTGGGGTACCCGGGTGGCAGAAGTAAATTTTTTTTTACTATAAACAATTTGTATTTGCAGATTAAGAATCAATATATGTAATTCGGTTGTGAAAATTACATCAACCAATTGATGAACAACAACACGGTGGTTACATCACTGAACGTCTAACAAGTATGCGTATTTTTTTTTGAGTAATATGTTGTTTGGAGTAAGAACACAAAGTTATACGGATTCGAGAGTTACAAGCGCTGTTGACGCTACTGCGCCTTTGTTTCTCTGACTGTCCGTGAGTTCTTTTCGCGATTCATTTGACTGTTTTCTGCAGTTGCTGTATTGAGGTACGTCACAGTACACGTAAAAATAAAAATGTGAAAAATGATCGCGCGTTTGTACGATAGTGAATGTACCGAAATTTATTTGATTGGATCGGAAATCGAAGATTTTGTGGAGCGAAAATTACCCACGAATAGAGAAGCATTAAGTTTATTCTTTCAACATCATGATACTCTTAAATTTTCTGTTCGAGAGAATACACTAAACGTTAACGACAAAATAACTAATATTTAGAGCGAAACCAGAATAGGAATTTATCAACCTTGCAGCAATTTCAAAACGTTACAAAAATTACGATTGGAGTGGGCAGAATTGAAAACAAATTATTTACGGAAAAATCAAAGATTAATTATTTGAATTATATTATTCTGATGTCTTTTGGCGGGGAAAAAAAATGACGAAAATTGAAACAAAAAAATAAGTCTTTTGAGCACTACCTAAAAAAATGTTTACACTTATCAAATTTTGTATGAATTACTTTTTAATAACGTAGCGACATTTTCTGTTGCGCACAGCGAAAAAAAAAATTAATTATTTTTTAACTACCCCAATATATATTTATATCCGGCTTACTCTGACATGTTTATATCATTTTTTATATAACTATTAACAATTATAATGCCAATATATTATAATGTAGAATAAGTTCTCGCCGTTTCCCAACAGATAGCGTTACTGCATGCGTGTAGTTTAAGGGGCCAGTCCACTTTGGAGCCACGAAAAAAGGCTATTTTCGCCATTTTTTTTGAGGACTTTATAAAAGATATGAATATAAAAGTTGTTGGGCTTGATAAATAAAGTCTTGGAATAAATTTTAAAAAAATTAATTCATTTTTATTCATGTTTAATTACAAAAACTATAGTTTAACGTAACGCCTCAAAAATAGGTGGGCTAGGTAGCTCCATCACAACACGGCAACGGCTTGTCTGAAACAAAAAATGAAAGTCCATTAGATTCAGTATGACACCAGCTACAAAATGACCCTCGGATAGAAAGTTTTATTAAAAAATTTTTTTAAATGGCAAATGAAAAACGAAAATAGTATTTAAAAAACGCGTTTTTTCGCAGTTTTCGCAAAAAAAGGAGTAAGAATCAAAATTAAAAAACCATCGAGGGTCATTTTGTTGCGAATCATGTTTACAATATGTGGTTCAAATTTCAAAAGAATCGGTTTAGTAGTTTTCGGGATACGGTGGAGCGAGATATTGAAAACGTTGTTTCGAGAAAAACGCGTTAGAAGTTTATACTATGAAAAACTCTTACATAAACTCAATCGGCAATTCCTGCACCGTACAAAATTTCTTCTGATTGCTCATCATCGTCGATTTTTTCAAGTCTTGCTTGCTTTCGATTTTTTGAAATTTTCAAAGTGGACTGGCCCCTTAAGGGATAAAACCACTCTAGCGGCAGAAAATAAGGCCTAACTTTGACAATTATTTTGGGGTATGAAAAAAGGAATAGGCTTTCTTTTGGGAGGGTTTATTTAACATATATTGAAGTAATAAAAAAAAACGATTTATTATAATTTTCATACAAAATGGCTGCGACAGGGCCCATCTTAGAAAACGTGTTTTCTACAAATAGCTTCACGGGAGGACGGTTTTCTCGTAAAGTAACTTGGAACAAGAACAAAAAAAATTATAATCTATATATATAGCTATGGGACGAAGTAGGCATTTTTCTTATCAAATTTTGAAGAAATGGCGCATTTTGAAAAAAGTAAATCGATTTTTCGCCCAATAAATAAGCAGTAAATTGTGTGTAAGAAAAGTTTACATTTAATTTAAAAAACGGCTACGTACGACCATAAAGAATGTAATTGCTACTATCATTTCAAATCGATCCATGCAAAGGTGTTCGACTAATCTGTCCGCCCAGTTTGAAACAAGTGGTTTTGAGAAAAACGCGTTTAAAGTTGTACGAGGGGCCTGAAAGAAGTTCGAGGCGCTGCGGCAAAATCGATAATTGAACCTTTCAAACATTTTTTTTCGCTACAGGACCAATTGCATATTGTTTTTATGGGTTTATTATATTGTTATATTATTATTAATATAATAATAACAATTAGTATTATTATAACATTTTATCGATTATTATATATGATTATTGTATGAATCAATCGTGTTTATTTCACGGTATACCCTGTAAGGGTGTTTTCACCGTCTCTTCACCTTTACACTGGTTCTTATACAGGGTGCGCCAGAGAAACTTACTTATTTGAAAGGTCAATAAAAACAAAAGTACTTCAATTATTGTTTAAAAATTTTTTTAATTTGAGAATACAATATCCCAATTTTTTTTTCATGCAGTCTTGAAAATGACATCGGATAAATGGCGACCCCCATTGCGCATACACTGATGAAGTCGATTTTTGAAATTCGTATCCACTCTTTGCAGCATATCAATCGGTATGTTGGCAATGGCGTCGCGAATGTTGTTCTTGAGGTGTGCTATGGTCCGTGGTCGATCGACATAAACCAGAGATTTCAAATAACCCCATAAAAAGAAATCGCATGGAGTCAAATCTGGAGAGCGTGCCGGCCATTGGAGATCGCCTCTGAGAGAGATGAGGCGGTCGGGGAAATGTTGTCGCAACAAATTCATTGAGTCTCGTGCTGTGTGTGCTGTGGCAATTCTTGCACAACAGCCAATTTATAGGGATGAAATTGAAGGTCTTCATGGAGAATTCGTCGAACAGTGGTGTCAGAAATTCCCATAGCAGCTGCGTGTTTGCGAGTCGAACGCCGGGGAGAACGCACAACTGACTGCCTCACTCTTTCGACATTTTCCGGAGTTCTGATGGTCCGTTGAAGTCCATTTCTGGGTTTAGCGACACTTCCACACTCCCGAAATGAGTTAACCCACGACAGAATCGAATTACGGCCAGGAACGAGTCTGTGAGGAGGAATTTCAATGCGAGCGCGGAAGGCACGTTGCGTAGCAACAAGTGAGCGACCGTTAGAAAAGAAGCTCTCGACTGCGAAGGCCCGCTGCTCTCTAGACCAGAGCATGATGGCAACTGACTGGAGGGAGAAACAAACTTGGGAACTTCCCCCTCCAGATGCGCCCCCTCTCGCCCCTCTACCCGCCCAACTCACCGCGCGGGAATTTTTTCAAATAAGTAAGTTTCTCTGGCGCACCCTGTACTTTGTTTGCATGGCTTTCCGTTTTCGCAACATTTTTATACACCGGTATTTCCTTCTCTTCGCGCTATCTGCTTCGTCAATGTCTCAAATTCTTTTACGTACGCGCATATCTGTCCTCCAGTCTTCTTCCTCACTAATTCTTCTAATTTTTGTCTTAGTTCTTCCTCCTCTTTGTTCTCCAGCACTTCCTCCAGTTTTTCCACTAATTCCGCTCCGATGTTTTCCTTCAGCGCTTTGCAATCACAAATGTGTTCCACGCTCTCTTCCTCCCCCACATTCGGCAGTTGGTGTCTCTGTACCCCTTGTTACCTTTTTTCCCGACATTCCCGCACCTTATCCTTGCCCATAATTCTTTTGTTTCCCCATTGAGATCCTTTCCTCTCAATATTTTTCCATTTCTGCGTTACTTTTTCTGCCCCGGTATTCTCTTCAGTACGTCGATTTGTCGATCCTGCACCAGTCGTTCTGAATTTCTTGTTCACTTTTCATTTTTATACCCCTTTCCACTTTCTGCTCTATTCCTCTCACATTCTCGCTTCTTCCATTCTCCAAGTCCTTCCCCCATTTTGACGGGTTTTCATTAATAATTCTTCTTTCAAACACACCTTCGGCCACCTTCCTTCGTCCATCTTCATTGCTTCTACCAGATATTGTGGTGCTCTTTTCCAGGCCTCTATTTCCACCCCTCTGCGCTCCGCTTCCATTGTCCAAATATAATTCGGTGTGTTGTGACTGATTCCCATAGTCATTTTTACGTATTTTCCCTGCCATCTTTCCAAGATTTTCCTCTTCCTCCATCCCCATACACTCAGAAAAACGTTTGGTAATACCAACTATGTATATTTAGTTGAAGCAATTTTGCTTGAAGCAACCTAATTTTACTCGCTTGGAATACAATTCGATTCAAGTGACAAGGCCAGTTTTGTTGCAACAACCAAATTATCATGTCAAAATAGCAATATCTCCCTGGCAATATAATGGGTTAGATTAACTACATCAGAGTTCATACAAGTAATCCGCGTTTTATTTGAACTTTATATTTGGTCGTTATATTGGCCAATAAACTACATTTTCCAACTGAATTAATTATTACGCATAAAGCGAATGATGGTTGGTTCTACAATTGAATAAGTTAATTGAAACAAATGATTTTATTAAAGTTACATCGAGGTAAAACCGTCTTTTCTTTTTTCTACGATGTGCATATTTTTCAGTTATTGATTTCTATTGCTACTTGAGTTCTTGTGCATGCAATCGATCACTTTTTTCCCGGCACGATTTTTAGATAACGACTTTATTTGGCAAATCCGACCACGGGCGCGCTCTGTTCGATCGCTGTGAGCGATTAGTTCGTGGAAATCGCGAATCAGTGTAGTTTCAGATGCATGCACGAACAGCGCTACGATCGCCCTTTCGACTTCCGGCTGTTCACGTCCTCTCTTCTGGCTGTTGACGTGCTCCTCTGTGAGCGGGTAGAAAACTACAATAGCCATTGTGATAAGTTTTGTGAGACGATTTACATCGAAAATATAAAAATGTGCGTAGTAGAAGACATCTTGATAGATCGGGGGCTTCAATCGCTTGTTGCTACATTTCGAGGTAAGTGTACGATCGTCTTTTCTTTTTGTCCGCCATTGTTGTCAGGCTGCGTGCTATCCTTCGAGAAAAATATTGTACGCCGTCTCTCGGGTGTAAATTTAATAGAAGCCAGTGAGTTTCATTTAACGTTGCGTGTTCACCAAGTGCATAAGCTTTGAAGGATTGCTAAGAGAATCGTGATTGATATTTTTTTGCGGGCACGAGCCATTGTTCTACCGTAATTTCAGATATCGATTAAATTCGGTAAATCCAACCACGTGGACACTCGGTTTAAGCCCCTTATGTATTGACTGAAATGTGATCTGCAATTCATAAAATGCACACATGTTTTATTCTACTGTATATGTTTTTCATTCAACTATATATTTTGAAAATGCTTTAAAGGGAGAGATTACCGACCCAACCGTTCAATATGGTACAATAAAGTTTAGTTTCAGGACACCGGAATTAGAATTGGACGTACTCTGTGCGTTTTTGGATCAAGAAGAAGTTTGGTTGCCGGAAATAAATATATATTTGTAATTCAACCAAATCTCGCAGTCAATTGAATCGTTCATATCGTTCGCCACCCGCAATTGCAGGATTTGGTTGACTCAAACCATTCTTTTGACGGTACCAAACGTTTTTCTGAGTGTACTTCCGCTTCATATAACATCCCACTTTTTACGCTTGCCTCCATCAGCTGTAATCTTCTTTTTGAGGAGCTATACCAGTGTGGACGCTGAAAATTTGGGTGATTTTTAGGAATTTTTTGGAAGAAAAGTACTCAATTAATTGTTTCGGAAAATTAAGAATATATTTGGCTATATTTCACCTATATTACATAATTTTTTCGTCGAAAAATATTGAGATCCAAGCGACTTATGCGCTGCTTTCGGAGGCGCCAAAAAAAAAAGTTCCTCCAATGCTGACATGATTCCGGCCGATTGAATAGCTGAAACCGAAAAAGGGAAAAATGTCGTTAAGCTGGAAGGTATTTCCTGTACAATGACGTAGGATTTTCGAAAAATATAAAAATCTAATCAAATGGCGTATTTATGAAAAGGTCTGTTTTCTTACCTTTAAAATCGTCGTTTTTTTCAATGCCAAATGCTCAATTTTCATCCAATAAAAAATATTCTACGTCATTGTAGAGTAAATATATTCAAGAGTATTTAGTTCAAATTTCAAGTCAATCGGCTAATTGCTCGTTGAGTTACAATGTCAACAAATTTCAAAAATCTCATTTCGAGGAAAACGCGTTTAAAGATTTAACTATCGATTTTTTCAAGATAAAATGATATTTACAATAAAAACTGCTAATTGAAGGATATTCTTGAAAGTATAAACTGTCGAAAAGGGCAACAAAAAAAAATCAATTTTTTAAAAGTATCACACTACTATAGCCCCTTGAAGAGGTTGGAGCTTTAGCCACAATCAAAGGTTTAATTTAATTAAAAATCCATGTTATTGTTCAGACTATACTCAGTCTTTACGAATTTTTAAAAAAAACTTCACCACCAAACACCAGTGTTAAAAAATAGTTTAATTTGTGTAATTTAACGTGCGGTTAGATGGCCAAGACTTTCAGACTAAAGGTTATGTAATTTTTTTTGTTATTTAGCACCAAGATAAACCATTTCTAACAAAGGATTAACGCAAACTGAACCTTTGTAAGCATTTAGAAAAAAAAATCCTCATCTTGCCCATCGTAAACCATGAGCCAATAATCTCGTGGCGTAAATATGAATAGGCATAATTATAAATTACTCAAAATTTCATTGTGAATTGTATAAAACATTCGTTATGGTAGTTTTTTAAAAATAATAATCATTGTTAATGTCATACTTTTTCAAGTTGGTAGGAACACAAAAGTTTTTCTAAGTTACGTAATAAAAATATTAATATGCATAATTATATATTAAAAAAAAATTAGCATATACAGAATAAATCTATACCTCGTATGCATTTTCTTGAGGGTCATTAAAAAAATAAATAAACCGTCATTTGACTCAACTGAATCGGTCCAATCTCCTTGAGCTGCTTATCTTTGCTCTTTTGAACACACCCCAAGTTGCGTTGGTCACCTTTTTGATTTTTCCCGCTATATGACCCCAAAGTATTTTTTAAGCAAAAAAGAAACGATTGTTCCAAAATGCTCGAGTTTCCAAAATCCCTTGAGGGGCACCACTGGTGTGAATGCCCAAAAAGGTGATTTTCTGGACTTTATTGAAAGAAAAGTATTCCATCGAATATTTTGAAATTTCGAGGAAATATTTGTGTATAAATTGTATCACAGTAATTTTTTTGTACGGAAATATTTAATTTTCAGCGAGATATCCGCCGTTTCCCAAGTATACAAAAAAGTGCTCTCACTGCTGCAGTGATTAAAAACGTTAGAAGGTTGAAGGTAAAAATGGAATTTATAGAAATCGTAGTATATAGCTAAACCATAGTACTTATTAACCCTTCATTGATACACTTATATTTGGCTACGATTTTGACACACTGGCTCAATTTGACCCAGATTGTACTTCATCCACCTGCCATTAACAATCCTTCGGTCGGCTTTTACTTAAAAAAATCAGGGATACACCTCAAAGATTTTTTTAATATCTCTGCATAATTAGAAATCGGAAAATGTCAAATTAAATGGCTGTTAAAATATGTTTTTAATTTTCAATTTTGCGAAGGTGAGCATTTTGTTTCAAATTCGGCCGAGTCCATCTGACCCAGTGTGTCAACGTAGGGTTTAAAATCACAGTCTTTTATTGAGATCGTCATTTATCGTACATTTATAAGCATGGTCTGCTATGTTCTTGAATATATTCAACACAACATAAAATTGACAAAAATTAGGAACTTTTATGCAAGAAAAATAGGTATTATTCAAGCAAAAGTAATATTAGGACGTTTCATGCCAGTCAGCGTAGTAGCAGCTACCAGAATGCAAACAAACGACATAGCTTGTGCCATGCAGGCACATAGCTTGTGCCATGCCGGCAAGGTCACTTTCATTAACGGGATCGACATTGTTGAAACAATGATAGCGAAAAAACAGAAGGCATCTAAAGTTGCTCTCAACTAAAGTAATAATATTTTAAGTCTGTAAAGGCATCACAACATGGTAAAAAAAAATTTTTACTTTTTTTTTTAATTTTATGAAAGATACATTTGTTAAGAATGCTCTCACCATTTTAAAGAAAAATTTGTAAAATTGCCGGGGATACAGCATTTTATGTGAAACAGTTCGAAGCGCACGACCGCGCCGAGCGGAAGATGTGCGGCTTTGAAAGCGTTTTTCTCAAAACTACGTTTTTCAACCTGGTTGACAACATATGAAAAAAAAAACTATTCATCCGATTTGCATGCGCCAAGTCTTAAACTGTTCGAAAATCCAGTCTCTATGGCACCACATAGGGATTTTTTTATAAAGAGCCCCTTTCCATTTTTTTTATGACCGATGAAAATTGTCCATAAAAAACGGAAATAAAATTAGCTGGTCCGCTATTTTTTTTAGATATCGAAATTCCCGAACTACAAAATATCGAGAAGCAATTTCGTCGGAGTGTCCTCTCGGAAGCGGGGTACACCGCAAACTATACTTTGGATTCGAGTACAAACATTTGTATACAGTCTTCTATATGTACATATTGACTATAAATGTAAATAAAAAAAATTCCATTCATTGTTTTCTTGAAAATAATTATGAAACATACACCCTCGTTTACCCTTTTTTTTTTTACTTTTTTCGTTTTTCATCTGCCATTTTTTTCTTTTTTGATAAAACTTTATATCCGAGGGTTATTTTGTAGCTGGTGTCATACTGAATCTAATGGACTTTGATTTTTTTTGTTTCAAGACAAGCCGTTGCCGACTAGCCCACCTATTTTTGAGGCGTTACGTTTTTGTACTTAAAAATGAATAAAACTGAAATAAATTTGTTTGAACGTATTTCAAGACTTTATTTATCAAGCCCAACAACTTTTATATTCATATCTTTTATAAAATCCTCAAAGAAAAATATTGAAAATAGCCTTTTTCGTAGCTCCAAAGTGGACTGGCCCCTTATGCGTAAAAAAACAAGTAAAGGTAACTTAAATGGAAATAATAACAATTATAATGATATTTTTATCTTTTTAACTTTGATATCGAAATACCGGTATTATTCGAGTCCAATATCGGACGTTTGGTCCGATGTTCCGGTTTTTCAATATTATCGAAAAATCGGTATCAATGATCTAGTTGATTCGGAGGCGTTACTTCATGAAGACGTATCTCAAGCGCTAGCTGAACTTGCAGAATCATTAGGAGTCGATCACACAACAATTTCGAAAGATTTGAAAGCATAAGAAATGTTTTTTTAAGGGGCTATACCACTGTGACACTTTAAAAAAATCGCTTGTTTTTTTGCCTTTTTTGACCGTTTATATTTTCAAGAATATCCTGTAAAAATTTCAAGGCCGTATCTCTAATCATTTTATCTTGCAAAAATTGATAATCAAATCTTTAAACCCGTTTTTCTCGAAATGAGTTTTTTCAAATTTGCTGACATTGTAACTCAACGAGCAATTATCCGATTGACTTAAAATTTGAATTGAGTACTCTTGAATATATTTATTTTACAATGCCGTACGATATTTTTGATTGGATGGAAATTGACGATTTGGCATTGAACAAAACGACCATTTTATAGGCAAGAAAAACAGACTGTTTTTCATAACTACGCCATTTTGTTAGATTTTTATATTTTTCGAAAATCCTACGTCATTGTATAGGAAATACCTTCCGGTTTAACGACATTTTTTCCTTTTTCGGTTTCAGCTACTCAATCGGCCGGAATCATGTCAGCAGTGGAGGAACTTCTTTTTTGGCGCCTTTTTCTATGAAAAAATTATATAATATAGGTCAAATATAGCCAAATATAGTCTTAATTTTCCGAAACATTTGATTGAGTACTTTTCTTCACAAAAATGCCCGAAAATCACTCAAATTTTCAGCGTTCACACTGGTATATCCCCTTAAAAATAAAACATTACTTATCACGAAAAAAAGCAGCGAGAATTTATTCAACGTGTCAATAAATCTTTAGATATTTATGAAAATGGGGTGGGGTTTATATTGGGGTGCCCCCCCCCCCCCCACAAGGACGGAAACGACGGGCGGCTCTTGTGTTATGCTGCTTGCTGTTGAAAGCAATCGCGTTAAAAAATAGCGTTGACGTTGCGCGTGCGTCTTCGATCATCAAGGGTATCCTGATCGTTAACGCATCTTCCGGAATGAAATGATTAAACATATGCAGGGGCAATTCAGAAGAGCAGGAGAAAAAAAAATTAAAAAAAAAGATGTTGGTCGTCGTTCCCGGATTGCCTCGACAACCGTGTGACGGACGGCCTGGATCGGTACATTTATAGATGTTTATTCATTTGCCGTTCATTTATTTACTAGCTGAAATTTCCTGGTGGCTCTCGCGGCGGACTCGCAGTTCCAATATGGCCGTTGCGTATAAATACGTCACGACGACGAGATGATACCGGGACTTTCTCCCGATAGTTGAATTTTTTCTCCCCCCCCCCCCTGATTTCTTGTGCTTCGTACAAGAATGATAATACGCGCGAGGTTATGCGAATCTCACGGGCGAGCTGTTCGCACACACGCCGACGATGAGATTTGTTTCTTTTTTATTTGAAATGCGTTTTGAGATTTTTTTTTTAGATTCCGAAGCTCGGTCGGTATAGAAGAGTTCAACACGAGAAACATTGCCCCAACGTATGTGAGATGATGTCGGCGAGGTCGCGGATTGAGAGCGCGCACCGGAGGAATCGTCTCCTGGCCGGACGACCGCGCGCACCTTGAGTTCTCCCGAGTACCCCCCCCCCCCCCCCGACTAGGTCCCTTCCGCCGATCTCCTTGCACGTCGTACCCAAGGGGCACACGCGACACGACCTTTCGTCGAGGCATCTCTCTCCCGCTCTTTGTCTTTCTCTTGTCGAGGTACACCATTCGAATACCGCGATATACGGGTTGCACCTATATTCCCCCTCCACGGAGGGAGGATCGAGAGGTAGGGGGGGGGAGAGAAAAAGAGAGAGGCTTGCGCGCCCGCTCTGCACACGAGGGCACACTGGGGCAAACGATTCCACGGCGGCAACCTCCCGATTATCGGGCCACTCGATAACCCGACCCGGATTTGGGGGGGGGGGGGGCGAAAACAGAAAACTAAAATCCAGATCAATAGGTATACGGAGGAAATTTCAGGACATTTGAGGACAACCGAATCTTCTACGAGCTAAATAACCGTCACAAGGTGGCATTTCCCCCCACTCCGAACGATTTTATCCTGTTTGGGGCGATTTTGCGCCCTGCGGGGGTATTTTGACCCATCAACCAAACAAGGCTTGAAATCAGGTATCTGCAAAAGGCTTTTCGTAGGCTCAGAGATCCCAGTTGCGCTCATTCCGATATCTCAATTCTTCTTATCCGTTCGGCGGGGGGGGGGGGCTACACCCTATCTGGGGCCATCTTACCCCACTTGGATTGATTTTCCCAGTTGGGGTTTATTTTATCTACATTCAGGAGGGGGGCAGCCGAGTCTACCCTGGCTCGAAGGGGGTCAAGGGGGCAACAATAACGCAGCAGCACGGGGGGGGGGGGGGGGGGTTGTCATCCGGCTGCTGTTAATCGCCGTAACCCTGACACGCGCACGATATCGACGCACGACACTCCCCAAGAAGAATTCAGGAATCCGGAAGGGAGAGGAAAAAAAGAGAGAAAAAAAAAGAAAAGCAAACGCAGCCGATCAACACGGGAGGAAGCGGACGGAGCGAAAAAAGTGGACGGGCGGTTGTGGAACGCGGCGATTATTACACGCTGTTCCACGTTATCCGGGCCGCTCCGCAACTTGATAATGGTCAACTATTTCATTTGGAATAACCGAGTTAATTCCCGTGAGATACAGACACAACTCGCGAGACTATTATATCGAGTATATTATCGATATGTATAGATATATACATATACCTGTATGCGCATGTACATATGCCTATATACATATCGATCGAACGTAGTCGGGTCGTGCGATCGTGGAGTACCATACGCGGGAGCGAGCGAGAGACAGAGAGCGAGAGCGAGAGAGACCGGGATCCTGTTAGCCGAGGTCTGCAAGAATCCCCCCGACCCCCATTGGCCCCCTTGCCCTCCAGCATCCCCGAGAAACCGAGGCACGGTGATCCTCGGCCGTATAACGGGCACTGTGTGGCAAGGAGGTCTGCTTTGCCTATCTCCGCTCCGTTCTCCGGCCGTATCAACCATGCTCGGGGCAATATGGACCACCCCCACTGAGAGGCGATTCGCAGCCTCCGCAAGACCCGGCGACCCAAACAAAGCGACGCGACCAATTAAGCAAAAAACAAACCCGACTTGATCCAAGAGCCACATTTGCCACTCTCTCATCCCCGGAGCTTTGCTTAAGGGGTTAGGCCGATCTAGAGGCCGAAAAAATGGGCTTTTGGAGATTTTTTTTCGGCAAAACTACAAAATAAATCGAGATTACAAAAAAGAGTGTTTATTATGCATATCAGTGACTGTATACAATAATTTGTTTGAAGCGATTAATTTCAAAATGGCGACTGTGCAGCGTTTATCTAAAATCTGCATTTTTTAAGTTGGCCGGAAACATAACTCAGGCAATTTTCAACCGATTCACTCGAAAGGTTGGATATATCTTGAAAAATACATTGTCTATGGAAGTACGTAGGATTTTTTTTTATATTACATAGTTCATTTGTTATTAACAATTATCTGACGAAATTTTTCACTTTCCAAAAATTTGCCTCAAAAATCGTCAGATAATCGTTAATAACAAATGAACTATGCAATATAAAAAAAAAATCCTGCGTACTCCCATAGACAATGGATTTTTCAAGATATATTCAACATTTCAAGTGAATCGGTTGAAAATTGTCCGAGTTATGTTTCCGGCCAACTTGAAAAATACAGTTTTGACATAAACCCTGCACAGCCGTCATTTTGTAATTAATCGCTTTGAAAAAATAATTGTATACAGTCACCGATATGTATGATAAACACCCTTCTTTGTAATATCGATTTATTATGTAGTTTTTCTGAAAAAAAAAATCCCTAAAAAGGGGGCGTCCATTAATTACGTGAGGCGTTTAGGGGGGGGAGGGGGGTCGAGCGAAATCTCACCCAATCTCACGTGGGGGAGAGGGGGGCTTCGGCAAATATCACGTAATTTTAGTAGTTTTAGTAATTTTAGTAATCACGTAATTTTTATCACGTAGAGAGTCTCCCTTCTACTTTACATGGTGGAGTAAATGGTACTACAACCGCAGTTACTTCGACTACAATTTATTTTCCGTGAACGTATGCATTTTGAAAAATCTCACGTGAGATTAGGGGAGGGGGGAGGGGGTCGAGCTAAATCTCACATCTCACCAGGGGGAGAGGGGGGGTCGAAAAATCGCCAAAATTACCTCACGTAATTAATGGATGCCTCCAAAGCCTATTTTTTCGGCTGCTAGAGTGGCCGTAGGCCTCAACCTCTCCCGCAACGGGGGGGGGGGGGGGTGGTTCTTCGTCCGGGGGAAGGAATGAGTAAGATTTGTCATCGACAATTTAAAATGTCCGATTCTAAAATACCAATTTGCCGTTCAAAGTATCGCGCGAATACGAATTGGTGTCAATATGGACCCCTCAACGAGGGGTCCATATTGCCCCACATGCCTCGTTATATGCAGGTACACGATCCAGCTGACTCGTACGTATACGTATGTATATATATATCTATAAATACATAAATCGTGTAGGTGCGCACAGAGGCTAAGGAGAGAGGTGAAGGGCCACCACGCGCGCGCTCGAGAGAGAGCGAGAGGGGGGAGAGAGGGAGAGAGAAAGGGGGAGAGAGAGAGAGAGAGAGAGAGAGAGAGAGAGAGAGAGAGAGAGAGAGAGAGAGAGAAAGGGAGAGAGAGAGAGAGAGAGAAAGGGAGAGAGAGAGAGAAGGTGGGAGTGGGTGAGCCGACCTATGACCCCGTGGGCGCGGGGACCTTGCCGTAGCTCCGCGAACGAAAGATCGGAGGGGGGCGGGTGCAGGAGAGTCGACACATAACCGCGATAGAGTTCTCTCTCCTCGCACGCGTTCCACACACTTGTCCGCATATAATAAACGTACGCGAACCGGTTACGACTGTGTCCCAACCCATCTACGAGCGCACACACTTGCGCGTCTTGGGAGAGTAGCCTAGGAGCATAAACTAGCTTGTGTGCACGAGCCATAACACAGCGCGGCGCACAGACTCGTATCGCCCGCCTTTCACTTCGAAGACGCGAATGTATAGAATCATCTCTCGCTCTCTCACTCTTTCTCCATACGCGATGTCTCATTAATATTATTTCTGATTTTTTTTTGTTCGGGTTTTTCGATTTCGTATAATCTCGTATGCGACTCATCATTCGAGCGTTTTCTTTTTTTACCGTGTCATATTTTGTGCCTCCCTTGCTTTTTGTTGTTCTCACTTTGGGATATTTTCTTTTTTCGTTTGGATTTCGTTATTTCATCGTTCCTTATCGCGAGCCATTGTCTGGTTGAATTTTTGTTTCTTTTCTCGCGCGTTTTGAGTTTCCGTGAACTTTTTTTGAACGATTTATCGGTATGACGATGCTTCCTATATTTCTCAACGATCATTCCGTGTATTGTGTATACATGTAGGTATCGAATATCTTCATTTCTCTCTCGTTCGCGTGATTCTTCATTTTGCATTGTTTTCGCGCATCATTTGCGATTTGTATGCTTCAATTTTTTGCTCCACGGTTCGCTATATCTTTCCATCTATCTATCCATTCCTCTCGCTCTCTCTGTCTCTCTCTCTCTCTCTCTCTCTCTCTCTCTCTCTCTCACTTTTTTCTCTCTGTACCAGTCGCATAGTACAACACGGGGAGTGCCTTTTACCATTGCATGCTCCTTTGCAGCTCAATGTGTGCGGCCCATCGGACACACGGACGGACACACATCGAAGGAAGCGTGCGATCTGCCGCGGGGCCAATTTTATTCCCATCCTATCCACACGGATATATTTATATGATATTGCATTTCTCTTTATACATATAGATTGGATTTTTAGCGCCAGAAATTCATACAAAAAAAATTTCGCCATGTACATCGATTGAATTCTCATTAATTCTAAATTACGAAGCCCCTATCGCCGTCAAATATATGTATACCCTCAAATCTGGGCTGAACTTGCTACAAATATTTTTCGTAAATTCAAATTAAAAAAAAAATAATAATTTCATAGAACGGTGTTCAAAAATTTTTAATTTCCTTTCTGAAAAATATCGATTTTTAGGTTTTGTTTACCTTAAATAAAAATTTGGAATTTTTAACTACAAATCCCCTACCTCCTTTGAACATCCCCCTCAACATTTTCCGTAATTTCAAATAGACTAAAAAAATATACATTTTTCTTTTTCAATAATTAAGAATGGATTTTCTTTTCCAGTAATCTCAATAATTACGAATTAAAATTTCATAAAATGGTATTCCAAAACTTTGAATCTCCTTTCTGAAAATATCGATTTTTAGGTTTTGTTTTTGTCAAATAAAAATTTGGAATTTTTAACTACAAAACCCCTACCTCCTTCGAACATCCCCCTCAAAATTTTCCGTAATTTCAAATAGACTAAAAAAATATACATTTTTCTTTTTCAATAATTAAGAATGGTATGTAAAAATTAAAACTCCCCTTTCTGAGCAATATCGATTTTTAGATTTTGTTTTCCTCAAATAAAAATTTGGAATTTTTAACTACAAATCCCCTATCTCCTTTGAACATCCCCCCCCCCCCTTAAATCTCGTCTAAGCTTGTCCCAAAAAATTTTCCGTAATTTCAAATAAACTAAAAAAATTTACTTTTTTTAATAATTAAGAATGGTACTCAAAAATTAAAACTCCCCTTTCTGAGAAATATCGATTTTGAGGTTTTATTTTTTTCAAATAAACATTGCCATTTTTTTCTCCGGAAGAACTTGAAAGTCACAAAAAATGATACAAATAATGTCGCGCGTAGTGAATCTCGTAGAACGAAACTCGATAATTGAGTAAATCGAAAAATTTATTTTAAAAACCGTTTTGGCTATTTTTCCATTTTTTTTGCATATACCGGGATATACATTTTTTACAACGTAGTGAAAAAATAGCCCGTGTTCCGCAAATCAACTTTCACACGAAATGTCTTATATAGTGGCCAATTTAAAGTGTTACGAGCTGAAATCTAAAAACGTTTTCATTGTAATAAAGAACGTTACGAATAAAAGTTATATCGGTTCTGATCGAAAGGAGGAAAAAAAGACGAAAGGGGGTGGGGGGCTGCGAGTGTAAGATGGGGGGAGGGTGGCAGTCGACGATAGCAAACATTTTTCTCTGCACATGAACGAGCCGCCCTAAATACAGTCGAACCTCGATATAAGGAATCTCTAGGGAAGTTTGGTATGTCAAGTGTTCCTTATACGAGGGTGGGGTGAAAAGTTTCCGGCCTGACCAAGAGATGGTGCCACTAGGTCTAGTTTTGGAGCGGCGTCCTACAGTACCATTCCTACCGAGTTTGTATGTACAGTTTCAGCCCAATCGCTACGTTAGTTTGCGTTTGAGAGCACATTGCGCGAGACGCTTCCGTTGTTTTCGTAAAAATGGAAAAATTGGAAAAACGTGCTGTCATCAAATACTTCCATTTGAAAGGTTTTACACGAAAACAAATAAAAGAAGAGATGGATTCAGCACTAGGAGACTCCTCCCCATCATATTCAACTATTAAGCAGTGGGTTTCTGAATTTAAAATGGGTCGTGTGAGCACCTCTGACGAGCCTCGCTCAGAACGGCCCGTTGAAGTCACAACTTCAGAGATGATTGAAAAAATCCATAAAACAGTGTTGGAAGACCGCAGGTTGAAAGTGCATGAGATAGCTGAGACCTGTAGGATGTCAGCTGAACGTGTGCGAAATATTTTGCACAACCATTTGAACATGGAAAAGCTGTGTGCAAGGTGGGTGCCGCGTTTGCTAACGCTCGACCAAAAACTGCTTCGAAAAACCATTTCTACCGACAATTTGGCGCTGTATAGGCGTAATCCAAACGAATTTTTGCGTCGATTCATAACTGTTGATGAGACACGGGTACACCACTACACTCCTGAAAATAAAGAACAGTGAAAACAGTGGGTTGGAAAAGGGGAACCAACCCCAAAGAAGACAAAAACAATTTTATCGGCAAACAAGGTTATGGCTACTGTTTTTTGGGATGCGAGAGGAATTATATACATTGATTACCTTGAAAAGGGTAAGACTATCACTGGTCAATACTACGCAGAGTTATTGCAACGTTTGAAGCACGAGGTGCAAATTAAACGACCTCATTTGGCGAAGAAAATAGTTTTGTTTCATCACGATAACGCACTAGCGCATTCGTCGATTGTTGCCATGTCCAAAATCCACGAATTGAAGTTTGAATTGATGCCGCATCCTCCATACTGTCCAGACTTAGCGCCCAGCGACTATTACCTATTTCCTAACCTCAAAAAATGGCTTGGCGGAAAAAGATTTAAGAGCAACGCAGAAGTTATCGAAGCTGTAAATCAGTATTTTGAGGAGCTTGACGAATCTACGTTTAAAACTGGTATAACTAAATTGGAACACCGTTATGAGAAATGTATCAGTGTTGATGGAGATTATGTTGAAAAGTAAAGCAAAAAAAAATTTGAAAACATCGTTTCTCTTGGTCAGGCCGGAAACTTTTCACCCCACCCTCGTACTGAGGTTTCGTTGTGTCGAGGTCATGTTCCTTGAAATGTTCTTTAAACAACATATATATTAGTACTGTAAATATAGGGATATTTTTTAAAGAATGAAAGCTTTCAATTGGAGCGATTTTTACAAGCAATTAGCAATTAGCACAATGTATATTATTATGTCGCTGTATCGAAGTTTCGGGTGTCAATCGGAAGGGAATGGACAAATCTTCGTTATGGGGTCATCCCACTTTAGACGGCTGAAAAATTCGGGACCAGGTTGAAATTCCGAACTTTGAATAACCAGAACGCTCAAAACTCCGAAAGAATTTTACACGAAAGACCAAAACTCCGAAAATCTGAACACCGTCAAAATAATTTAGCTATGGAATTTTCTAAAGTTTCAAAATTTTCAATAAATCGACGAATTATTTCGAATACTTGTTTTTATTAAGAAGTGATTTTACGTCAATTTTGAAATTTGTTTATACAATGTTATACGTTCTACATCATTTACAGTCAACTGTGTAGACTTTCGCTGGCATGATCTTGACGAACCTTGTAATTTCGGAACATTAAAATTAGGAATTTTACACCGTCGGCGCATTCAAAATTCGGAATTTCAATCCGACCCCCATGTCAAGATCATGCCAGCGAAAGTCTACACAGTTGACTGTAAATGGTGTAGAACGTATAACATTGTCTAGACAAATTTCAAAATTGAGGCAAAATCACTTCTTAATGAAAAAAAATGTCTCGACATAATTCGTCGATTTATTGAAAATTTTGAAACTTTTAAAACTTCCATAACCGAATTATTTTGACGGTGTTCAGGTTTTCGGAGTTTTGGTCTTCCGTGTGAAACTCTTTCGGAGTTTTGAGCGTTCTGACCATTGAAAGTTCGGAATTTCAACCCGGCCCCATCTTGAATTTCGGAATATTGAAATTCGGAATTTTAAGGGGCTATACCAGTGTGACACTTTCAAAAAATCGATTTTTTTTGTTGCCATTTTCGACAGTTTATACTTTCAAGAATATCATTATCATTTATATCATTTATCTCAATATCATTGCATCTTGCAAAAATCGATAGTGAAATCTTTAAACGCGTTTTTCTCGAAATGAGATTTTTCAAATTTGCTGTCATTGTAAGTCAAAGAGCAATTATCCGATAGACTTGAAATTTCAACTGAGTACTCTTGAATATATTTACTCTACAATGACGTAGGATATTTTTGATAGGATGAAAATTGACGATTTGGCATTGAAAAAAGCGACCATTTTATAGGCAAGAAAACAGACTTTTTTCATAACTACGCCATTTTGTTAAATTTTGATATTTTCCAAAAATCCTACGTCATTGTACAGGAAATACCTTCCAGTTTAACGACATTTTTTTCTTTTTTCGGTTTCAGCTACTCAATCGGCCGGAATCATGTCAGCAATGGAGGAACTTTTTTTTGGCGCCTCCGAAGGCAGCGTATAAGTCGCTTGGATCTCAATATTTTTCTATGAAAAAATTACATAATATAGGTCAAATATCGCCAAATATATTCTTAATTACCCGAAACATTTAAATGAGTACTTTTCTTCCAAAAAATTCCCGAAAATCACCCAAATTTTCAGCGTTCACACTGGTATAGCCCCTTAAGCCGTCGGGGAATTCGAAGTGCGGAATTTCAACCCGGGCCCAAAAAATCGTCGTTTTTTAATTTTTTTAAGGCCATATTAAGGCGATAGATATACATTGACAACGATCAAAAAATCGATTTCTTTTTACTTCCTTAAACGATAGAACTATACATGGAGAATATTTTCTCAAAGTTTCAAAGCGAAATTCGAAAAACTTCAAACCTCACAGCCCGTCAACGCTGTGCCTCACCGCACGGATTCGGAGCGGGCGTGATCTTCAAACGCGTTTTTCTCAAAACTGCATTATCGAAATTGGCGTGCAGAAATACTCAAAAATCATTAAGCCGATTGAGTTGAAACTTGGTAGAAATATTGATAATACCGTTACCTTATACTTAACGAGAGTTGTTTTTGAAAAATTAGAAAAAAAAAACGACTTTTTTAGTCTACATTTTACAGTAATGTTGCGTGAAATGTTGATTTTTTTTTGTTAATGAGTGCTATTTTCTTAAATTTGCATTGTCTTCATTTTAATTACCGTCACATGGAAGCTATACATGTTCTAACTGAAAAAAATGTTTGAACTTTTTTTCAAATCAAAGTCTACGGGAAGCTGGACTGCAGGCCGATTCGCAACTCCCGCGGCGACCTTGCTGTAACACTCTGCCACAGCTCCGTCATTTTGATGATGAATTAATTTAAAAAATTTGTTTTGTATTCTTAAGTATATACTTATATATACACACACACACACACACACACACACACACACACACACACACACACACACACACACACACACACACAAACACACGCGCGCGCGCGCGCGCGCACACACAAATCCTGGATACATCTGAAATAATTGAAAATTATGTTCTCACTTGAAAACTATGAACTTTATCAAAACATTTTTTCAACAAAAGTTTTTAGTTTTCAGCTGACAAATTTTTTGGCAATAAAAAAAAGTTATGTTTCCGTTTGAAAAAAACATGTCAGCCTTTGTAACGCCGCCATTTTGAATTTTGGCTCCTCAAATAAATTTTTTTCAAACGTCCCCCTTCAATCCCTAGAAGTTTTGTTCCACACAATATTTCGTCCGAGCAATATTTTTCGAGAAAATTCAGGTGTAAGATTAAAATGGGACACCCTGTATATTTATACTAAGTATTTTATACTTAAATATACTATCAAAGTATACCTAAAGTTTGATAATTGTAGAATAATTATTTCTTAGTTCGAAAAACTCCTCAATATTGCTTATTTTTCTCCTGTCTCAATGTATATCCTGCCTTTTGGTCTTGATAAAATAACTCTTGGAATGTATGAAATTTTTTTACAATTAATTTTACATAATTTATCTATCCCTGTCAGCAGCATCCGCATAGCCCCTCGCAAAAAAGCAATGTCAGCCTCGTTGATGTTGTTTCTAAGTAGCTTTATTTAAAACTCAAAAACCAAAAATATTTGACATCGGTGTGGTTGTGGCTACGGTACGAACTAGAATTATCAATTTTTACGCAGAAATTACAAAACGGCGACTGTTGAAAAAAAGGTCTCCAAAAGTAAGACCTTTTTTTAGTGATATTTCGGTAAACAAAAAAATACTTGAAATGGAAATTTTCAAATAATTCTAGTTCCAGATTAATACACGTGACGAATCAGTAGTTAAAATTTCGTAAATCGGTCCAGTGGGTTCAGAAATGTCTAGACCATATTTTTCAACTGGTCTATTTTCGAAATCCACCAAAAAAACAAAACGATTTTTTCGAACTCGATAATGTGGAACGATCGCTGATATCGACGATTTCGTTATATCGAAGTTCGACGGTATATAAATATATATTAGGATAGCACAAATTGGAGCTCCATTTTTTTCCTTTTTCCTACCATCTAATTATCTTCGTCAGATAACAAAAAAAAAAAAAAAAAAAAAAAATTGTCAAGACCGCTGCGAGCGGTTAAAAAAATATTTAGCGGTCGCTCAAGCCTCCCAAAAATTCATATTTCCATTAAGGGGAGATATACACCTAGGAGCCGGAAAAAAGGTCATTTTTGTGAAATTTTTCAAGGAAAACTATTTGAAATTTCGGTTTGGGGTTTTAATTATCGAAAAGTATATACATACAAAATATCAAAAATATACAAGGATATTGTATGATCGTTGGAGCGTCGTAAAAAAAATCTGCGTATACGATACCCACTGGCGTTTCTTCAAAAATCATCTGAAAAAAAAAACCCAGAAAGATTATTAAATAAGATACTATAATCTAGTAATTGTCATAGCCGATTTTGAAAATATCGATTTATGACAAAATGGCGGACGTTTGAACATAAATAGTGATTTTTGGGCCAAAAATTAGTTATTATTTTGCCTATAAAACAAAAACTGAGTAACGGAAAAAGAAAATCCTATGACAATTACTAGATAATGGTGTATGGAATAACCACAAAAAACCTCAAGGCAATCGGTTCATTGGTTTTCGAGAAATTTTTGGTACCGATTTGAAAAACGTGGTTTTGAGAAAAAAGCGTTTGAAAATTTGGGAATGAATAAATCATGAAATTTGCCAACTTACGTGGAATCATCGATACCACGGCCCATAGTGTAGGTCTTCTACGGTCGACGCAATGTTCATAGCTTCTAAATCGATTTTTTCGACCATCTAGGTGTACCCCTTAAAAAATTGTTTTTTTTTCTTGTCGTTCACTTCTCACGCATGAATTTTACGCTTCATAATTTTCTAATCTGATTCTTCGAAGCAGATCATTGGTCGGTGAGAAAAAAGAGAAAAAAAATAGAGCTCAAATTTGTGCCAGCCTAATCTATATATTCATATGAATGAATAGAATTTCATTATGTACTCACCGACAGGAGGGTGAACTTGGTGTACGTATAATGATGCTGCGGCGATAATTTCGCGGCCGAATCGCAGAGTTCCTCCCTCTCGTGATTCGAAGTCGCTGCTTGGACTTTCGCTCTTCCGCCGAGTGCTAGACGAAAAAAAAAAAAAAAAAAAAAAAAACACGCAGCATAACGCGAGTAACGGTTCTACGGGAGGGCTGGTAAGGAAAAAGATATCAGGGAGGGAAATAAAAAAAGAACGTGCGTACACGAGCCGACTAATATAAAATACAAAATGAGATGCTGGAAAAAATGTGAAGAAAAAAGACCAAGTTAAATGAAATAAAACAAGAACACTCACTTGCACTCTCTCTCTCTCTCTCTCGCTCTCTCTTGGGATTCTTCGGAAGGACACATCCGTGAGAGTGGTCACTGGACGACCTTGAGGCTACCCGCACACACACACACACAAGATCGTATTAATTAATTTAAATGGTATAAATGTATGGTATATTATTATATTTTTATTATTATTATTATATCAAATGGTATAAATGGTATAAATGCTCCGTAAGAATTATTTGTAAGACAATTTTCATTTTACTTGTAATTTTTATTTAATTTTTAATTTAAATTTGATTTTTGATCGAAATTCAATGTTTTACATTTAAATTCGATTTTTAAGTAAGAATTAATTTTAAATTTTTATTTAATTCTACGTTGACACACTGGGCTATTTTGGGGGCGGGTTAGAATACCGAACTTTGAATGGTTAGAACGCTCAATACTCCGAAAGAATAGTACCCCGTATATCAAAACTCCGAAAGAATTTCATACGAAAAACCAAAACTCCGAAAATCTCAACACCGTCAAAATAATTTGGCTTTGGAAGTTTCAAAAGTTTCAAAATTTGCAATAAATCGACGAATTAATTCGAGAATTTTTTGTTTATTAAGAAGCGACTTTGCGTCAATTTTGAAAATTGTGTAGACAATGTTATACGTTCTGCATAATTTGCAGTCAACAGTGTAGACTTTCGCTAGCATGATCTTGACAGGGGGGCCGGATTGAAATTCCGAATTCTGAATGCGCCGACGGTGTAAAATTCCTAATTTTAATGTTCCGAAATTACAAGGTCCGTCAAGTCATGCTAGCGAAAGTCTACACAGTTGACTGCAAATAATGTAGAATGTATAACATTGTCTGGACAAATTTCAAAATTGACGAAAGTTCACTTCTAAATAAATAAAAATTCTTGAAATAATTCGTCGATTTATTGAACATTTTGAAACTTTTGAAATTTCCATAGTCGAATTATTTTGACGGTGTTCAGATTTTCGGAGTTTTGGTCTTTCGTGTAAAATTCTTTCGGAGTTTTGAGCGTTCCGATCATTCAAAGTTCGGAATTTCAACCCGGCCACGCTATTTTGACCCGGACGAATTTGAAATAAAAGGCTCTCTTTCCGAATATTTGAAGTTTTCAATCATTTTTTACAACAATTCGAATTCATACTTTGCGCATTTTCATTGTGCAGACATATTACGAAACGTTTGAAGTGTATCCCGGATTTTTAACAACAAAACCCGACCAACGAGTTGTCAAGGGTAAGTGGATGAAGAATTGACTCAGTGTGTCAAAATCGGGGCGAAATATAAGTGTGTCAAGAGTTAAATTTCGTTTTCCATTTAATTGAAAATTTTCTATTAATTTCAAATTACGATTTAATTTTTCATTTTAATTTGATGGAATTTTCAACTCAGTTTTCAATTGCCATTTAATTTCTCATTTTTCATTTCCATTAAGGGGGGGCTATACCAGTGTGACACTTTCAAAAAATCATTTTTTTGTTGCCTTTCTCGACAGTTTGTACTTTCAAGAATATCCTGTAAAAATTTCAAGGCCGTATCTGTAATCATTTTATCTTGCAAAAATCGATAGTGAAATCTTTAAACGTGTTTTTCTGGAAATGAGATTTTTCAAATTTGCTGACATTGTAACTCAAAGAGCAATTATCCGATTGACTTGAAATTTGAACTGAGTACTCTTGAATATATTTACTATTATATATATATATATATATATATATATATATATATATATATATATATATATATATATATATATATATACAGGGTGTCCCATTTTAATCTTACACCTGAATTTTCTCGAAAAATATTGCTCGGACGAACTATTGTGTGGAACAAAACTTCTAGGGATTGAAGGGGGACGTTTGAAAAAAATTTATTTGAGGAGCAAAAATTCAAAATGGCGACGTTACAAAGGCTGACATGTTTTTTTCAAACGGAAACATAACTTTTTTTTATTGCCAAAAAATTTGTCAGCTGAAAACTTAAAACTTTTGTTGAAAAAATTTTTTGATAAAGTTCATAGTTTTCAAGTGAGAACGTTTGATAAAGTTCATAGTTTTCAAGTTCTGGGTAACGCGAATAGTCTGTAACAGACTCAGCCATGCAACCTCCTACGCTTTGGCTAACGCAAATGCCGGTGGTAGGGACAATTAGACTAAATGTCTCACGGCAAGCCGCTCAATGTTGTATTTTCGAATGTATGACCACTTGAACAAAAAAATAATCAAATTTTTTTGTTGAAAATTTTGGTTTTTTTTTGTTTTTTTTTTTTCAAATTTGGACGATATTTCATGAGAAAATTTTGGAGGAAAATCGATGAAAAATAGTTTTTTTTTCCATTTGAATAGCGTTTGTGCCATTTTCAGGCCCAAAAACGTGTTTCTTTAAATCCTTGACGAACTTTGATCACGATGGGTAGAAAAACACACACACACACACACACACACACAAATCCTGGATACATCTGAAATAATTGAAAATGATGTTCTCACTTGAAAACTATGAACTTTATCAAAAAAATTTTTCAACAAAAGTTTTTAGTTTTCAGCTGACAAATTTTTTGGCAATAAAAAAAAGTTATGTTTCCGTTTGAAAAAAAACATGTCAGCCTTTGTAACGCCGCCATTTTGAATTTTGGCTCCTCAAATAAATTTTTTTCAAAAGTCCCCCTTCAATCCCTAGAAGTTTTGTTCCACACAATATTTCGTCCGAACAATATTTATCGAGAAAATTCAGGTGTAAGATTAAAATGGGACACCCTGTATATATATAATATTTATGAATATATTTACTATATATATCCTAAAATGACGTAGGATATTTATTATTGGATGAAAATTGTTGATTTGGCATTGAAAAAAACGACCATTTTATAGGCAAGAAAACAGACTTTTTTCATAACTACCCCATTTTATTAGATTTTGATATTTTTCGAAAATCCTACGTCATTGTACAGGAAATACCTTCCAGTTTAACGACATTTTTTTCCTTTTTCGGTTTCAGCTACTCAATCGGCCGGAATCACGTCAGCAGTGGAGGAACTTTTTTTTTGGCGCCTCCGAAGGCAGCGCATAAGTCGCTTAGACGTCAATATTTTTCCACGAAAAAATTATGTAATATAGGTCAAATATGTCCAAATATATTCTTAATATATATATTCCGAAACATTTAATTGAGTACTTTTCTACCGAAAAATTCCCGAAAATCACCCAAACCTTAAGCGTTCACACCGTCCTAGCCCCTTGAATTTTTCTACAATGTGATTTTTCAAGTTTCCAAAAGTTCGAAAAAAATATTTCTCCCGGTCGAAGGGGGAAAAAAGAAGTGTTACGCGGTAAAACAAGATTCCCGTGTGAGCCCGATGCGTGTATATGCAAGCAAACAACAAAAAAGGAAAACAAAGGATTCCAGTAGAAGGAAAGAAGAAAATAGACAATGGAGCGCGTGGGCGCGCTTGCAAAGCCATATCGCGAACCCTAACCCCAGCTGATCCCGTATCCCGTTCTCCTCGCGAGGCGATCTCCTCTGTGCTACCCTTCGCCTTACTCCTCGGCTTCTTCGCTCGTCCTCTCCGTGTACCTATACAGTTGCCCCGCTAGCACGCGTGCATAATCTCTCTCTCTCTCTCTCTTTCTCTCTCTCTCTCTCTCTCTCTCTCTCTCTCTCTCTCTCTCTCTCTCTCTCGCACAACCCCGTTCTCGAGCGCTCCTCCTGGAACATCACCTCGGCTTGCCGGAGGCTGCCTAGCCTGTTGCATATTGCGACTATGTTTCAAGAGGTGCCTATCGGTCGCACACACATACACACACGCACACTCACACACGCTTCACCTCCCGTAACCTGCGCGCACCTTTCACAGATCGAGCGTTACCGGGTTGTGAAATGCAACGAGAGAAGAAAAATGAGAGAAAGATTTACAAAAAAAAAGTACAAAATGAGAATGAGAGGGAAAAAGTCGAGGGGGGGAGGTGGAGGGGGCATGAAAAAAAAACCTCTACGGCGTTCTTCGACAGCCCCCGCGCCGCGAGCCAAAGTACGTAAGGTCCCAGTCATTGACACTATACGAGAAACCCGCCTAACCCCTTTATCTGCACCACCCCCCGCCACGGGGCAGACGAGGGGAGGAGGAGCAATATAACTACATATTACAAAAGTCTCTCTCTCTCTCTCTCTTTTTCTCTTTCTCTCTCTTGTGCTTACTCGCGTGAGATCGACGCAACGCGAGAAACAATGGGATTCTCGATCGTAGAGCGGCGCACACCGGCGTGAATAAATTACGCGATTCCGATGATTTGATGCCTAAAGGAATTCAGAGACCCCCCCCGGAATCGTTTCTCATTGCTCCGACCAACTCTCCTCTCTCTCTCTCTCTCTCTCTCTCTCTCTCTCTCTCTCTCTCTCTCTCTCTCTCTCTCTCTCTCTCTCTCTCTCTCTCTCTCTCTCTCTCTCTCTCTTTATTTTATTTTATACTTTACTTATCTTATTTTGGTTTCTTTTTATATTACTTCTCCGAGATTACGCCTGCGTCACCGTTATCATCATCATCATAATTTCACTCTAAGTTAATTTCAAGTTATTATGTATCTATTGCGTTCCGTCGATACTTTGATTATCATTTTGCTCCGTTGGTTACGTTGTTTCTTGTTTTCTTATTTTGTTTTTATTGTATTTTATTTTATTTGATTGTTTTTATTTCGTTTATTTTATATTCTACACTGAAAAAAAAATCGTTCATCCAACCAAAATTCAGTTGGTTTAACAAAATGTATCTTTAAATACGTTCAACTTGATTTTTGATTGGGATAACAAGCGTTTTGTTAATCTGATAGTTTTAGTGGTGTGAACTGTAGCTTATTTAGCATGTCTGAGCAACTGTTAAAACAACAAAATTTCGAGACAACAAAATGCATTTTGCATATTCAATGATTTCTTTTTCTCAGGGTATTTTTAGTTCTATTTTTGGTTTATCTAATTTTACTCTAAGTTTATTTTAAGTTATTAAGTTATTATTGCGTTCCGCCGTTACTTCAATTATCATTTTGCGAGCTCTGTTATTTCTGTTATGTTGTTTCTCGTTTTCTTATTTTCTTATTTCGTTTTTCTTTCCGAATTATTGCGGCTGGGGTATCCCTGGTCTTGAAATGCTGTATTTCACTTCACTTTTGATTTGATTTTATTTTATTTGTATTCTCATTTTTATTTTTTATTTGTAATTTTGTTTTTATTCTCGTTTCATCTTCATTACTATCTTCATTGTTATTAATAGGTTATTTTTTATTGTACACCACCATGATGTAGTGATTGGTGATCTCTTGATTTGCACGAAAGTTATACTGGGGCATAATAAATTAATCAATCAATCGATCTCTCTCTCTCTCTCTCTCTCTCTCTCTCTCTCTCTCTCTCTCTCTCCCTCTTGCTACGTTTTGTAAGGATTTTCATTTCCCTTGATATTTTCATTTTTTCTGATCTTTTTTGTTCTGATGCCGTCAGATTCTCCAATTTAGACTTCTTAATTGCACACACGCATTAAATCGTTAGTCATGACATTTTTCCTGTATTTTAACTTATCCCGCAGGTCGCTCTAAACCACGATAAGTTAAATGAGCATTGAGTCTCTCTCTGACACTATTTCGGGTGCACAGTACCGTAAAACAGGGTTAAATTGACGTTAAGGCGGAACATACATTTACAACGATCAAAAAATCGATTTCTTTTTTTTTTCTTTAAGGGGTAAGGCCACAGTAGAATTTTCAAAAAATCAGTTATTTTTTTTTTCGCTAAAACGGTACTTCATCATCATAAGAATAAGTTACTATTCGATTTGTAGCAAGACATTTTTTTGACCGACTTTGACCGTATAAGCCCACCTCTGGCACGGCCATAGAGTACCTAAAACTTTGAACGCGTTTTTCTCGAAACAGCTTTTTTCCAATTGGCGTGACAAATAACTTCAACTTTTTATTTTATGAGCAGTTTTATACGAAATTTTTCACTGAAAATTCATTCAAATACCTACAACTCAATTAAAATACGTCAAACTTTTGAATGAAACAATATTTTTTAAATTCCGTACGTACTTCTCTAGGCATTATAATGTAGATTGACGAGAATTTTTGTTTTTTGCTCTAGGTAAAAAATTGTGGATGCTATATGTCAAGCCGCGGAGCGTCTACAAAAAACAGAAGAAATATTAGTAGTCGGCCATTTTGTACATAAAAAAAAATATTTTCTAACAGCTTGATATTCATACTAAATAGATGTGTAATTAATTTTATGAGCGAATGACTTTTTCATACGAAAAAAAATTGTTAAATTCGCACATGATTTTATACCCGTTAGTGTGGCTTAAGGCCTTAAAGGAGAGGGTGGGGGTTTCAGCGTGAAAAAAAAACACTCTTTGCGATTTTTTTTTCATCTATATGGATAGAGTAAATTTATTGAAACCTTTTGTACATTGTTAAGTGTCATTTCAAGAACATTCCGTGAAATTTGTCCGCGAAAATATCCACAAACGAGCCGGTGACAAAGCTTTTCCAAGAACACCTTTGGAGAAACACGATTTGCGGTGTTCACTGTATCGCAGATAGAAATTATCTGAAATCAAGTACCATTAAAATTTAATCAGCCCCCTGACACTGGGTACATTCCTATGGCAATAAATTACTCGCGTGTTGTCCGGGATGTTCGATTGCGCTACAGTCCCCTTCGCGGCGCTAGTAGTCATCTGTTCGGTTTCTTTTACTCATGCGCGTGCCATGCTCAATATAATAACAGTTTCGGAGTATTTGGAGTTCGACGCGTTTTACGGTTGTGTTGTGACTCGTGGCTTGTGAGTGAAATAAAATTTTCAGAACAGTTTAAATGTTAAAAAGTCAATTCGCGATCGGTGAAGTGTATTTTTGTTTACCACGTCATACCTTCTGTATTGTGTGTAGGTTATAATTATCAAACGAAGCTGAGCGGCAAATGATCATTTAAAAATTATTCGAGCGAAATAAATATATTTTTCCTCATATTTATACGTATCGCTTTATTTCATTAAATTTTCATGCTTGTTAAGAAACGGACACCCACGCATACACTTACTTTCCGGTCTTTAACTGCCAAAAAACAAATACATCTCTAGTTACATAATTTTGAACGATTCAAATAATCATATTATAATAATGATTATAATAAACATTTTCTCCATTGTTTGGCGGGTTTGGCTGGTTCACAGGTTATAGGGCATATATATACAGGGTGCGCCAGAGAAACTTACTTATTTGAAAGGTCAATAAAAACAAAAGTACTTCAATTATTGTTTTAAATTTTTTTTTATTTGAGAATACAATATCCCAATTTTTTTTTCATGCAGTCTTGAAAATGACATCGGATAAATGGCGACCCCCATTGCGCATACACTGATGAAGTCGATTTTTGAAATTCGTATCCACTCTTTGCAGCATATCAATCGGTATGTTGGCAATGGCGTCGCGAATGTTGTTCTTGAGGTGTGCTATGGTCCGTGGTCGATCGACATAAACCAGAGATTTCAAATAACCCCATAAAAAGAAATCGCATGGAGTCAAATCTGGAGAGCGTGCCGGCCATTGGAGATCGCCTCTGAGAGAGATGAGGCGGTCGGGGAAATGTTGTCGCAACAAATTCAGTGAGTCTCGTGCTGTGTGTGCTGTGGCTTCATCTTGCTGAAACCACACGTTCCTAACGTTCAATTCTTCGAGTCTTGGAAGAAAAAATTCCTCGATCATGTTCCTGTAACGAGCTCCATTCACGGTAACTGCGCGTTCGTTTTCTTCAAAAAAATAAGGACCAATTATTCCCATTACCGACATCGCACACCAGACAGTAACTCGCTCACAATTAAGTGGCTTCTTGTGAAGCTCACGTGGATTTACACCACACCAATAACGCATGTTTTGCTTGTTGACGCAGCCGGAAATGTGGAAGTGAGCCTCGTCACTGAAAAAAACGACCGCGTCTTCAGGCAGGTTGTCAACCAGCATTTCACATGCATTTTGACGGGCAACAAAATCGCGTTCAGTTAATTCTTGCACAACAGCCAATTTATAGGGATGAAATTGAAGGTCTTCATGGAGAATTCGTCGAACAGTGGTGTCAGAAATTCCCATAGCAGCTGCGTGTTTGCGAGCCGAACGCCGGGGAGAACGCACAACTGACTGCCTCACTCTTTCGACATTTTCCGGAGTTCTGATGGTCCGTTGAAGTCCATTTCTGGGTTTAGCGACACTTCCACACTCCCGAAATGAGTTAACCCACGACAGAATCGAATTACGGCCAGGAACGAGTCTGTGAGGAGGAATTTCAAAGCGAGCGCGGAAGGCACGTTGCGTAGCAACAAGTGAGCGACCGTTAGAAAAGAAGCTCTCGACTGCGAAGGCCCGCTGCTCTCTAGACCAGAGCATGATGGCAACTGACTGGAGGGAGAAACAAACTTGGGAACTTCCCCCTCCAGATGCGCCCCCTCTCGCCCCTCTACCCGCCCAGCTCACCGCGCGGGAATTTTTTCAAATAAGTAAGTTTCTCTGGTGCACCCTGTAGTTATCGAGCAGGTAACTACTAGCGCCAAACGTAGCAGCGATTGAAAATAAGAACGACGGACATTACGCGATCCATGTATGACTGATGGCGCCAGGGGGCTGAATTTAATCAAAGTATCATAGAATCCTCCCCTCAACGGTCTTTGATAATTTTTTTTTTTCATTTCTAAATTTTTGGTGGTCATGTAAAGTGAAAAGTGCTATTTTTCACGCAAAATTCCGCCGTTTTGGGGGTGGAAAACCCCCTCAATGTAAAAAATCTCAAACTAACCGTTGGGGGGAGGTATTTTATATGTAGCAAGTGTGTACCAAGTTTGAAATAAATCGGTCATGTAGTTTTCAAATGGCAGTGAACACGGACTTTGAAAAAGTGGTTTCGAGAAAAACGCGTTTGAAGTTTAGAGAAGTCGGCGCTAGTGTTAGAGGAGCGAGACTAAATAGTCAATAACTTCGAGAGTTTTGCTCTGATTGACTTGAAATTTTGGGATTATATTCTTGAAATGTTTAACTATAAGAAGAGACAAAAAAATCGATTTTTAAAAGTGCAAACCTCTACCTTCTCCTTAAGTTAGTCCTATCGTCAGGCTTCAATCCACAGGATTTTCATAATTTTCTTTTTTGTGCTTCACTAAATATATTAATAATCGTCACTGTAAAATTTCGGGGTCGTTTATCGACCTGATTACAGAGAAAATAAATATTAAAATTGCGTAATTTTGTGAAGGAATTCCGAGACGACATACAAAAACCCAATTTCCGGTCGCTACGAAAGTGTATATAATAGTGGGAATCCGTCAGATTCTTGAAAATAATCAGATTTACATACTTAACATACTTAACGCCTGATATTGTTTTGGCAGATCAACGATGATAATCATGGAGGTTAAACTCGCCTGGTTGAGTAAAAAGAGACGGAGATAGAACCAATATTGCCAAATATCAAACCTAGAAATACTGAGCGAATCGTTGGAATGACTATTTTTTCATTTTTCTAATTAAACGTGAACATTCATTAAACAGTTCACACATGGAAAATTTAATTACAATTCTTTTTGCATGGGTTAAAAATATAAATTTTACAAGTCTCAAGTATGATCAGTGGTATGACTAGTGTGGAGCGACAGGACTACCTTAAGGACTTTTAGCGGTAATTGGAAATACACCAAAATTCAACTTTTTTTTGGCTCGTGAGTATAATACCTTTAATCATAATTATATTAGGAGTACAACTTTGCAGTGACCGTTTTACTTAGAGAGCCACTGCGGCCGAAGTAGTGGCCCTAGCTCAATAAAAAAAGTGGCATTTTAAACTAGAGGCTCTGCCAATGTAAACAATTTAAAAAAGCTAACGGATACGTGTATGCATTATAAAGTTATTGGCACTCAAACATGGCAACCTACGAGCCGAATTCTCAGCATTTGCGGGAACTGCTCCAAAGACACCAAAGGAAGGGATTTTTGCACCGGATTGTGACTGGAGATGAAAAGTGGGTTTACTACGATAATCCTAAACGCCGAAAATCATGGGGACTGCCTGGTCATATTCCGTCATCGACGCCCAAACCGAATATTCACGGATCCATAGTGATGCTGTGTATCTGGTGGGACCAGCTGGGCGTTGTGTACTATGAGCTGCTTAAACCATCCGAAACCATCACAGGGGAACTTTACCGACGTCAGTTGATGTGCTTGAGTAAGGCACTCAAAGAGAAACGGCCACAATTCAACGAAAGACATGACAAGGTGATACTGCAGCATGACAATGCCCGACCCCATGTTGCAAATGTCGTGAAAAAGTATTTGGAAACGCTGAAATGGGAGGTTTTATCCCACCCGCCGTACTCTCCAGACATTGCCCCTTCCGACTATCACTTGTTCCGGTCAATGGCACACGATTTGGCTGACCGGCACTTCGGTACTTACGAAGAAGTCAAAAATTGGGTCGATTCCTGGATTGCCTCCAAGGACCAAGACTTTTCTCGACGCGGGATTCGAATGCTACCTGAAAGATGGGCCGAGGTCGTAGCTAGCGACGGGCAGTACTTTGATTAAAAAATATGTAGCCACTTTTTTATAATAAAGCCTTAAACTTTTGAAAAAAACGGTCACTGCAAAGTTGTACTCCCAATACCTTTAGTATGATCATCACCAATAATGGAAATCAATTGGGCGAGCTTGTTTGGGTTTGTTTCGAGATGAACTCTTACGGGGTTAGGGTCAATTAGCAGCTTAAAAAAATCGATTTTTTATTTCACATTTCGAAAGTACATATTTAAAGTATTCTTTGTAAATTTCATAAAGATCGGACCGTAATTTATGGAGATATACGATTTCAAGTGAAGAGGTCTCAAGTGGGTATAAAAGAAGCAGACTGCGCTCGACGCTGAAAGGTATTATAAGGGTCTTTCGGTCTACTTAAGGTGAATCTATTGTTGAATACTTAGACACATATGTATGTCATTGTACTATATGCGTGTGTTAAAGTTGTGACTATGTATGTACA